>VZDJ01000018.1:0-23220 GCA_008694505.1 Cyanoderma ruficeps | reverse complement strand
TGATCCTAGTTGCCTGGCCTCAATTCCATCCAGAATGGTGTCATTGGCTGCAGCATCCCAGATGCGAAGCAGCCAGGTCAGGATGGACTCGTTGGTCTGGCGAGTGAACTCCCTTCGCAGGTCACGCAGTTCACCCAGAGATAGAGAGCGAGTGATGATCTCTGTCTCTTCTGCTGGGTGCGCAGGTTCTGGTGCATCCTCGTCAGTCACTATGCGGACTGATTTGCTCTTTGATTTCTTCTTCTGAATGGTGGCAACTGCTACTGGTTTAGGCTGATCCTGTTCGGTGACAGTTTGTGTGGAGATGTTGACGGCACCTTTGGTTCCTTTCTCCTCTGTGACAGTCTGAACAGATGTGGACACTGTTGCCACACTTTTGGCTTCTTTCTCCTCTGTGATGGTCTGTGTAGATGAGGACAGTGTTGCCTTGCCTTTGTTTCCCTTCTCCTTTGTGGCAGTCTGTGTAGACACTGATGCTGTTGCTTTGCTTCTTTTTCCCTCTTCCTTAAGAACATGCTGCACCACACCATGTAGTGTTTTGATTCTAAGCATGGTGCGGGCTGTGCAGAGAAGACAAAGCAGGACTAACAACAATATCATGCTCTCCTTGGCATGCAGAGGATAATCAATATTTTCAAAAACTGCTGTGCTGTTCCTGAAAAACTGGAAAAAATCATTCTTTACCCCTCCCCACAGAGGCTGGGTAAGACTGTTGACACCCCAGACGTAGCATCCTAGACCAGAACAAGAATACAGAACTGGGTATATATTCCGAATGATGTTCATTGCCTCAGAGTTTATCAAGCAATGGACATAATAGATCACTAAAGCAGTTTTAGCACCATACCCTGGTCTATGCAGGAGCATTAAGACCGGCAGATAGTGCCCCATGTGCGGAAAAATATAGAGAGATAGGTATAGGACCCATGTAAGCACGCCGAGCATCATAGCGAACAGATGTCTCCTTCAATACAAAATTGTAATTCTGACTTTTCTCAGTGCCTCGTGCCCCACATTGGGCACCAAAAATATGTAGTGGTTTGAAAACAAACCAAGTGAGAGGCTCCAAGTCAGAAAATATAATTTAATAAGAAGCAAGAAAAAAGGTAGAATAAAAATAAATCCAATAATACAAAAGACCACTGACAGAGTCAGAATACAACCTGATCCGGGTGATGGAAGCAGTCCAGATGAAGTGGTCTTCTTGAAGCAGTGATCCCGTAGAAAGGTCTGGTAGCTCCGGTCCTCTGGGAAATCCAGTGGGTAAGGGCTGCCCAAATCCCAGATTATATCCAGGTGAGAATGCCTGGCTCCTCCCCCCTGGGCAGAGCATCTCACAATGGGATGGTGAGTCATGCAGAAGAGTCTTTGATGGCCCATTAACGAGAGATTGCTCCCAGAGGCAGTTATCTATGAGTCATACAGTAAGGCATCTGATGGGCCATTAACAGAAGATAGTCCAGGTGAGGGAGTCTGGGAAACACTGCTTCAACAATTGGATTCAACAGTTCATGAAGATGGTGATAGAATACTTTTGCATATTCTATACTACAACCCAGGACAGTCATATGTCCCTTCCAGAGATGCCAGGTGGATTTTACTGAAATGCCCCGAGTAGCAAGGCTTAAATATCTTCTGGTAATAGTATGTCAACTAACAGGATGGCCAGAAGCATTTCCAATTGCTTCTTCAACTACAGGATCAGTTATTAAAGTATTTTTGGAATAAATAATTCCAAGAAATGGGATTGTGGAAGCAATAGACTCAGATAGGGGAACTCATTTTACAGGAAAAATTCCTCAAGGGGTTATGACTGCTCTAGGAATACAATGGAACCTCCATACGCCCTGGCACCCCCAGAGCTCAGGCCAGACTGAAAGAATGAATGGAGGAATAAAGAAACACCTTTCTGAAGCTGGTGATAAAAACTAAGATGCCATGGGTATGGCTTTTGTCACTGGCTTTAGTAAGAACAAAGGCCAGACTCAGAAGAGATATTCAATTATCTCCCTTTAAAGTGATATTTGGAATTCGTTACCATTGTAATTGTCAACCTTGTGGGGGGGTAGAAATCAGTGATGCATTTGTAAAACAATATGTGGCCAGGATACTGTCTCTTGTGAAATCTCTTCGACAGGAAGCTCGGCTGGCACAGACTCTGCCTTTGAACTTTGCTATTCATATCCTCCAACCAGGAGATTGGGTGCTAGTTAACGAGTGGAAAGAAGCACCACTGGTGGCAAAGTGGCATGGACCTTTCCAAGTGTTACTGACCCCAGAAACAGCCATCAAGACAGCTGAACACACGTATACCCATAACACTGGGGTCAAGGTCTCTGAAGCCCCAGTGCTGGGAGGCCCCATAAGTAAAGAAGGGTTGGTCCCGAGCAATGCAGGTCCGACCAGTATGGTTACCACTACGTTCTCCTTTATTTCATCTAAAATGGCTGCTTATATACATTTCTAGATAGTTTACAAATTCAGTAGTTTTTCCATTGGCACACAGCATGCAAAAGAATGTAAACACACATTGTTTAACTTCTTCTTAAGGTGGCTACCACCTGTCTATTATTAACTCTACTTATTAACCTTTAAAACCCCATCACCTTTCCCAAACACCTTAACAACTAATTTTAACTGTGCCACAAGTTCTGTAGCTTAATTTTAACTGCATCACAGGCCTCAAGGCCTCAGCCAGGCCTCAGCCAGGCCTCAGCCAGGGTAGTTCAAAGAATCACTCTATTTAGAGATCATGTCCTCCTTCCCTGAGGAATTCCATAACACCCCAGAGATTTGGACATCTCAGCAGAAGAAAAAGGATGGGAGGCTGTGACTGACACTCCACAGGAGTGCACCAGAGCAGTAGCCAGTGTGTTGACATCAGGGGAAGCCTCATGTGCCTACCCACAGACTGCTGAAATAGTCTGTATGGGCATCCCTCCTTTTGGACCTCAAGTCATTGGGGGGCTAATATTTGCTGTCATTGTTTTCTCTATGTTAATCTGTTTCTGTGCCTTCACTCGCAGCAGGTGGTGTGGAAGACAACGTGAGAATTAGATTTGGTGATTAGATTATACCATTAGAATGTTTTTCTTAATAATTTTACCTTTATTTTGTCAGTTAGGTTTGGGCCAGAGGTGATAGAAACATTTTTTAGTCCTAGGAGAAGTAGTAGCAAAAAAACTTTAACCTTAGCAATTGTTGAGTTTGTGGAGGGCCAGGAGGATCAGAAGACTGGCCATGGGTGGCCAGCCCAATCAAACCTAAATGGTGGGTCAGCACCCTGAGTACGGTCCATAATGGAAAAGGATTTTGGGATGAGGAAGGAAGTCCATGGTGACTTCCTTCTTCTGAAAGAGGCATTTATTATCTAAATAGACGATTGTTCCAAATATCGAGGCAGATGGAATCAAATGCATGTTAAGCTCCCAAATGGTAGCAGGAAAAGGTGTTCCTACCATAATTACTGAAGGGATTTTGAAGGTTGTAAAGCAGTGGGGAGGGACAGTTTTTTTGACCACTTATTTTTAAGCTGCCCCCAAGATAATTCCACAAGTAAGCCACACGTTACCGTGACTATCAGTGAAAGTGGCAACACTGGAATGGAACTCAAACCCTTTTTACTAAGTTCTGGTCCAAATCTAACAAAACAGATCTGGGATGTAACTGTAGGTGGAAACCTCATGTGGGAGCTTGGAAATGCAAATATTGTGGCTCTTATGGTGGAGTAACTATTGTTGGAGGACCGTTAGGCCCAGGAAGTAAGCTGTATTTTGACCCACCAATTGATGATGAAAAATGGGAAGACCCTTTTGCCAACAGGACCTGGGCTTTGAAAGGGCATTATTGGATTTGTGGCCAACATGCCTATCGCAGGTTACCTCCAAACTGGTCAGGGAATCTACAAAGCTACAAATATATGAACAATATAAAAACCTAAAAATCTTTAAGCATCAGGGCTACCACCTTTTTACAGTCCAAGTTCCGGGTATCCACAGTGTGGTTGCTTAGGCCATTCTCATAACTTGGAGTGATATGTCTATGAGAATTTGCTTCCTTTCCCACAGTTTTGCACAGTGGGAATTTTTGTCCTGATGTGTTAACCAGGATGCACTAACCAGATCTTGCCTCTGCCAGGCCTGGAATTAGTGCCTTTCTGGCACAAGTTCCTCCCTTCTGTGCTTATCTCAAGTTCCCACTGTGGTGGCTTATCTTATGGCAAGTTCCTTCAGTGGCCTTGTGTAGAGGTTTCACATTCACTAATTTCTGTTTCCTAAAATTAGTGTAGTGGTCTGAGTGCCTATTAGAATTATTTACTTTTTCTGCTATGAAATAGGATTAGGAGAAAAAGCAAAGCAGGCTCAAACTTAAAAGGTATAAAGACAGGTTTATCAACACAACTACAAGAGAGAAAAAATTAATAAGAATCAGAATAAAACTTTTAAAACATTTCCTTCTCCCCTAACAGCTTCTTTTCTTTCTCGCAGACAAGGTATAAAGGTGGAACTCGGAACTCTAGGTCAGTACTACTTATAAAATAGTCTTTCATCAGTTCATTTAGAGAGAGAAATCTCTTTTGGTCTGTTATGGTAATTTTCGAGAAGAAAGATCAGTCCATTTGTGGCTTTTAACTCTCACAAAAACAGCCACCTGGGGAAATCTGCAGTTGTGAAAACTCTCCCATATTATGCAGCCTTTCCCGTGGCTGCATATGGGCCATGAAGTTCATTGGCGTATCATTTTAAAGATGAATGGTTTTCAAGGCAAAGGGTTTTCTTCATCTGTCTCTAAAATCATCTCCATCTCAAAAAACAGAGGTCGTCTTTTTCCCTGAGGGCAGAGGGCTTCATATCACTTTCTCTTTATCTTACTCTGTTTAAGCTTCTCATAAGATCACAGCTACATCAGTATTGACTTAGTCCATCACAAATACCTTTGCTCAAATCTACAATCTGAATACTCTCATCATCTCTCCAATGCATATTTTCCACAGTTTAAAGGGTTATTCTAGCATATTACAGTCTGTTAGCACAGCTCACAAAAGACTTTCAGCCCAAAAATCAAGGCATCTTCTCTATTTCTTCACCTAAGATGTCACTCTTTCACCGACCCTGATATTTTCATATTGTCTCCTTACATGTCTCACTCTGGCTTTCCTAAAACTCAGAGAAAGGTTAGTGCTTTGCAAGTTTCATCTGTACAGTGAAAGAGTTAAATTATTGGCTGAGTCTCTCCTCTTAGGCTCACGGTGTTAGATTTCATAGCTGAGCTGATGGGGGGGCTCAGGAACAGCAGCCAGGATCTCAGCAGCTAGGTAGGCTGATAGATGCCTACCCCCATCCCTCGGTCTCATTGGGGTGGGCTCAGCCCAACCTGGGCTTAGAGTTGCTCCTTGGGGCCCAGGGGGACATTTCCCTCTGCTTGGCTGGCAGCAGGGCAGGGCTTAAAGTTGGCTGAAAGTTAGTAGCTGCAGCCTCCCCTTCCCCCAGCTGGCAGTTGTCTGGAACCCAGGGGCCTGACCAGACCCAGGCCCACCTGCTACATGGAGCAGGCCAGGCCTGTCTTTACCTGCTGGAAGGCTGGATGGCAAAGAGGGAAATTCCTGAGATTCTCTGATTTTTAACCAGTGTAGTCCAAAGGCATTTCTAACTCTAATTGGTTAACCAAGCTGTCAACTTCAAAGCCAGTTACTAATTAGTTTGCTATAACTTTCTTGAAAAAATCACTTCCGTGCTAAACCAGCACACCTTGACAGTGTTTGAGACAGGCAACTGTGCTCTGTGTTCTCACAGAGGAATAAAGGGAAATTGTCTGAACAGCCAAGGATCAGAGTAGGAAAGCTAAAGCACTGACAGAAGTAAATCTGGCCAAGCACATCAAAGATAACAAAAAAAGATTCTATAGGTATCTGTTGGTTTAGCACAGATGGTGAGGTGCAATTGTTGATTTCCTTTGAACTGACAACCAAAATAGCCAATTGCATGCAGGGATACACCTCTGGGTCACACAGCTTTTAAAGTTAGAAGGAAGCCTGGGATCATTCTCTCTTCCTTCTGCCTTCAAAGGAGGTAAGGCAGTCCTGGCTGTCTCCTTTGGAGAGGGCCGGGATGTCCTGGCCTGCCCAGGCCCGGGCTTTCACGGGAGGCCCACCTGGCCCGGTGACTCCCAGGCCGGGAGAGGGGATGATGTGTCCCATCCCGGCCCGGATCGGTTTTTAGCAGCTGGAAAACACCCTGCAGCTACCCCTATGGGGGGAGTTGGCCCAAGGCCTGGCTGTGGGCCTGGGCCCTTTCCCCGAGCAGGGGGAGGACAGCCTGCAACCTGCAGCCACTCCAAGCTGGGCCCACCCTGAATGAGACCGAGGGGTGAGGGGGGGCAAGGACCCTTTCATCATCCGGGCTGCTTTGAGATGTCGGGCTGAGTTTTTCCCCCATTCCCGCGGCTTTTGAAAAATCTTGGCAAGCTTTAGCTCGTTCCTGCCAGGAGATGGGACTTCCAAAGCACTGGCTCTTCCCAGAGTGAGAACAGACAAACTGATGGAGCATAGAGAAGACTTAGCATAACAGTCAGATGGAGAGAGTGAGAAAAGGATTAATTAGAGGAAGGATGAAGGAGTTGCCTGTTAGCTGGACTTTCTTGTTTGAGCTATGGAAATGAACTCTATTGGTAGATTGCCCTTTAAATCATGGGAAAATATGTATTTGGGGAGATGATTTGTGGATTTTTGAGCAAAGGTGTTTGTGATGGACTGTACGGTCCCATGAGATGCCTGAACAGAGAGAAAGAGATGAGAAGCTCCTGCACCAGTGAAAGAAGTGAGAAGACATCTCTGTTCCTTGAGAGGAGAAAGCCTTTGCTTTGAAGCTGCTTATCTTTAAAAGGTAACACCCCAGATGCCTGAGTTCCATGACCCATAAGCAGCTTGGGAAACTGCGAATGGGAGGAGACCACATGGAAGCAGGTTTTTCCCGGGCAGCTGTTTCTGAGAGAGTTCTGACCCACAAGAGAACTTTTTCTAGGTTGTCAGTGGGAGAATTCCATAGTAAACAAGAGACTCCTCTCCTGAAGAATTGATGAAAAACTATATTTCAATGGTGAAACTGACTGAATGTCACAGGTTTTGTCTCCATGTTGTTTGTAGGAAAGTGAACACTTGTGGGGGGAGGAGAAGAGTTTTGAAAGTTTCATTTTTCCTTTTCCTTACTGTGTGTTAATAAACCATCTCTTTACTTTTAAGTTGGGCCTGTTTCACCTTTTTCTCCAATAAATCCTATCTCTGAGTTGGCAAACAAAATTTCCTGAACATGAAACCACCACATAAATGGTGCATTGGCCGGGAAATCAAACCAAAACCACAACAGTAGGCAATAAAAGACTCAGGAAATGTGAGTCCTCTCAGGAAGGATACAGGAAACCTGGTTACTCAGGACCTGGAGAAGGCTGAGCTACTCAATGACTTTTTTTCCTTCACTTTTCATCAGCAAGTGCTCCAGACACACCACCCAAGTTGCAGAAGGTGAAGGCAGGGACTGGGAGAATGAAGAACCACCTGCTGTAGAAGACCAGGCTTGAGACTATTTAAGGAACCTGAACTTGCACAAGTCCATGGGACCCGAGGAGATACATCCATGGGCCCTAAGGGAACTGGCTGAGGAAGTGACTAAGTCACTATCCATCATATCTGAGGAGTCGTGGAAATCTGGTGAAGTTCATACTGAGTGGAAAAGGGGAAAAATAACTCCCATTTTTAAAAATGGAAATAAGGAAGACCCATGGAAGTACAGGCTGGTCAGTCTCACTTCCGTGTTTGGACAGATCATGGATCAGATCCTCCTGGAAATGATGCTAAGGTACATGCAAAATAAGGAGGCAATTGGTGACAGCCAACATGGCTTCACTAAAGGCAAATCATACCTGACAAATTTTGTGGCCTTCTACAATGGGGTTACAGCTGTGGTGGATGAGGGAAGAGCAACTGACACCATTTACTTGGACTTGTGCAAAGCATTTCACACTGTCCTGCACAACATCCTGGTCTCTAAACTGGAGAGACATGGATTTGATGGGTGGACCACTTGGTAACTAAGGAATTGGCTGGATGTTCACACTCCAAGAGTTGCCATCAACAGCTCAGTGTCCAAGCAAACACCAGTAGATTAATGCTGTTCCTTAGGGGTCAGTATTGTTTAACATCTTTGTTGGTGACATGGACAGTGGGAACAAGGGCACCTTCAGCAAGTTTGCCAATGACACCAAGCTGTGTGGTGCAGTTGACAGGCTGGAGGGAAGGGATGGCATCCAAAGGGACCTGGACAGGCTTGAGAGGTAGGCCTGTGAGAAACTCATGAAGTTCAACAAGTCCAAGTGCAAGGTCTTGCATCCAGGTCAGGGCAATCCCAAGCACAAATGCAGGAAGGACAGAGAATTAATTGAGAGCAGCCCTGGGGAGAAGAACTTGTGGGTGTTGGTGGACAAGAAGCTTAACATGTCTCCACAATGTGTGCTTGCAACCCCAAAAGCCAACAGTGTTCTGGGCTGCATCAAAAGAAACATGACCAGCAGGTTGAGAGGTGATTTTGCCCCTCTACTCTGCTATGGTGAGGCCCCACATGGAGTCCTGCATCCAGCTCTGGGGCCCTGAAAAAAAGAAAGACATTGACATGTTGGAACTATAAGTTGATATCTTCTTTTCTTCCTGTTAGAGCCAGGATTAAAGCTCGGGAGATGCAGTTTTTCATGTTTGGACTCAGTTGTTTATTAACTCTTATCTATAGTACAGTCTCACAAGTTGTGAGTTCTAGCTAACAAGGTAGAAAATGGCTCTAAGTCTTTCCAAGGTCTTTTAAGCATAATTTGTCCAATAACAAGATGACACCTATATTATTTTTACTTTTAACCCAATAACTAACCACCCATGGTCCGCAATGCAGACCTTTATACCCAATTACAAACTACCACCCAAACCCATGAAGAAGGTGAAAGAAGAACTTAGCCAACACCCCAAATCCTCCATCTCTCTATATTACTATAGACTAAAACCTTGAATCTCGAGTTTTGCACCCTGTGATATTACACAGTTCTATTCAAACTACGCACTCATAATCCCAGTGCTATCACTCCATTTTGGAAACCTGTTCCACAGCCTCAGGTCAAATGCAGTGCTTTCTTGAGGGTCAGTGCCTGTTAGCACAGAAAACCTGAAATTCTCAGACTCCAGGGTTTCAACATGGAACAAGTCCAGAGGAGGCCACTAAGTTGATCACAGGGCTGGAACGCCTTTCCTATGAAGACAGGCTGAGAGAGCTGGGGCTGTTCAGCCTGGAGAAGAGAAGGCTCTGGGGAGACCTTATAGCGCCTTTCAGTACCTGAAGGGGACCTACAAGAAAACTGGAGAGGGACTTTTTGCAAGAGCAGAGTGATAGGACAAGGAGGAATGGCCTTAAACTGATGGAAGGCAGGTTTAAATTCTATATTAGGAAGAAATTCTTCTCTGTGAGGATGGTGAGGAACTGGCACAGTTTGCCCAGAGAGGTTGTGAACACATCATCCTTGGTCATTCAAGGCCAGGCTGCATGGGGCTCTGAGCAACATGGCCTAGTGGAAGGTGTTCTTGCCCATGGAAGTGGGGTTGGAACTAGATAATCTTTAAGGTTTCTAACAACCAAAACCATTCTATGATTCAATGATTAAATATTTCTGCATGAGACTGCATTGTCCAACATAGGTACATCCTTGCTGCTCAGATCTCCTCCACTCTACAGGAGGCCCCTGAGCACCACATGTGGTAGGGTGGATCTGGCCCCTGGTGCCAAGTTGTAGTGGTCATGACCTGGGGTTGGACCACACTCCTTCCCATGAGGTCCTTCCATGTTGTGTCTGGTCACATTGATTTTCTCTCCCTACCCTCTTTCTATTCTGTGAGTGAAGGGCAGCAGGCCAGTGTGGCAGGACCTTTCACCTCCTGATATAGCAAAACCTTATCTCCCTGTCACATTTGGCTTAGTCAGACTGGAATAGTTTGTCATGTGATGAATTATCTCAGCTGAAAACCTCCTTAGCCAGCAATACACATCCTGTCTTGAATGGTGAGAAATGAAAACTAAAAATTAGTGACTGCAGAACAATCATTTTTATGACTATAAAGGACCACTATGATTTTCATGAAATCAGAAATTTCTTATATACTCTCCGAGTGTGTAGAGTTCTCCGCGACATGAAGACGTTCACATAGAGTTACTTCCCTGGGATTGAGAGAAACTGGGAGATTCTTTGCACACCACTATCATTCATCAGTGACATTGATGCCTAATTTATACTATTTCTTCTCTAGCTGTAACATATTGTGCACTGTATCTTTATCTACTAGTAGTGTTTCTTTTGTTTATCCTGAGTAGTAAGTCTGTTTAAGTCTCATGTCTGTTTTCCTTGGTCTTCTCAATAAATAATTCATGTTGTAGTGATGCCAAGATGATTTTTTGCCTTTCTTTTATATATCTTTTATATAACTTTTATGTATCCTCAGTATTCTTAACATGCATATTGTAATTCCTTAAGTCTGATTACTTAGCATAGTCCCAGTATTTTGTTAAGGCAGGAGACCAAACATCTTAAAGGCCTGGTAGTAGGAGGCCAGAAAACCCTATGCTATCTTGAGAAACCAAGGTCCTCTCTAGAACATATCCTGTAAACTAAAGATTTGGCCCATCCAGGGGAGAATTCCTTGGATGGGGGAATATCACGGCATTCATCCAGGCCTCCCATTGGGGCATTCTTGTTAGATATGTTAATTTGTAAGGTCTATAAATTGTATATGCGATCTATCATGTGAGTGCATTGGGGCTCATTCCACATTGGTGAAGTGGTACAGTGTTGCCCTGAGTTTTCTGCCTTCTGTCTTTGTGCTGTGTTTCTCATGCAGCTTCATCTAAACAATGTGTATTTTTAGAATGTTTGCATACTTCTCTTCTGAGAGAAGAAATGATTGATGGTGATGTCCACCATCCAGGTTGAAAGGTGACGACCTCTGTAGCCAATCTCTTGACCTCTGTACAAATGTATAAATGAAGTCAGATTTTTGAATAAAGTGGATAAGAGTTGTTCCCTCATGATGCTGTGTGCCTGCTTCTCTTTCTGTCCCTGAAGTGGGACACTCCCAGCCTCAGCAAACCACAGTACACCAATATAGATCCTTATTAAAATACCAAGGCAAAAACCCCTTATCCCTTAACCGTGTCTGGCTCTCAATTTTTTAAGACCAGGAAAAGGCATCAGTAGTAGGCCTGATCTGTCATTATCAAGAACTTGTGAGGGAGAGTGGGTTTTGGGGTGTGGGCCATTTCAATAAAGTTGCTGTCTACTGCCAGAAACCTGTAAAAGGCAGGGATTTATCTAAGCTCTCCCCTCTCCCATTTGTAACAGCCAGTGTTGCCATGTACCCCACACCCCCAGCAAGTGTTTCCATATAGGGAAAAGTTTAAGACTCACCCCTTGCATTTCTTATAAGGTAAAGGACCCAGAAACATCTTTGTTGTCCTGACAGTAATTGGCTCAGTGCCAAGAGAGAAGCACCTGATGGACCTTGTCACTGTTCATCAAAGCCTGTATCTGTATTGGCAGTTTGTCAGTAGAACCACTCTCAATTGTTAAGTAGATAAGAGAGAGAACAAAGGTGTTCCATGCATTTTCAGGGTGTTGTAGCAAGTGTATGGGACCTGTCCCTATACTGTGCTCAGCTTTGCTCTTTGTGTTTGTATTATTTTCTTTCCTTATTAAAACCTCTTTGATTTTTCAAGACATATCTGATCATACTGTCTCGCTAATTGATTTAAGCCATTTCTCTGCAAGGGCTGGGCTCTCAGAGGTATTGGGAACCCAAATAAGCCAGTACCTCCATTTCCACCCTAAGTTATATTACCAGAGTGCAGTGAGTCCATGTAAAAATGCAAGGCTACCTGGGGCAGGCATTCCAGGTTTAGGTGTTACAGTGCTTAGGAGGTGACTGTTGGTGTCATGTGAGATGTATCATGTAAAAACATCATGTACAAAGCATTTGTAGAAGAACATCCATAAATTCTCTGAAGTACTAAGCTAAAAGTTGCCAATACTTCATGTTTTGGTTACTGTGAGAGCAGGCAAGGTCCCTCAGTAGTGCTCTCTGACAGCTCTATCTTGTATAGCAGCACTGCAGAGTAGGACTGGCATCTTCAGTGGGCAAGTCCAAGCCTGACTGATTACATTCTTATAATTTCTTGTGAATTTTAATTTTTGGACATTATGTATTTTAATGGTACACTCCCACATGCTAATTGTTTGGTTGTTGAAGTTGGCCAGTGTGATGCCCATCCACAAGAAGGGCTGGAAGGAGGATCCAGGGAACTACAGGCCTGTCAGCCTGACCTCAGTGCCCATCAAGGTTATGGAACAGATTACCTTGAGTGTGATCACACAGCACATACAGGATAACCAAGGGATCAGACCCAACCAGCATAAGTTTAGGAAAGGCAGGTCCTGCCTGAACAATTTGATCTCCACGAGTTTAGGAAAGGCAGGTCCTGCCTGACCAATTTGATCTCCTTGTATGACCAGGTGATCTGTCTAGTTCGTGGGCTGTGGATGCTGTCTACCTGGAATTCAGCAAAACCTTTGATACTATCTCCCATGGCATCTCCTGGAAAAGCTGGCAGCCCACAGCTTGGACAGGTGCATTCTTCACTGGGCTAGAGAACTGTCTGGATGGCCAGGCCCAGAGAGTGGTGGTGAATGGTGCTGCATCCAGTTGACATCTGGTCACTAGTAGTGCTCCAAACGGATCAGTATTGGGCCCAGCCCTGTTCAATGTCAGCAATTGATAGAGACATGGACTGCATGGTTTGCATGCATGAAGCCAATTTATTGATTACAGAGCTCAGTATATATACCTTTTCAGTTATAGCTAAAATTAGCAATAATCATGTTTCTTAGTAACATTGCTAAATAATAGCTTTGCACAAACCCACACAGGCATGTGTGGTCCTGCATGATTTCTCTGAAACAAAGCATACCAAACACACCTTTCGCTTCCTCATTCAGAGTTCTGCCTTGACTTTCCCAGGCTTGTGGCCCACTAGACTCAGCACATCCATTTCAGTCAGGAGTTGAGCAGTGCTCTGAGTCCTGCTCTCCAGCTGTATTCCCACACCTCCCCCTTTCTTTTCCACCAATAAAATCTTTTTTGTGGACTTATCAATCAGTCTCTGAACACATTGGAAAACACATGGCAAACAAGTCACCATAAGCAACAATATGGCAAAAACATAAATTCCTGTTTTAACTAAATTCTTTAGCCAACCAGTAAGCCTCATTATAAACATGAAGGCAACATGAAAAGCAAAACAATATGTGGCAAAACAATGAACTTACACCAAGCAAAAATAAATCAAATAATATATGTAATTAGTAGTACATAAGAAATAGAATGGTGATTTAAAACAATGCATTATCAATTCACTAAATACTGTGCCGTCACCCAGAGTCTGTAGTAACTGGAAAGCCTCATTTTAGAGTGAGGGCTTGGAGTGTGGAGGTGTTAGTTCTAGCCAGGTCTGGACAGAAGATGCTAGACACGACAGTATCTCATTCGGACATGATTGTTTATTACATCTTATCTAAGGTACAGTCTCACAAGATGTGAGCCCTGTCTAACAAGACAAGAAAAATGGCCCCTTCTAACTTGTTTCAAGGACTTTTAAACAATAAGCAAAACCAATAAACCTGACACCTAAGTTATTTTTATTTATAATCCAATTAAAGATCACTCAAAATCTGCAATGTGGCTTTCACTAACCAATTAGAAAAGATCACCCAAACCTGAGAAGGAGGAGGAAGAAGAAAGTGAAGAAGAAGGACCCAGGCAATGCCCAAATCCCTTCATATTGTCTCATATATATATTACTATTCTATATCCTAAATCCCTTAACCTTACATAATTCACCCTGTGACATTACACACTTCTTTACAACTACACACACACACACTCAGTGCTATGACTCAGTTTTGGAAGCTGTTCCCATGGCCTCAAGTCAAAGGCAGTACCCCTCCGAGGGTCACCACCTGTCAAAGCAGAAAGCCTGATATTTTCAGCATCCAGGGTTCCAACACTGGAGAAGCATTCCCAGGTAAGATTTCAAAGTTCACTTTAAAAGGGGTTCCAGATATTACAGGTCTAAATTTGGCAAGTCAAAATTACTTGAGTATGGTTTTGGTGCAGAAAACACCTGAGTTTGTTGGCATACTTCTTGACCAGCTAAGGCTGGGACTTGGCCAGGGCCCAGGCCTTAACTGGAAGAGTCTCCCTAATATATTCTAAAAACCTCTTAGTAATAGTAGTTAAGAAATTTTCTTAAAATAATACATGTCTTGTAGATAGCTATACAATGGTATGTGAAGGTTTGTAAAGCAGTCGGCTTTGTAATTTATCTTTAGCTATATAATAATAAAGCAAAAAAGCATTAAACAGCTTACAACTATAAATAGTCATAATATGGAATTGCTACTTATTCTTCAATGCTACCTATAAAAATAAATAAAATAGCTGTATCTAGTAATTTACTAAAAAGTTACTAAAAATTTGTCATACAACAGTTAAACATCAGGGTAAACAACATGCAGGTAAACAACTGTACCAAAATAGCAGCAACATGGATTTATCGAAGGGATTAAACTGCTGTAGATTTTTAAGATTGCCTGTACGACAGATTTAAGTTTGGCCTAATAAAAGTAATGGGATATAAATATTAAAGGCTAAACCAATAAAAATTTAGTTATTGTCCTGGGTTATAGAGTATATTCCATTTTTCATCTGCTGAAAAACAGTTGGGGGGTTGTTCCTCTTTATCCCTTGTTTACTCTTGAGGGAGGGGGCAGGTGCCTTTTGATAATGGCCCAACGGTTAATACCAGGTAGGGCATTGTTCTTATCTTTCTCCATGATGGGCCATTACAACTCCCCAAGCTGTTTCCCCTTCCGAACACATACCCACATTCCATCATGCCTATTGTGAGATGCTCCACCCAGTGGGAGGAGCCAGCCATTCCTACCTGGATAAAGCTGGAACTCGGGACCAGGATGCCCCTTTCTTGCTTCATCCGACTACTGGTGGAAGACTGGACCCTTCTCACCACCTCTGGACCCTTTTGGCTACAGGATCATCTCTGCCTCAGCAGAGCCGCATCTGCCACTTCAGGAGGACTTACTTTTGGACTGCTTCCAACACCCTGACCAACAGGGGATCAGGTTGTAGCTTTGACCTTGTCAGGGCTTTCCAAAATTGTTGTTTATTTGTTTGCTGGTTTGGTGAGGTGGTTTTGTTTTTCTACCACATTTGTAATATTGATATTCCTAGTAAAGAACTGTTATTCCTATCCCCAAATCTTTGCCTGAGAGCCATTAATTGCAAAATTAGAATTTGGCGGGGGGGGGTGAGGGGTTTACATTCTCTATTCTAAGGGGAACCCCAGTTTCCCTGGCAGATATCTGTCTTTCTAAACCAAGACAGTTATATAATAGTGCTATAAGTTTTACACAAGTAACTTGGTTAGGTTAGTGGGTGTGTAAGACTAACACATACAAACAGTTACAAAGTCAGGGGTTCAGATTATTCTAAAGAGTAAGCTAATGTTTACTGTATTTGTGATCCATCAATATACTTAAGCTGTTTTGATATCAAGTCCAATTTCAAATTATATGTGACAAGAAAAATAATTACACTTGAATGGCTAAATAGCTGTACCAAATGATTCACAATAAAATTACCTTGTTAAAACTGTGGAGTCACAGCCACAGCTCCTGGCAGGCACCATGCTCTGTCATTTTCCACTGGAGTTCTTTAATCACTGAAAAAGGCAGTGGTTCCCATTCATCACGAGGATCAAGGGGATAAAGGTCTGGTTCTTTTTTAGGGTTGGCAGGTACAGGGTCAAAGGGATCCCCTTCATCATCCTTCGCTGTCATCTGGGCAGTAGCCAGCAGCAAATGCCCCTACAGATCACAAGGGGTCCCTCTCCCTTTCACTCATAAGAGGGGGGGGCGTGGGCTGTACTGAGAGGGACACAGTCTCTTCAGATTGCAAAGAACTGAGGCTCTGCCACAGGAGGGCAAGAGGCATCCCCTTTGTTTATTGTTGCCTTTTTTCCCCAACTTAGAAATGAAACTCGAGATAATTTTAGTAAGGCGGTAATATGAAAGAGGATCTTTAATGAAGGCCTTTAGGAACAGTTATGGAAAGATGTCCACAAAAGCCCCCCCGCTACAGGGATGAGTACATTTTTATAGGTTTTAGGAAATTAGCATAATTGATTAAAAAGCACCAATTATGAGGACAAGTGGTGATGCAATCCCCCCCCCACAGATCAAGCCCCTTCTCTGGAGTCCCCCCCTTGGCACTAGTGGTGCTTTTTCCATGAGAATGTATCTTGAAGAGTTGTTCTCAGCCTTGGTTCCCAGGAAAAACCAAGATAGCATTGGGGCTGTTATAAATATGGTGAGCCAAATCGTAATAATAAAAAAAATAAAATTTATTTTCGTGTAACGAGTACCGAAACAGATAAAAACCAAAGCCATAATAAAGAACAATTCCATCAAATTGGGGGTGGAGAGTGGGACCGGTCCACACCGTGTCTCCCCTTCGTTCACCCCGAAATCCCAATGCCAGGGTCCAATTTTTATACTTTTTATTTTCCCTGGGGCAGGGTCCTCCTTTGTTCAGTTCTCGGGTGTTGGTATTCATGGGCCCCTTTTGGGATTCTTATTTTCTTCCCGAGTGGACTTTAAGAAGGAACATAATGGTGTCTGAGTGTTGGCTGTGGATCATATTCAGGTTCTGAGTGGGGTTTTTCAGGCAAACAGAAGGAATGTTCATTGGAGAGTCAATCTGTCTCTGAGCAGATGATCCGACCATCAAACATGTTGGTTCAGTCAGGTCTTTCTTTTTCAAGTGCTGATAAGTTAAAATCTCTCTGTCTCAGCTCTGTCTCTCCCTCCTGTGACTTTCGACAATGTCTCCCTTCCTGCCTGTAATTCCTGTATTTCTTTAGCACAAATTAATACGCATAGTTTATTTACAACAGGGCCCTGTACATCCCAGAGATTGGAGCTCTAGCATTTGTTTTGTCTTTCTGCCTAAGGAAAAGCCATGGAAAATTTCTGGGAAAACTAGCTACTAGTACAACAGGCTAGAGAGTTACAAATATATGTGCAAAGAATACAAGGAATATAAGAAAGGAAAAAAAGGCAAAACCCAAACAGCATCAAATTATGCTAATTTCCTAAAACCTATTAAGATATACTCATCCTTGTGGGAATGGGCTTTTGTGGACATCTTTCCATAACTGCCTCTGAAGGCCTTCAAATAAATATCTCCTTTTATATTACCACCTTACTAAAATTATCTCGAGTTTCATTTCCAGGTTAGGAATAAGGCAGCAATAATATTTTGATTATCTAATAATGCAGCAGTTATGCAAAAAAGACTATCATTTCCCTTGTAAGTCTAAACTGTCATTTTGCCGATCAATTTCTGTAAGTTGAATGTCTGAAGAGTTCTATGCATAATTTCTTGCATTTAACCCATATTTTCTGTTAAAAATAGGCAGGAGACGATGTTTCCTCCTTTAAATGCCTTTATTAAAGAATCAGCTCTTTCTTAGAAGTAGGCACCTGGGGAGGGCGGGATGGTCTCCGTTGTAGTGCTGAGAAGGAGGGAGGGCTGGGCACCCTGCTGCTGCACACAGCCGAGTGGGAATTTGCCTCCCCCCTCACGGGAGCATGCTCCCTATAATTCCATCTTCTGTTTGCCTCTGCTGAGAAGTTGGTCGTTTAGAATGTCTTTCTAGTCACAACGAGATAAAGATTGCTGATCTGAGATAAAGATCCCGTCAGCATTTCACTCTTCTGTCTTTTATTGTTGCCATTACTTCTGTTTTGGGTCGTTGTTAGGGAGAAAAATTATAGGGTTTTTTTGGAAGTTGTCCTGATTCTCTGAGGCATTGCATCCTAGGATTTCTAATTGCCATATAGGCTCATATTTTCGTGGTTCTGATGTGTCAGGCTAATGAATCCACAAAGTCCAAACTTGGCGATTTTCCCTAGCCTCTACCTGGTTAGAGGCAGGGCCCCTATAGTCAAGGTTATGCTTCCTTCCCTGGGCATACATTTTAGAGGTTCCTTCAAGGGGATCAGACATGTCATATTCTCCTCCATCATACCTGGAAGTTCGGCTACGGGCAACTGGAGCTGCTTCCTTTCTGGTGGACCTTCCTCTCTGAGTCTTGCCCTCCTTTAATTCACAGACCCATGCTGCCAGAGAAGCAGTGGATTTTCCGTCCAACCTCCTAATATTTTCCCCACAATCACACAGGAAGAACCACAGCTCACCTCATGGAGTGTACCTTCTCTCCCTATCTGGGGGTTTTCTGTGTCTGGTAAAAAAACCTCTGGTCTGTACCCACAAGATTTGGAGAAGGTTCTCTTTAATCTCCCTGAGTTTCTGGTGATTCTCCTCCATCCCATCTTCTATCTTCTGCATGTGCTCTGACAGACATGTTTCCACAGCTGAGATTCTTGCATTTATTGGGCCATGCACAGCATCTGCATATGCTTGGAGCTTCTTTGCCATATCAAGCATGGTCTCATTCCTGTCATCCCGCTTCATCTTTGCTAAAGCAGAAGCCTATTCTTGTGGCCCAAGTCGTATGAGTTTTCGCCACATCACTGGTGTACATCTTTTCATGTCTGGATTCCTAGACATTGCTGGGTCATCTGAGAAGACAATCTCTACCACCACCATTTCTCTGAAGCATTGAATCCCTTGTTCTGTGGTCTTCCACTGGGTTTGCTGTACAATTTTAGCAGCCTATGAAGGAGTCCAAGCCACCTAAGAGGTAACTGGCACTGAAACACAATTCCTCCTGGCACCCCGAGTACCGGTGCTGGGGTGGATGTTCAAAGCAGAGGTTCCCTCTAACCACCACGTCACCAATGCCACATGGAGCAAGTAGATTGCTCTCATCACACAGTGGGCCCATATTGAAAAACTGAATCACCCTGAGATCTTGTAGATAATTACAAATTGGCCTGAAGGTGAAAACTTTGGTCTCGCTGTCAAAGAGGAACAAGGGCAAGTGACACGTGCTGAGGATGCTCCACTGTAAATCCAACTGCCAGCAGAAGAAATATGCTATGATCTTTTAATTGATGGTTCCTGTCGCATTGTAGGAATGAAGCAAAGGTGGAAAGCACCCACATGAAGCCCAACACGACAGGTTGCACAAGCTACTGAAGGAGAAGGTGAATCAAGCCAACTCGCTGAACTCAAAGCCATTCAACTAGCCCTGGACATTGCTGAGAGAAGTGGCCAAAGCTCTACCTTTACACTCATTCATGGATGGTAGTCAATGTTCTGTGGGAATGGCTGGAAACCTGGAAAAAGGCTAATTGGCAGCATAGGGGAAAACCAATCTGGGCTGCTGAAGAATGGAAAGACATCCCTGCCCGGGTAGAGAAGCTACCTGTGAAGATCTGCCCCATAGATGCCCATGTCCCCAAGAGTAGGGCTAATGAGGAGCACCAAAACAAGCAGGTATATCAGGCTGCAATGATAAAGATGTCACAGACTTAGACTGGCAACACAAGGGAGAGTTGTTCCTAGCTCCATTGGCTGATGATGCCTCAGACCATCAAGGCAGAGATGCCACCTATAAGTGGGCACAAGACTGAGGGGTGGATTTAACCATGGACAGTATTTCCCAGGTTATCCATGATTGTGAGACATATGCTGCGGTCAAACAGACCAAGCAGGTGAAGCTTCTGTGGTATGGTGGGCAGTGCTCTGAATATAAGTATGGGGAGGCCTGGCAGATTGATTACATTACACTGCCTCGTACTTGCCAAGGCAAGCACTACATGCTCACGATGGTAGAAGCCACCACAGGATGGCTGGAGACCTCTCCTGTGCCTCACGCTACTGCCTGGAACACCATTCTCGCTCTTGAAAAGCAAGTCCTTTGGAGGCATGGTACCCCTGAGAGAATTGAGTCTGACAACGGGACTCATTTCAAGAACAGCCTTATCAACACCTGGTCTAGGGAACATGGCATTGAGTGGATGTACCATATCCCTTACCATGCACCAGCTGCTGGGAAAGTGGAGTGATGCAATGGACTGTTAAAAACCATGTTGAAAGCATTGGGTGGGGGATCTTTCAAAAATTGGGAACAGCATTTAGCAAAGGCCACCTGGATAGTTAATGGCTGAGGCTCTGCCAATCGCACTGGGCCCGCCCAGTCTGAGCCCCTGCATACAGTAGATGGAGACAAGGTCCCAGTGGTGCCTGGAGAGGCTACCTAGAACAGAGGCTAGACAGGGTTAAAAGAATAAAGTAGGTATTTATTAAAAGGCCTTCAAAGAATAGACCTTGGACAGTACAAGAGCCTGGCCGTGGCTCCACCCAAGATGGATGACAGCTCACAAGTTTTCACACTTTTATAAGTTTTGGTCCATTTACATATTGGGGTTAATTGCCCAATTACAACTTCAGGTTATGGAGTCCCATCTTCTCAGATTGCTCTCCTCAAGTCGCTGTTATTTATACTTTTTGGGCCTGAGGCTGCAATGGTGTGCTTGGTTCTCAGGCTGGAATAGGATTGTTTTATTGAATTACACTGTGAAGAGAACTTGCTAACACTTTATATGAAGTTCAGAGTTATATACCATTGCAGTACAGAATCTGGAAAATATGAAAGCTAAAACTTAAGGCATCATTCCCCCCCTTTAGAGGCTTGATAAGGCCTCTACCTTTTCAAGTCTCTATTCTAAATATCCACTAATAACAGGTATTTAATAATAGATAAATATCTAACCATAGCAAATATCTAACGGTAGTGATGGTTTGCCCAGTCAGCTATCATGCAAAGAAGAATAATGATTATTATGAACAGTTCTTTAGGCACAGAAGAGGAATTATTTAAAACATATTCATCTGCATCAGTCTCTGTTTTTACAGTTGTTTCGGTAGCAGAAGCCATCTTAACTCTGGAGTAATGAATCCAGGGTCCTTTGCCAGCAACTTTGACTGTGGTGAGGGTAGTCAGCAGGACTTGAAATGTTCCTCTCCACCTGGCTTGTAGAGGATCACTGCCCCACCGCTTAACATAGACCCAGTCTCCAGGTTGGAAGGGATGTGCAGGCGTGTCCAGTCCTATGGGTCTGGATAGCACAATGTAATTCTGGAGCTTCTGCAAAGTGGAACCTAAAGGCATGTCATGGATGTTTCCTGACAAATTTTGCTAATTTGTGTTTTGAGAGTTCCATTCATACATTCGACTTTACCACTTGCTTGGGGTCTATAAGGTGTATGCAGATCCCAAGTAATTCCCAACATATGACTAACTTCTTTAACTACTGTTGCAAGAAATTGTGATCCCCTATCTGATGACATCCTCAAGAGAACCCTAAACCTCAGAATTATATGATTGAGCAAAACTTTCACCACTTCCTTGGTTGTGTTAGTGCAATGGGTAAGCTTCTGGCCATCCACTGAAGGTGTCAACTAATACCAGTATATACCGGTACCCTCCTTTGTGTGGTAACTCCGCAAAATCTATTTGCTAGTAATCTCCAGGAAGATCCCCTGTTTTTGTTGCTCCTAATACAACTCTTTTCCTCATATCAGGGTTGTGTTAACAGCAGATTTCACATTTGCTTATTACTGATTGTTCAATATCTGTCATTCCCTTTACTATTAGTACCCTTTTTAGATGTTTCAAAAGATTTTCAATGCTGAAATGTGTTTTCATGTTCTCTCTGAGCAAAATCTTAAAGGATCAGGGGTGGGACTACAACCTGATTTGCTGATGTAACAGCCCACCCACTTTCTGTGATCTCAGCTTTAAGAAACTTCATTAGTTTGTGGTCTGCTTGGTCTTATTTTGGGGTGAACCCCAACAAATCAATCTCTTTTTGTGGAATGACTATAAGAATACCTTTTTTGGCAATTCCTCTTGCTGCTTTATCAGCAAAGCAGTTTCCCAATTCTGGAGCTGTTTTCCCTTTTTGGTGACCTTTGCAATGCATGATAGCTACTTCTGCAGGTTTTTTAATGCTCTCTAACAGGACGAATATTTGTTCAGCATGCTTGATTTCATTACCGTGAGCATTCAGAAGCCCTCTCTCTTTCCAGATGGCACCATGGGCATGGACAACAATAAATGCATATTTAGAGTCAGTCTATATAATTACCTTCTTTCCTTCACTCAGATCTAGGACTTTTGTCAGTTCAGCTTTCTGTGATGACACATCTGCTGGCAGGGTCTTTGCCTCAATCACCTTGTCCTGCATGGTCACTGCATAGCTGCCATCCTTTTGCTATATTTCATGAAGCTGCTCCCATCTGTAAAAAGCTCCCAATCTGGATTTTCTAGGGGAACATCTTTCAGATCTGGTTGGCTGGAACAGACCTCTTCAATTGTCTGCAAACAGTCATGCTCAGGCACATCGTCAATTAAGGTGGAGGTCAGAAACATGGCAGGATTAACAACAGAATTTGTTTTCATGGTAACATCATTCTGTTCTAATAACAGTGATTGGTATTTAAGCATCGTGTTACCAGACAGGAGATGTCTCTCCTTTTGTTCCAGTACAGCTGCTATGGCATGGGGTACATACACTACAATGTGTTGCCCAAGGATGAGTTTTCGGGCTTCCTGGATCAAGATGACAGTGGCTGCCTGTCCTAGAGTGACTATGATGCCTGTATCACCAATCGTCTGTTCTGTCTGTGCTGTGTGTGTTCTGTACCTTTAAGACTGATTCTGGGAGGAGCAGAGAAGAAGACGCGCGCAGTTTGTTTTGGGAAAACATTTTTCACTCCTACTCACTTCTTCGTCATCGTCCGTGTGTGTGTGTTCGTCAGATGCACGGACAGCAGCAGGAGAGTTGTTTTTTTTTCACTTTTTAGTTAGTCTAGCTAGCTGAGGCAAAAAGCTTCCTGGACTGTTTTTTTTTCTTTTTCTTTTTTCTTGCAACTGTTTAAATCTGCTCTAGACTGAAAACCCAGGGGAGCACCAGGAACTGCACCTGTGGCCCACCCGGGCCTGGATCTGGGGATTTTCCATCGCCGAAGGGGACCCAGACTGATCAGAGACTGAGAGAGCTGACCTGACACACGGCAAGGACTTCTCTCAGTTTTGC
>VZDJ01000017.1:1196859-1649868 GCA_008694505.1 Cyanoderma ruficeps | reverse complement strand
CTGAGTTAAGATAGAACTGCTTGCAGTGGATTTCAGATTGCTTGTATTACCTTAGTAGGATTCTTTTATTACTTGAGATGTTAAACCAGGGTAAAAATACATACCACTGAGAGTCCAAAGAAAGATATTTTGAAATACTCGAAAACTCTTCTTCATAATCACTATTTTTAGTTTTTAATATAGTTTTATTCTGCAAAACCATGTTTGGCTTTTAGGAAAACTAAGTGCCATGGACTATACATTTAGTAAGATAAAAGAAAAAAAAAAACACCCTTTCCCAATACCACGCAACTACTGCATTCAAGTGTAGGTAGCTCATCTCTAAATCTCAGTTTTATAAACCCATCTATTTCAGTGTTGCCAATGCCTTCTGTTGAGATGTTCTGTATTGAAGATGACACTTTTGTGGAAACTGGCTTAAAAAGGTTTTCCTGCTGCCACTTATGTTCCTTCCAGGCCCTGGCTGTGGAACGCACCTCCAGTGCCATTGGCTGTGCAGGCTTGCCCACAATGTGAAAAGCCAGTTCAATACAGTTTCCTAAGAGAGTGGAAGGAACAAAGAGAAAGTTTCTATTACTGATTCTTAAGTTTTCAACTCCTTTGTCAGACACTAAAGAGCTACTTTCATCATAGATCACTTTTAGAGGTAGATCCTCATTAGAGATAATGAAAAGCCCTTCCTTAACTGGAATGAAGGGATTGTGTCCTGAATGCCCATTTTTATTGGAGTCCTCTGCAGCAAAATGTCCAGAAATTCAGAGCAGTTCACCAGATTTTTATTCTGCATATATACCTGAATTCAGGTAATTGCTTTTTTTCAGTCTTACACAGCCTATATTTCAGACTGGCAGATTTTATATCTTCTTAACACATATATTTTGCTAACTTAAAACTAAACATGGCTGCTTCATGGCAGTTGACAGCTCTCACTGAAGGAGGACAGGAAATTGGAAAGATGATGGAGTCTTCTTATGTTTGTCTTTGGATTACTCTCAAGTAAATCCTCCAGTGTTAATAAATAATACTGACTTCTCATGAAGCCTCCTTAGGCAAACTTTTAAAAAGAAGTAATTCTGAAAAGGAATAAGTTCTCAGTACTGATATTTCTGAAAGTGACTTACTTGTCCTTTTAAAAATATTTTGTTAGTGTTTAGAAAAGGTGCAGACTCCAATCCTCATTGTAACGAGTGTCTTTGTCTCTGCTTTCCTTCTGAAGCCATGACTTTAATCTGGTGTAGGGACAAGTGCTGTTTATGTAAAATATATAAAGGGGTACAATTTAAATTTCCTGTCACACACAATCAAATGGGAGATAAAGATTTATCCTATGCAGAACCATACATTTAACATGGGACTACTGTCGTGGGCCGAAGCTGGGTGTGTCCCAGTTTAGGAACACTGGAATGAATCTCAGGAGATTGCTGTGTAGAAAACTCTCTATCTAATTTTATTTTGACTTCAGTATTTATAGATATGTACAGAGGTCAAGCGATTGGCTACACAGGTAGCCACCCCTTCAACCTGGATGGTGGACAACACCATCAATCATTTCTTCTCTCACAGGAGAAGTATGTAAACATTCTAAGAATAGATATTATTTACATGAAGGCTATGCGAGAAAGTTCTTCAGAAAGACAAAAGACAGAAAACTCAGGGCAACAGACTACCTATGGAATATTTACTAGAAGCCATCTCATTGATGTCAGTGAGGTTTTCAGGGGATTGAAGCAAATTAGAGCACACCTCTCAGCATTTCTGAATTCATTAGCCTTCCACTGACAGCCAGCTCCTCGTCTCCAGTCAGTATGCCCCAGGTTTTCAGGCCAAGGTCTTGGAATTACCTGTCTATCACCTTTACTCTGACCACAATTTGAAAAATGAGTATGTAGTTTTGTGATTACACAGAAGTAAGTTATATAAAAGATTCTTAATGAAACACATTGTTTCATGGTTCCCTTATGTCATATAATGGTCTTGACCTGTGAGAAAAGTAATAAAACTCGAATCTGAATGGTTGAAAATTAATGCAGTTCTACTGCAGTTACTCTACATCTGGTTTAGAATGTGTATTCACTAATAGTTGCAATAGTCTGTTTAAAGAGTAGTATTAATGTTAGCTAAATTTTAACCCTCAGATGATACTAATATTTAAAATCTAACAGTTAAGGCTTGTGCTTGTTGATGTCAAATTGTTTTGCTTGAAAGAGATTTATATAATCCACATTTTTAATTTCTAAACAGTCTTGTTTCATCTAAAAATGTTTATCCCGTTTTCCAGTCTGATACTGCTGTCCTTGCACTGCTCTTGCTTGCCCCAAACTCAGCAAAATTGATTCCCTGTTCACTCTCACAATTACGATGAATGTGGTATTCACTGAGAACAAGTCAGGTTTGTTTCCAGCTCTCCTTGAGGCACCTTGGCTCAGAGCAGAGACCTTGTGTGTCACCAAAAGGATCTTGCAGGCCCATTAATCAGAGCCACGTCAGTCATGGCCCGGTGGACACAGCCAGTGGCTTTGGCTCTGCTCAGCTCTTCACAAGAGCAGGTCATAATGAAGCTCAAACCCGTGGGTGAATATTCATGAAGGCAATTCATTCTTAACCCCTGATCTAGTCTTTTCCACATTCCATTTGAGCCTATGCCAAAACTGACATAAAACTAATAACTCAGAGGGAGCCCCCTTACGTAATGCCAGGCCGTGCCCTCATGTGACATGGCAAATTACTTGTCCCTGTGCATTGCTGCTGCTGCTGTAAAGGTGCGCTCCAGAAAGGGCCATGCAGCACTGACTGGGAAAATGTGACTTTGTAGAAGACGTGATGCAGTGGCAATGAAGAGAAACCAGGATGGGAGGCCGTGGGTTCAGATGCTGGCTGGAGATCACTCAGTCTGTCCACAAATCTCAAAATGCAGCACTGTGTCATAAAGGTGGAAACCCTTTAGTATCTTGTCTTTTAAGAAAAGAAGAAACTTAAAATTGTGGATGACAGCTGTGATAATTTTGGTCATTTTTAGACATATTAAATATTCATTATAGCGATTATTCTTTTAATTAACTTTTTAAACAGCTTCCATTGTAAAACATCATCCACCATGACTGGCTTTTCAAAAATGCCTTTTAATCAGTTGGGGTCCGATTTGGGAAAGCACAGAACTCTGCATTAAGGACTATCCCTCTTGAAGGCAGCTGAAACTTCAGGCCTGTGCTGGGGTTTCAGTCCACCTTCGCTCATGGTGCTGAAGAAGCTTGAATGATTGAGGCCCAGAGTAAACTGGAGCTGAAAACCCCTCATATGCAGCTTTGCTGCCTCTCATCTCCTAACAGGATGTGTGTGAGAGTGGCAGAAGGGAGACCTGTCCAGGTGTCCTAGCCAGAAACTGGGACCTTGAGAACTTCCCTTTTCCAGTTCAAAAGTTCCACAGGCATGTGTCAGTAAGAGGCTGTAACAGCAGAGTTTCTGTACAGATAATATGGTGCATAGGGTGAGTCTGCTCAGGAAAAGCTATGTTTTTTCCCTGCTAACTTGGATTACACAGGTCTTTTATGTGTACTTTTGCATCCTGCACCTGTGTACAATAACCTCTGAGAAGAGAGGGAGCAGTTTTCCCATATCTCCCAGGACTAACCGGAACAGTGAAAAGTTCAAAACTGAAATAGTCCTGTAAGAGAAACTTCATGTAAGCACCTCCCTGAGAAATGGGAGATCATATCTGTAAAAGGGAATTTAAAAACTAGTATCTAAGAGACAGGAGTAACAGTTGATATCCAACAAATAATTTGTGTGGTGACCAATTTTTCTGTCAGTTCTAAATGTAACTTGTGTGTTGTATGACATTGTCCTATATTGTATGAGACTGATTTATTTCCTTTCTGTGGTTTTCTTCAGTGTTATTTGAAGGTGATAAAAAAAATGTGGTTTTTTTCCTTTTTGAATAATAGATCTGATTTTTAGGGGTTCTGCGTAGATAGTAGTATGTGTGTTTTATTGAATATCTCTGGATAAACTTGCTTAGTTGCCCTCCAGAGGGAGAACAAACCTGTCTGGCAAACCTGAACTGTGATGCAAGGATTGACCTGATCCCTCTCAGTCATGGCTAGGAATAATTTTGGGCCATGTTGTGATACCTTGCTGTAACTGGCACTACAGTTCCATTAACATGTCTCATCTACTAAGGAGTTCCTCTGCCTGTGTAACAAAATGTGTGCATGGGCTCAGTGCTGGGCTGACAGGGCAGGCTGAAAATCCCCTCTGAGGAGCAATCTGTGACTACTAATAGAGGCATGACTCTGTGGCAAAGGCACAGCATTCCTCTCTTGTTCCAAAAGCAAAAAGAAACAAGTATTTTTGGATGTTACTCTGTCTTAATTTTTTTAATAGGAAGCCTCTTTTTCCTCCTCTCAGATGATGCTGAACTTCTTAAGATGGGGACAGTCTTTGGCTGGTGAGCAGATGATCTTCATGTGAGGAGATGGATCTTAGCCATAATGCTAAAACTGATGATGAAAGTGCTGCATTGGGTACAAGTCAGAGGAAGAAAGTAATTGTCAAAGTATCAGGAAAAAAAATGGAAGCTACTTAGTGCATATACTTTCTGTTGTTGTTTCAGTGCATGTAGAAGAAGAAAATTAAGCAATATAAATGAAGCAGTATTTTATAGTGACGTAACTGTGAATGCAGTTAATTGACACAGGGGAAATATGATCCTAAAAATAATGTTGGAAATGGATTCTGATGAAATAGATGATAATACTTTTGCTGACTGTATGACAAGCCCCAGTACAAGATGTCTAGTCTGTAGATTCCACCACTGAGTAACTCAGTGCCATAATTCATGTAAAACAACACAATTTTATCAGTCTCCTAATAAAATTAGGTACAAAATGGGTTTGTAATGCAGCATTTGTGCCCTCTGCCCCCAAGGTCGGTGTATTGTCTGCATTAAAAGTTTGAGGCATATTTGAAGGAAGAGTAACTGGATAAAACTGTCTTTGTTGGAAGTGTTTGCTTCCCAGGAGTGCAGGAGCTTGAGTGCTTAACCACAGTTCTGCAGCAGATGGTGAGCAGCCAAGCCACTAGAATGGGATGAGAATGTCTAATGTCAACTTTGGCTTCAGGGATGAAAACCACTATCTTTTATAGGGAGGGGTCTTTAATCTGCAGCGCTGCAATACATGTTCAGCTGCATTTTAACTAAATGGGTTTATTTCCTACAGCATATGAAGTGTCTGTTTTGGGATGATAAGAACTACCATTTTTATGCATACAAGTCTGGTTCTGCTGGAGTCAGTGGCAAGGTTATTTGATTTCAGCGGAACCAAGGCTTCGTCAGGCCATTTAAATGTCAAATCACCGCAGCAGCCATTTGTGCTTTGGGCAGTGTCAACAGTGTTCCATGCTGAATTACCAACAGCATTTTGTATTTTTACAGCAAAATCACATCTTGCCTTAGTTTCTGAGGTGGTGGGAAAAGGAATTCTGCTGTCTGGGTAAAATCTGAGATTGTTTCACTCTGAACTAGTTGGGAGTCACAGGCCTGGAGTGACAGGGTCAGGAGAGCAGAAACCATCCTTGTTTGGCATGCAAGGGGAGAGACAGAGATGAGGAACTTGGAAAACATCAGGATGTCTGAATAAACAGAGCTAAATGAGCTATATTTGAGCTGGAGTAAAGCTGAGAAGATGCAACAAATTCAGTGCAACCTACTCTAGTTTACTCCAGGGCCACAGACTTTCCAGGCTTTGACTAGTCTGTATCATACAGTGATTCTTTTAAAGTTTATCCCATCACTAATTATTTGTTATATCTTAGGGTCTGGCATGCACTTCCTGAGGCCTTTTAAGAACTGATTTTACCAAGAAACCGCAGGATTCAGGATAATGTGTTTTAGACTGTTTGGTGTCAGTGGTGGTTTTGTCTCTTTGAGGTTTGCTTTATTCCAAAGCTGTGGGTTTAGTGGGAAAAGTCTTCATGTAGCATCTGGTTTTTCATTGCCTGTTCCTGGTGATGCTTGCTAAAAAAAAGCCACAGCATTTCCAAGCTGCAAGTGAAAAGTGTGTGCCCTGTCAAGAACCTTCCCCCATCCTTGTTAGAGTGCAGGTTATGCTACACAAATCCTGTTCAGAGCTCTCATTTTATAAATAGTGGCTGAAGTACAAAAGGCAAAACCTAAACAAAACTGAACATAAGTTTAAAAGCTATAGACCCAAACAGTCCATAAATCAAATGATAAGATACCACAAGATGAAGAATTCATGAATAACAAGTGTGTAAGTTCACTTGGTAGCATGTTGGAAATGTGCCACCTTCTGCAACTGATAATCAAATTCACCTGAGGTAGTGGCTGATGACTTAAATAAAGTGAAATATTTTCCATCTACTGTATTAGAAGCTAGATTAAAAAAATCAAAAAGAAAGATTTACCTACTCAAGAAAATAAGAAGAGAAAGTTGTGTTTTCACAGACATTTCCTTTGCAGTAAATCAACAATTGCCTCCTTTTAGTGTCCTCTTCACTTATGGAGGAGGAGGTTACCTTTCATTTTCCAGAGGCAGCAAGATGTTTCTGCTCTTGGAAACATTGCCATAAACTAGATACGTCTCAAATGGAGTCTGATTTCTCATTACCTTTCCAACC
This sequence comes from Cyanoderma ruficeps, assembly GCA_008694505.1. Taxonomy (NCBI): domain Eukaryota; kingdom Metazoa; phylum Chordata; class Aves; order Passeriformes; family Timaliidae; genus Cyanoderma; species Cyanoderma ruficeps. Next base: position 1,643,232 of record VZDJ01000017.1, on the reverse strand, counting down.
TTCAGCTTATTCCAAAATGAGGAATTTTGAAGGGTGAGTGCAGAAGCAAACTGCATCTTTTCAAGAGCCCTCTCTGTGTAGTCAGGTAAGAACGTCTGTGAAATTTAAGGGGAACCGTCAAAGTGTTCATGATCCACTGATTTGTTTTTTAGCTGGAAATTGACATCGATAAAACCCAGGTCTGGACCCAAAGACATGCTTTCTTGAAACTTCATTTCTCTTACTTATTTTTTGCTTGTTGGTCAGAGGTAAAAAAAGTTAACTCAATCATCATGTCAAACTAGATGAAGTGCCCCTAACACAATGTAGAGGAGATGCTGAGCACAAGTAATCCATAAAGGTTGTGAGTCTCCAAAAGAAGGCTGCAGTGGTATTCTTAAAATTGATTGCTTTTTCAAGTCTATTACTAAGGTAACTGTAAGGAAACGTGGTATGGTGTGTATCATTGTAGGGCAGCAATTGTGTATTGCTGACTTTTTGCTTGTAACTAGCACATTTTAGCTATTATTAACTTTCTATGCAAATAGTTTGATTGAAGTAAACCCTTTAGTTAGATTCAAGTGTGAATGAGTTTTAAGGGCCGCGTGTTACCAGATGTTGGTCTTTCCGTGAACTGAATAGAAATACTAAATGGTATGGCTTGAATAAGAGCAAGGCACAGGGTAGAAATTTGCTCAGGACCCTTCAAAACTGCTCCATTTCACATAGGGAGAAGAGAAAGCATTATTCCCAATATGTGAAGAACTGACTACAGAATATAAGTCTTTCAAAAATATGAGGAAAATAATAAAAAAATGTCTTCCTGCAAATTTTCCAAATCAAGAAAAGTTGTAATGTCCAACAGTCTGCTTTAAATGTTGCTTGGCATTTTCTTATATCTCTTAGAAGATTCTGTAGGGAGAGATGAGAAGGGATAAGTTGTCTGAAAACAGTAACTCCAGGTCTAAAATAATACTAAAACTGAGCAAAAGATCTGAAACACATTGACTTTTTTAACATTATATGGATGAGTGACTATCAGCTATTTTTGGGAAGGGATGTGATGTAAAGGATGATGTAATTCAAAGTAAACTTGTCCAAGTTACTTTCTAGTAAAAAACCCTGCATCAAAGCCAACCTCCTAGCAATGAAAATCAGTCCAATCTCTGCCATACCAAATGCTCAATCCAAACCCAAACTATTGTTTTCTGGAAAGATATTTCCCAACCATTAATTGATATCATTAAGTACTGGATGCCATATAATGACAGTACACAAGTGTGTAGTATGGAACAGAGACATGGCATCAGTTTCCCCTGCAAACTTTTATTTGAATTTCATGTCTTTTTCATGGGTTACTAGAAGAGTGCTGCTGGGGGAGCAACAAAGGAATGGAATAAATAAGACTATTCCTTTAATTACAGATATCAGTTATAAAATGAAATAAAGGAAAAAGGAGGAAAACAAGCTCCTTTGTGTGGTGACTTGATGGGCTCAGATCAGGTTACACCACAAGTCCACACTTGGGCCTCATTTGCTTGTCTCCTGTAGCACTGAATTTCTTTTCTTTTGCTTTTGACACAAAGTCCAGACCTGTTGAGTTAATTTCCAGGCCATTATCCTGGAAGTGGCATGGCCAGGCAGCATCTATTGGCAGGCCTTCACACTATTTCAGTGAACTTCAAATGATCATTTCCTGAGCATCTCCAGGAACAAGAGACCCAAAAATATCCTTGAGCTGAAAAAACCTGTCAGCTCTTCTATGGACCAAGCCCTTAATTACTGTCCTGTTCTTTTAGTCTCAGTCTCCCAATGAACTGAGATTTTTCGTTTTCCTTTTAACAAAGTCTCTTCAGCTCATAGTGAAAAGATCCCTAAATCATAATTAATAATAAAATCATAATAAAATCATAATTTTCACTTCTCAATCTTTTTCAGGCATTGAACGAAACCCATCAACCACCCAAAGGATACCACCCAAAGGTAGTTGCTTCTGGTAGATAGTGAAGAACAGGGCAAACACAGTGATACATTCCCAGAAGACTCAGCTCCTCAGATTATTTTATATTCAGGGACTTCCTGAGCTGGAGGATCACTTTATTAGATTTCTTCAGTGAATTTTTTTCATCCCTTGCAAGCTTTTGTGTTCTTCCAGCACCCCAATATCCTGTGGCAAGAAATTCCCTGAGGCAGTGTGTTGGTCTGATGGTTGTGCTGCCATTGCGTTTCTACAATGCATGGGAATTAACAGCTCTCTTGTACCTTCCTGCCCATATCCCAGCCCAGAAACTCACTGTTGCTCAAGCACTGAACAAGGTTCTGGATGGATGCAAATGGAAATCAGTGGAATTAGAATGAATCATGAAAGAGTGTGATGCTGTTGCTGCACAAAGGCAGTCTTGAGTTTAAGATTTAGGTCAAATTCTTCTATCTGTCCACCCAGTTTTCCTACAGAAGTTCTTGTAAGATTGGCGTTGTGGCAGCCCTGCAGGTAAGTCCCAGAAGGGAATAACTGGGTAAATCCTCTACTGTAGAGCCCTGTTGTGAGGGCTGTGCCTTGCCTGGTGACCTAATCTATCCTGCCTGACTTTGCAGTGTTCTCCCATGGCAAATATACAGAACAGAAAGTGACACAAAACCTTTCTTTAAAAGACTCTGAATTTTTCACCCTGAGGACATATGACCCCTGTAGAAAGTCTGATTTCTGTTTGCTTGACAGTGGGGAAAAAGAAAATGCAGAACTGAGTTTTGAGAGCTCTTCAGGGTAAAGTAGTCTTGTTATCTCTCAGATCTCACAGAACTCCTCCTCTCTGCTCTGGTTTCCTTAGACTGAGACTTCTCTTTCATCCTCATTGCATAAATCTGGAATGTAACTTTGTGAGCAGCAATCCTAAAGCCTCTAGAAGGTCCTTGGTTGCAGCAGATTCTGTGAGAAGCTTCTGGATGGCTGCTTTAGGAAGAACTTGTTCAGATAACCTTTCTAAATGGAGTTAGAAGTGGCAAGAGTTTGTCAGAATAGATACAGCCCATACTTGTAGGAGCTCATGCAGAACTGCATCATTTATTCAGACCTCACTGCCAGTGATACTTTCTCTGCAGCAGCTTAATGCTGGCTCCTTTCCCAATGATGAAGCCTTCTTTCTTGGCAAATTTTGCAGCCTGCAGCCATGTCTTGCAGCCACGATCCTGACCTGGATCTTGGCTATCTGAAAACTAAACTCAGCATGTACTCTTTATCCTGGAAGTTCTGCCTTCTGTCTTCCAGAAACTCAGCATGTGTGTCCCACCTAGCTTGCTCCCTCACACTTTTAATTGCTTTTAATTCTGAGTATCAGATCATGTTTTCTGCTTATTTTTGCAGCAGACATTTATTAATGGGAAAAAATGTTCTTAGTGTCTGGTTGTGGGGTGGACCATGTTCCAAATACAAAGAATGACCTACTCTGGTATGCGATGTGGCAGTTTTCCTCAGCTGCAACAGTATTTCTGTAGCACTTAGCACCCATCATCTAGCTCTTGCCACAGACTATTTCCCACTACAGGAGTGTTTATTTTCGGTACAAAAATATTCCTAACAAAATGACAGCTTACCCACATTGCTGCTTTTTAATGAAGCAGACTCTCTAATGTAAAATAAGTCACTGTGGGTTTCGGTTTGGCCTCAGAGGTGGATTGCAATAAAATATTCAGCAGTAAAATGCTAGGTTAGAGCAATGCTAGAGTAATACATGCCTATCACATTTTATCCCTGCCCTTGAAGGGTTGCTCTGTTTTTACTTAGACCAGGGACTGTTTACCCCATTGGAAAATGTCCCTGTCAGGTTCCATGTGTGCTGACTTTTGGAAGACTGAAGTGCTCACTTGGCAGTTATTTGTGATCATAGCTGCGGTGGTGCGTGTCCTTCGACGCTCGGCTAGCCCCCACAGGCCCCCACAGGACCTCGGTGTGTGGGTCCTTGGCAGCCGACCCGCCCTGCCGCATCGCGGTGGTGAAGGGAAGAAAGAGGGCACTCTCCCAGGCTCAAACAGGACTCAGGTTTATTGAGGACCAACAAAGCAGCCACTCAGCCCAACACTGGTGCCTCAGAGAGACCCAGTCTGCAGCGTGAGAGGGGGAGTTTTATACAGAAGGTGGGTCTCGGGGTGGGTAGAAACATGGCCAATGGGGTAGAACTGGGGAGTGGCCGCTGACATAACAGACATCAGAGTAAACCAATAATAAAGGGGTGGGAGGGGAAAGGATACAACCCAGCCAGTCATCTAAAGTTTCTCCTCGAAGATTCTAGACCTGGGGGACTGATCTAGGGATGACTGACAGGGAGGGGAGGTTTCTAAACATTTAACAGACAGGCAACCAAGGTGGGAAAAATGAACCAATCAGGGGCTGTAGCTAGGGCAGGCTGAGGGAGAAGCTCATAACATGTATCAATTTATGGCTAAAATTAGAGCTGGGGTACAGTGAACAAAGAACAGAGAACAAGCCATTTTGAACAATCATAAACTGATAACAAACTTAATGTACAAACACATCACCACACATAACTAGTACTTTTAGTTAAACAGGTCGGAGGTTCAGCTCCAGACAGCTTTGGTGATGCTTCCCGGGACAGACAGATGGAGGCTTTGCATGCCCTCCCATACAGAGTGCTTGGTGACATTGTGTGAGTGATGGAATGCCAGTCGTGGCTTACTTGTGCATAGAGTGTCAGCTGGAGGAGTTTCAAGGAGGTTATCCATGTTGCACAATCACAATATATTCTTCTGTAACTCACCAAAATGCCTGTAAGTGTCCTGGCCAACCCTCCCATCTGTTTCTGACTTAAAAACCTATTCTACTTCAAAAAGGGCTGGGTCAGACCTGAAAGCTACTGAGTGCTCCTGATTAGTGTCCAGGATCTCCTCTGCATGCTAATGCAGTTTAGACTGCTTAGAAATACACAGGAACAAGTCTGAGATTAGCGTCTCCCCTCATCAATTAATACCCACTGGCAGTATCTTCAGGGTAAGTGTCATCTCTGGTAGACAGCACTTGTTGAGGTCTTCATAAATCCTCTGTTTCCCACTTGATGGGTTCCACTGTTGGAAGTGTCACATTTTGGAGCAACAAGAAAGTGTGACTCTGTCACTTCACAAATCCATTAACAGGGAATCTTCTCTTACTGCCAATAGTTTTGCCTGCCATTCGATTGGCACAAAGCTGCAAGAGTAATTAGTTGGATATATTGAATGATTATGTCTAATGAAAGTGGATTTCTAATGACGGTTGCATCCTGAAGTTCTTACTCATCCTGCAATAACAAGAGCTTTGAAAATCAGGAAAACTTTAGAGGAACCATCTTGTGAAAGGTTTCTTAAACCGTAAATTCTTCTTCAATGTATGTGTTTTATTAAGTGGTGGACAGGTAAAAATTAGGTGAGGTTGTCCATATGGGGGCTAGTATATTATGGACAGTCCTAAATTATGTAAACACAAGGAAAATAGTATGATTTTATTATTCAGATGCAAAGAAAGCAAAATAGTTGGAGGAAAGTATCTGCATGATACCAGAGGAACTAAAATACAGATCCTTGGTGATGTGCAGAATTCTTCTCATGATGTCTAATGATGTGGGACATGGCCTCAGACATTCATAAGCATTTTATATTCTCCCTCCATACCAGTGAACACACAAGCTGTGTAACACACACTGTTACTTCTTCTTCTGAAGCTCAGTAAGATTATACCCCAGTGAAATACCATCTTCTGTGTCTTACTGAGGATCGCAGAGGTGGGAAGGGTAGTGCTTGGAACACTGCATTCTGAACTTGCTCTTTGGAGGAATGATTTGAGTACCAAGGAGGCAGAGAAGAGTTGGGTCTTTATCTTGGGTCTTGGGTCCTGTCCCAAGACAGGAAAGCTGTCTTTGGAATTAGGATAAAATATCTCTGGCAAGAGAGGGAGGGAATGTGAATGTGGACCTGAGCTGTGAATGGATGAGACCATTCATAAATAGGAAAGGAAGTAATAGAAAATCAAAGGATATACTTAGGTAGATCCAGTATTTATTTATTTTGTTGAAACCTCAGAACCTGAGGTCTTTAATCTCTTATCCCTCTTTTATTTGCATAAATAACAGACTGCAAAACACTGCAGACTTGCTACCTGTACTACTTACCTGGAAAATCATTTGTTTGGCTTCAGTGGAAGCAGAATTATCTGTGCCTACTTAGTCCCTAAGCTCTGCAGAGCTGTGGTTATTGAAATAGTTTTATTTCCAGGCTGACTGGCACTGAGCCATTGCGTTCTAGTCTGAATTGTATGTGTGCAGGTTGGATGATTAACTGACTCTTCTGCTTTTCAGACTGTTTCATCAAAACTCTCTCACTGCGGGATATGAGTATCTTTCTTTTAAGACATTATCTTCTGCATTCCACCTTACGACATTTTTATGTTTGAGACCTTCTCATTTTTTTAATAGTTTATGATAGAGTGATTCTGTCACTTCTTAAAACTTACAGTTAGTGTGATGTTCTGAGTAGCAATGCAGACCTCGAGCCTTTCTGGTGGGCAGCATCAGCCTCTGTAGGGATTTGAGGTGGTCATTTTGTGCAGCTCTTACTGACTCAGCAATGCCAAAGAACTGGGGCAGGAGAGTCTTCCTAGACTGAAGCTGAGATTTGTAATTCTGATGGCTCCTGTCAAAGAAGAGCAGCCATTGTTCACTGTCAGTTTGGACAATCAGCTTTTCCTTACTGCATTAATTTTGAGTACAAACTCTTACTGGGGCTTTCAAAGGGCCAAATTTCATAAGAAGTGTCTTCCCAGGCACAAGACAGTGTATGTCAGGGTGAGCTACAGTTTTATTTTTCTGCATGTCTCCAGTGCTGGTTTTTCCTCAGTAATGAACACAAATGCATAGTAATGACCTTTTTTTCCTTTTTTAAATTCTATGAAATATTGAACAACCTGAGGTAGAATGGGGACACATTTGACAAAGGACAGCACAAATAGGACACAACACAACAATCAGTAATCCTTGCTTCAGTTCAGGTCTCCATTTGTCCTGAGGGATGAATTGGAAGGATGTGCAGTTAATCAGATGGGACACTGAGCTGGGAAACCAAGGTTTGTGTGCCTCTTCCAGCTCAACCCCAACTGTCAGTATGACTTCAGCCAGGACTTTTTGTTCTGGTTTTTATGGTGCTTTAGGACTTAAAGATGTAGGAAAAGGCCAGAGCATAATTTTTCTCTTGTGTTAAGCACCAATCTTCCTTTCTTTTTCCTAGCAATCTTAAGGAAATATGATGTTTTTGGAAATGCACTACTTCAGACTGGATAGATCTCAACAGATTGAAATGCCAGGAAGTTCATTGGGGAAGGATTGATTTCAAATGCCTTTGTGTAAGGTTCTGAAAGGTGATCAGCTCCGTCTTAACTAGACATAGAAACTTAGTTCTGTACTATTGTTCTTCACGTGGTTTAGTGGTCAAAGTGGTATTCACTTGGCATTGTGGGCATTGGGTCAAAAGTTGGTGGTCTTGGAGGTCTTTTCCAACCTTCATGTTTCTGTCACTCTAAAAATAGGCACCAGCAAGAGACAGGAGGAACTGCATGACTTTAAAAGGATGCAGGTTTTAATATTTAACTTTTAGGCACAGAAAGGTTGAGTCAATCCCAGACTTTAGCCTGTGTGTCTCTTCCTGTGTTCCTGAGCACTGTTGGTCTCCATCCCTGCCAGCAGCCCCAGTTCTCCCTGCTTGCATAAATGTACATGCTTTTGGTATATTCTTGACACCTCGTGGGGACCCTAAATGGTCGTGTTATGATTTTTAAGTATGTTCCTCATTTCTCAGTATGTTTTTGATGTGAATGACTGTTTGAACATGAGGCACGTCTGCTGAAATTTAAATTATTCAAACTGTGACGAGCCTTATTTAGCTGACACATTTGCTATTTCTGTGCTGATTTCTCTTCATTTTCTAAAACCTCGAAGGTTCCACACTGTCTGTCCCTGCTGTCAGTTTATCACTTGTGACACTTACATGCATAGCTGCATTACCACTGATCATTTGGACAGTTAAAATGGGTGTGTAATTCTGTAGGTTTTGTGATTGTGTTTTACTAGGCATAGTAGAGACTTATTTTCTCTTTACACAAGGGGAAAATACTTTTCCTATATTAATGTTCATGTTATCAGAGATGTATCACTTTAAAAATAAAGATTAATAGGTTTTGTTTGAAGGTTTTGGTACACATCCAATCTATATGCTAATAAAGCACAGCAAACCATGATGGCTGCAGTGTACTTCTGACTCTGTGGATGATGATTTTTAGAGACAACATATTTCAAAAAGCTATTAAAATGCTTTGTTTGTAACTTGAAGAGTATATATCATGAAGTCATTAAAACCTCTTTCATCATTGTTCTCATTAAATTTTATTCAAAGGTCGGGCCCTGTTATCTGGTACAGTGACGTCAAGGAGAGCATTACCTGGCGGAGCAAGGAACACTTGGCTCTAAATCATCCCCACTAATGGGACAGATTGGTGTGAGAGCTGTGGAAAAAACCTTCTTCCATGTTTATTGCCCTGTGAGTTCAAGCCCTTGTTACTTGACTTGAGCTGCTGCTTACACAAAGTCCAGTGAATTTAATGATGGGGCTTCAGTTGGGGCTGTTGGGCAGTTCTGGATTCCAAATACTGGAGAGGAATTCAGTGGTTGAAATGAGCTTCTAGTATGCAAAATGTATATTTTGTAACCTATATTTGCCTACAGTTTAATTTCACCACATTTCATGTCTTTGAAAATTACAGACAGCAGATTCCCTTTCTTAGTCAAAAGCTTTTAAGAAAATTCTGACTCATAAGTTCCTTTTCCTTACAACAGCAGTGTTTGTTGTGTGAAAGAGACTACAGTACATGTTTTGAGAGGTGAATAGTGTGCATTCAATGTGAAAGATTATGCAGTTATTCTGTAGAGAATATTTTCTGTGGATTCAGCCTAATGAAACATGTGCTTCTGATTATATCAAATGCATTTTTTACAATAACCATTTCAACATTATGAAAACGTTTAGATGTTTGCTCTACAATTTATATCCTTCTTCAAATGTCACCTCTTTAAACTCATAATCATTTTATGAAAAAATATTTCAGCTCTTTTAACAATTATTGCCCTCAGAAAACAAAGGAAAGCCAGTTATATGTATTCCATCCCAAACCAGGTTTGACCTCATTCAGAACTAATAGGATATTTTTTATAAGGTTAAAAAAAAAATAACATTAATCTACCACTCAATTCCATTAGTCTTCCTTAATTGTCTTCTGCAGTTTCTCTGTCTCTTCTGGGTTTCTTTCCCTGTAGAATACTCTGGGAGCCTCTAGAGCAGAGGAGGAACAAGGCACATGAAGCCTGCAGTGCACTCTGGCTTCCAGGGTGCTCTCAGGGCAGGAGGGAGGCACAGGATGGAGTTATGTCCTAGACTCCTTGCTTTGCTTTAGGTAAAGTGTGCTTTAGGAATTGGAGTTTCTCTTCCTGGAATGCATCCTCTGGATTTTGGATAGGAGGTTCCGGAATACACATTTTGGACTTTATTTCTTTAGTGTTATAGGGCCTAGTTCCCATATTCCTCAAAGGGCAATGAGTCAGGACTTCACAATTTCCTGTCTACTTTGTTTTCTATGTTCACTACAGTTGACTGCAAAACAGTTTTGAAAGGGGGAAATGTTTTTAATGAACAAGTTTAAAATAAAATCAGTGATATTTTATGAGTTATGCAGTTTTTTCCTGACACCTTAATATCCTCCCAACGATAAAGCATATATTTTTAATTTACTTTCTTACTTTATCAAACTTTATCACAGGCTTTGAAAAAGTCTCTAACTGCTGAAACACATTGCTGTATTGTGGGCGTGCATTGCTTGTGGGTAATGTGATGAGAAAGAGCAGTGAGCATCAGTTGTGTGATGGAATGAGATGATTCCTAGAGGTCCCTTCCATTCTGGGGTTCCACCCAGCCATTCTGGGCTTCTGTGCAGACAGTTGGGACTTGCTTTCAGAGTGTATTAGGAAGAGGAGAGGAAAAGAGGTGAACAGGATCATTCTCTTGTTAAGCAATGTTGCTTTATAACCAAATTGATCACTATGGATCTACTTTGCAGAATAAAACAATTGCTTTTATGCTTCTGGTTTCCTTGAGATCCTTCTGATTTCCTTGAGGCAGAGTAACACATGAAATGAAAGATGCAGGACAAAGGCCACAGGTCAGCACAGCATAGGTGGGCAAGCAAGGTGAGATAGAAGGTAAATTTAAGCCCTCTGAACAGGCAAATCTCACCTACATGAGCAAAGGTGCAGTAGCTGTAGGCCTGTTTGACAATACTGAACCAGTGAAGTGGGAAAGAAATAACTTCATTTGCTAATGGAGGATTCAGCAGGACTGTTTACATCATACAGGCTGCTTAACTGGCAGAGAGTTCAGGAGAGAGTACATTAATTTTTCCTTTGCCAAGTAAACGAAGCAGGAGCTTATCTGGAGTTAATTTTCACTCAGTTCTCTGTTGCTACCCAGGCTTTCTTGTCTATACACTGCCTGCAACTGTCGTGCATTTCATATATGTCCAGCACTGAGACAGCTTCTCACTAAAAAATGCTGCTGGTTTGTGGTTGATACTCAGTTCTGCTTTTACTCTACCCTGACACACTTGCTGTGTATTTTTCCAGCTAGATGGAACTAACATTTTTCATTTAAATTAGGAGCCTGTGTCCATATAGGGGCAGCTGCAGACATGGGAATATGGGGATGGTTATATTTTTTTGAACGTGCATTTTTCTGATTTTAATTACACCTGTTCTCTGCTCACCTACATTTGAAAATGAAATTTGGTTTCCACTTGCTCTCAGAGTGGCTGTTGAAACAGTTGAAAATTGTTTGCAGGACATTCTTGGAACTGAGACCTAGATTGTGTAGGATGTTCATGATCAATTGAGTTACCAAATTTGATGGGTCTGTAAGCTGGAGTGATTTAAGCTGTCAGGTGGGATGGCCAGGTGTACACATCCTGTGTTTGTAAGACTCAGTGGATGATCAGAGGCATACCCCAACGTCCTGTAATCATGAGTGCACAACACAACAGTGGTATTTCAAGGTCATGTACATGCTGGAACTCTAATGGCAACCAAATGATGATAAAATAGAAAAAAACCCCAAACAAACAGCCCAACCCTTCCAACTTCTGGTCAAAGTTGAAAAAAAATAGACCAAACCACTGAATTACGACCTTTAGTGGTTAGAAGACATTATCACAGGATTAGTGCCTTTCTCAGTTTGCTATGTATGAAAATTGAGAATGTGATCTTACCCAGTTTTCACATTTGTAAATATTGGTTGAATAACAAAGAATTTTAATCTCCAGGTACCTTGTTATGATTATGTTTGAAATATAATCACTTCAGTAATTTTCCTGCCTCAGGCAAATGTAAACCCTGGCTACCCTACACCTTTTCTAGATATGACATGTGATGCTAAGATGTATTCCAGATTTTCAGAGTCTTTGAAGGCCAAAGCATTACAAAGCCCATATATATTTTCCTTCTTTCTCTGCTTTTAATTCCCAGACTTCAAAGCACTTGTCAGAGTTTTAATTTACTTCTCAAAATCTATATTTGGTTGGTACTGTCCCAGCCACTCTGGTTCTGTTGTGGGATGTTGGTCTGCACAGTGTAGGTGACTTGCTGTTAGGGACACAGGGATATTTAGTTGATATATCATTAACTTTGCCATATCTAAAGAGTTTCCTTTTTCTGTGCCACCTCAGTTTGATCAAAAATCCTAGAAATCACATTGATAACAGCAGAACGTGCATCTGTCTAATCAAAAAAGTTCAAGACTATCTGCAATTCAGTCAGAATTACTCAGATTCATAAGTCAAGTGGTGTTTAAATGAATTTTGGAAATCAGTAAAAGAAACTGGCCTTCAATCCCTTCATTATAAGGTGTTTGATTCACCTTGCAGAAAGATGTTTTTGTTTGTAACCATTCAGCAGATTAGGTATGCACATAATAGCAGGCTCAAAATCACATAAGGAAAGATTGCCCCCTGAGTTTTAATTTAAAATTTGTAAAACAACCCTAAAAATATAAAGGTCTGCATAGGTAGGTGCTGTTATGAGCTGTTCATAATTACCATATCAGCGTTTCTGTGACTTCACCAGTCCCTTTTAACAATTTAATAGAGGTGGAACCTGTCCTGTTATAACCATTTCTCACTGGTGTGACTGTTAAATTAGTGTGAAACTTGACAGCATTAGAATTTATCTGCTGGGAAAATGGTAAATCAGACTCTGGGTGAACCAGTGCATTTTGTGCCTTACGTATTCTGTGTGAAAGTTGGTATGAAAAGTAATTAAGAATAATATGGAGTTTCATTCCACCACTCACTGAAAGACTGTGACATGTTTGGCAGATATTAAGAACGGCTCCCAAGACTTTGTGAAAGAGGTGGCAGCCACAGCCACCCATTATCCTGTTCCACATCATAAGCAAATATAAGTAAAAAGAACTTGGGACATTTCCAGACTTGCACAAAGCATGAACTGGAATCTTGAGACCAGATTTATCCTCCATTTGAATTACATCAGAATAAACTTGGCTTTCAGTTTGTTCTTGGTTTTGACTGGAGACTTTGAAAATGTTGAATTGCTGGAAATGTTTTCAGGTCCCAGACACAGTAATCACTTCTCTAATTGACACGATTGAGAGAGTTCTATACAAAGTCAGTTAAAACTATTGCATAGATTAAATTTACATATATTCAGTCCCAAACAAAACATGCTGTTAACTTATCAGCTAATTATGATAATGTAAATTCCTATGCATAGACCATACACTTGCTAATGTCTGCTCTAATGGGCATTGATGGGTCTTGTCTTTTGGTTGAACAAAGATTGGAAAATCAATCCACACAAAGGCATTTCCTTCAACAGTCTGTTCCTAACGTGATCTTAATTTGTGAGATTCAATAGAAGCACAAGAAAACAAGTCTGTTATTTCCTTATATACCTCCTATGGGCAGGGATTTATTGCTGTAGAGGGTAAGACTTGTACCAACAGACAATGTTACACAGCCAAAACTGTTCATTATTTATCTGTGGCCTAACATCTAACATCTGATGAATGAATTTACAGCAAAATAAGGTTACTGGAGCTTGTTCAATTGTTTCATGTGGTTAGGACAGCTGTAGGCAATCTGTATAGGCTCTTTGCTGTTAGAAACCTATGCATGTTTAGGCAGTATGTATTTAATTTATGATCTGCCAGAAAGTATATTAAATCTGAAGATCACTGTATGAATATTCCTCTATGAATGCTTACAGCAGAAGAGGAATTTCCCAAGACTAAAAGTAACCACAGTAATTTCATTTGAACATCTCCTGTAAATGAAGTCCGTCTGTCTTGAATGTGTCTTCTACATGTGCACCGTAGAACAAGAGAGGTCACTTGATATATATTGTGTCACTTGGCCTGACTTGCTCTTAAATTCAAAAAAAAAGTCTTTACATGTCTTATGTCCACATATGTAAAATCTCTGGTTTTCTTAAAGCAGTGATTCAAGACTTTGAATTTGAACCTTTTAGCATTCAAAATTATTCAGTCAGAACCAAAATCACAGTTCCAGCATTCCACATGATGTTAAGTGGAAATAAAATTAGTCTGAGGCTGAGTCATGTAACAATCAAATACATGTGAAATTCAGTCCCAGGAATCAAACTCTGTCTATTTTGCCCATCCTCCTCCAATCCCCATTAGACATTTTCCAGACATTCACTGGTTCCTTCAGTTCTGCCTCTCTAACTTTGCATCTGTGCTCAATTATTTTGTCTTTGTCAGCTGTTCAAACAGAATCTAAAAATACACTAAAACATCCACTTGCAAACCTTTCTGCCCAGAAGGAACCAGGAGGGTTTTGACAATGGTTAGCTCATCATTTATTCCAAACCAAGGAATGAACCTCCATCTTTTTTTCCTATCCAGGAATCCTTATAAATAACAAAATTAAGTGACAGACAGCCTCCAATGTTTGGAAGTGCATGAGAGCACAGAAGGTTCTGACTTACATGGATAGACACAGACAGATCAGACTTCCTCAGAGATAAAGATTAAATTTAGCCAAGTTGAACTTTCTTGGAATTTTAAGGATTTTCTAAGGATAGAAAAAGTTACTTGGGCCCATTTTTGGTGAGCTTCTAATTGAAGGAGAACATCATACTTGAGTGCCTGTTGCATTTCCACACATCTCTGTGTTCTGTATTGGACAACTAAACAAGTGTTTTGTTTGTGTATATTTAGCTCTTAGCGGTATATGAGTTTCTGTAAGGTAGCAATTAGAAAATCATCCTGCTGCTGCTGTGCACTCAAATTAAAATGTTGTGATTACTTCTGTTGTGCAAAGTAATTGTAGTTATATACTTGTTCCTTCTCTGCCAGTAAAACCAGGATTCACCTGACAAAGGAAGCCTCAGTGCAGCACACATTAGGCTTTGGCATCCATGAAACCACTCATTTGTTTGCAATTAAGCGCATTCAAATACAGTGAGGACTTTGCAATGACTTCAGAACATACAAATTCACACAATGGCTGAGCTGTGTGTAGCCCTGGTTAACTCCAATTCCCTGTGCTTGGTGGTGCAGTACAAGTTTTCAACTGGAATACTCTTGAAACAAACAGATTTTGTGTGGCATTTTCGTATCATTAGGAGGAATGTCACACACACTGTAAGGTTAAAGGAATTTATTTTCTTAAGTTTGAAATGTGAGGCAATTCCAGCAGCATCTCAAGGTAAAACTTCCATCTTCAAGGATGGTACTAGTTTTTGGTAACCGAACCAGCAGGAAAAGGGGAAGGTAAGATACCAGAGTATAAAGCAGAACAAGGATACATATTATAATGATGAGGACATGTTGAATAAAGTGCTTTGCTTTCACAGAATCATAGACTGTGTTCATGCTGCATAATCAGATGAGGCAAGTCAGGAGCACTTCACTGCTGTGCACCAGACTCAGCTGAAGCCTGCAGGAGCAAAATGCATTTTACTGATGTCAGTCACTGGAGCTGTAATTCTCATTTGAAAGTACAGTGCACAGAGTATGGACACAGACAACACAGGAACCCCCAGGGCAATGACCCAGCACCCATGCATGGCAGGATGTGCGTCTCCCATGTGAGAAAGAGATTCCAAAACACTGGTGCCTCCTGACTGTGTCTCATCTCAGCCTGTGCCTGTGGCTTGAACTGATGTTCACTGTAAAGCACGGTTGCTTTCAGCTGAGTTACAAAACAGGGAAGGAGATGTAAGACACTGTCAAAGGGCTGGAAGCCACTTCTTTCTTATGTCTGATGTGCTGTCAGAAGAGGCAGCAGCACGAATGCCTAGGGCCAGACAAATTGTCTGTGGGGCTGGTCTGGCATGAAGACCAGAGTTTAGCCTCTTAACTGTTCCATCTCATTTATTACCCTACTAAATTTTGCTTGTATCCATGCTTGTATTCTAATTCTAGTATTTCTGAAGTCAGCTGTGTACTTAGGAAAACAAAGTATTTGATTGTCATTATCACTGATGCCTTGGGAAGGCTGACCTGAAACAGAGACTGGACAGAGCTGGGGAATAAAGTAGGTGTTTATTGAAAGGCTCTTAGGATACACCTTGGGCAGGACAGGGCCTGACCAGGGCTACACCCAAGGTGGACCCAAAATGGTCACAAAATAGCTGACTGGTCACAAGGTCTCACACTTTTATAAGTTTTGTCCATTTGCATATTAGTGTGGTTGTGAGGCTGAGATTGTCCCACTTCAGGGACAGAAAGAGAAGCAGGCACACACAGCAGCAGAACAAAGGAACAACCCCCTTTATTTCAAAATCTGACTCCATTTTATATACATTTGTACAGAGGTCAAGAGATTGGCTACTTCAGGTTGCCACTTCTCAACCTGGATGGTGGACATGACCATCAATCATTTCTTCTCTCAGAGGAGAAGTATGTAAACATTCTAAAAATATACATTGTTTAGATGAAGCTGCGTGAGACAAAGACAGAAGGCAGAAAACTCAGAGCAACATATTGGGGTTTGATTGTCCAATTGCAGCTTCAGGTTGTGGGGACCCATCCTTCTTGTTCCTCCATCCAGTCCACTGTTGTTTGTGCCTTTGGGCTGAAAGTTGTCCTTGGTCTTCAGCAGGAAAAGGATTTGTTTTGTCTCCCTACTCTGTGAAGAGAGCTGGGTGACACTTAATATGATGCTCAGAACTGCACCCCTGGGCAGTACAGAATCTGAAAAATGTGAAAGCTCAAACTTAGGGCATCAGCACCAGTTCTTTTTATTAAAAAAACCCCACATTGTCATTCAGATAGCTAGGGCAGCATTTATTGTGACCATTTGCCTTTCCAGTTTTGCTCATATGAAATGTTTACACAGTTTGCTTCAAGAATTTCTTGTTTTGTTAGTTTGCACAAACCACCAGAAATGGCTCACTTAAAATATACATCAAAAGGAAACTGCTGGTAAGGGATGAGTGCTTTCATAAAAGTAGCTGGGGACAAATTCAGGCAACAGCATCTCACAGCAGAGCAGATCAGCCCCAATGGGAGGGAAGTTCATGGATTATATCTGTGGGAAAGTAGCACACAGTTTTGAAGGCCCAGCTTTTAAAATCACCTAAAATTGATGTTACAGGCTTACCAGGATTTTCAAAACCACCTAAGATACCAAATTTATAGTGAAAATTAGAAACCTGGGCAATTTTGAGATTCTCACTGCCTACATAACTACAATTTTAGGTACTTAAATTCCTTAATTATCTCTCCTTAAGTGAACTGGGAACGAAAATGAGACTGGCTTTCTGAAGAGTTTACACTCCAAGAGTTTGCCAGATGAAAAAAATGCCAGATGACCATGGAAAGGGTCAAAACCAGTTTTGCATGTTTTTAGCAGAACATGTTAAGAAGCCTAAAAAGCATGTAACTGTATTTATACTGAGTTACTCTTTGGGTAGGTACAGTGGAGAAAAAGTTGGATGCTGCATGCAATTTGGATTATCTTTATTTTCAGTTTGCTGCCTTTTGCATGGTTTTTTTTTTGTTTTGTTTTTTGTTTGTTTGTTTTTTCCACCTTCACTCTTTTGTTTTACTTTGAAATCAATTTATGTACAATATTTATGCATTTTCAGTAGATTTCATCTTGAAGTGGATATTCAGTTGTTGTGCACTGAACATATCTCTCAGATCATATGTTTCAAGACAGAGTTTGGAGAGTCAAGTCTTCTTTAGATCAGAGCAAGGATCTTATCTAAACCTGGGTCCAGTGCAAATAAGCAGAAACCAACATGAAGCTGAACTCCCTAATGGTACCAGTTCTTAGAGATGAATTAAATCCTGCTAAGTTGAAAAAACTCTTTCAGTTGGTACAAGAGTTCAAACCAAATACAAGCTGTTATCATTTGCAGTCATCTGGAAAGGAAAATGCTCTTAATGCAATGCCAGTGAAGGATATTCCCTTGAGTTTTCTTGCTCTGAGCTACTGTGGATTGTTTACATTCCCCAAAAAAACTGTGTGAAATCTTTCACACACTAAGTCAAACCTTCAGCGAAGTTTAAGATAGGACTTAGGTTGTTAGAATATTGCCTGTTTCATAAAATATAACATTTTAACTGAAAGAACTCCTGCATCCTGCTTGCTTCTTTACCTTCCATGTACTAATCACTGCGGGAAGCATGAGATTCTGAGGTATTTATACTGGGTAAGCCAAAAGAAAACTATCCAGCAGGTCAAGGCGTGGAAAATAGTAACAAACACCTGCTGCTTCTACATATGGGTAGATTTTTCACTTAAGTGGAAATCACTTAGCTGAAAATCAAAGCACTGGTGGAAACGAAAGCAAGTCAAAGCCAGAAAAGCTTGTAGGAGTGTTTTATGAGAAAGCATGTAGCTCCAAGTGTTAACTTCCCCAGATAAATGTGCAGAATTAGTTAGCTATTTTGTCTCTTTCATTTGCTAATCAATTTTCCCCACTACCAGCCTATGACAACCAGTAGGCCTGCACATTTGTTTCATATGCTTAAAGAATGTTTAACCCCCTACTGACCCTCTAGTGTTTGCTCTCCTTCCCTCAAGGCACGGAAGACTTTAAAGTAGAGCCCGATGAATGAAAAGAATTAATCTCTGGGGGGGTTTTGTCATGAAAGCTTGAAAGGGGATCAGAACATGACATGCCGACAGCTGAAGTCAAGAGGAAAATTATGATATAATACAGCAAGTCAAAAATGTTACATGCCATGGAATCCAAAAGGCAAACAAAGTGTATGTATTGCCCTGGTTCTTTTTTGGCTGCTCTTGCTACTGGCAACAGTAAAATCTATAGTGGAACCCCTTGAAAAGACAAAGGGTGTTCATGGCTGCTCTTTGAGAATAAAGCTGTTGAGCTTCTCAAAAATGCATGTAACATGTAAATGAGCTTCTTCTGACCCTTGTGTTTTATATCTTTTACAAGTGTATGATGGATCTCTGGTTGCTGTTGCTGTTCTGGACACCTTTGTTCAAGCTTTGTTTTCTAACAAGTTTAATTTATCTGGGCATTCTGAGTCTTGGCCTTGATAGTTTGAAATTTTCCTGTTGTCTTCACTCTAAGCTCTTGAAACAGCCGTTACATCAAACAGGAAGGTATGGATACATTGCAGCAAAAATAACACATTTTCAGTCTTCCTGTGCTTATTCCTTTTCACTCTGCTTGTCATAGACAGCCACAGCCACAGCTATGCTCAATAGAGAGATCCCAAACCCAGACATATTTTAAATCTGTGTATTTTAAATCTCTGGCTGACTTTCCAGTTACAATAATTTTAGGAGTCTCCCAAGCTCTCGGTGAGCTTTGCCAGCCAGGACAGACTGAGAGGCAATGCTTTGAGTGTCCAAATTATATCACAATGAGCCAACGGGAATTTATTTTGCTTGTAATTCTGTAAGAGAATTATTTATTAGAAGATGTGAGAATAGAGCCTGTATTGCATTATTATCCCAGCAGGACAGTCCTGTCACAGAGTGAGTGTGTCACTCCACGGCACACTGGGTCTTCAGAGTTGGACACGCGTGTGAGGGGCCAGGAGGGGTGCTGGAGGTGTGAGCACCTCCTTCACATCTGCCCTTGGAGGGGAAGCCCTGTCCTTTTCTGCTGGGAATGCACGGAATTTTTCTTTTTCCTTTTTCTTTTCCCCTTTCCCTTTNTGGGAATTACAAAATCAAGCAAAACGGGACAAGATTTTCAGTTTTCATTTCTCAGCCGAAAAGAGTCCAGGGTTCTTCATCAGGACTTTGAAATCAGACCTTTGAATTTTCTGAGTGGAAATGGAAAAAAAAAAAAATCACATTCCAAAAACTGTTGAAGAGATGATAGGTGTCTTGTCTAGAAGTAAAATTTAACAACGGTTTTCTGATTTGAGTTTTCTTGAGAAGCAAACTGCGTAGCCCAAGATTATAAGCCTGCAATCATCAGGAAGAAAGGGACAGCCAAGCCTGTATTATGCCACAGGCTCAGCTCGCACCGACCTCTCAGTGTAGAGACTAATTACCTCCCCTAATCACCTTGTCCAGTGATGGACATAGCTCATATCATGCTGGTTAAAGCTGGTTTATAACCTCAGTTTTCAGTGTATGTACTGAGCATGCTTTCAACCGAGGTGTTAAACATTTACCAACAAAATTAACAAAAGTTTTAGCTACGAAAGTGAAACTGTGTTTTCCCCAGTGTTTCTAGGAGAAGTGTCCCCAGAAATGGAGCAGATGATATTAGCAAATTTGAGTTTGCTAAAATGAGTCCTAAAACTACAGAACCTTTGTGAGTTTCAACATTTTCTGCTAAAATGCCAGGGTTGTGGATTCAGTCCTTGTGTGGGCCATTCACTGAAGACTTGGACTTGATGATCCTTGTGGGGCATTTCCAATTCAGAATACTCTGTGATTCTGTGGGTTTGGGATTCTTAACAAATGTGATGTTCCCATATTTGAGATTGTGGCAGGTACATGTGAATGAATCATAGAATACTGGGCTGCAAACCAAACAAAAACCAAACAAACAGAATTTGCAGTGTGTGGAAGACTAAGAGAGCAAACTCAATATGATGCTGTTTTAAAGCGTAGCAGAAATGTCCCTGCTAGCTGCTAACTATGTGAAGACTTGTCAGATGTGTGGCAGTTTGTATAAGCTCCCAGTGTATCAGACAGCATTTTCAGTAACTGCAGCAAAATTGTTCACAGAGCTGTGTGGGACAAGTCATGGGAGCATCTGGCCCTTACTGAGTGAGCCTGAAAGAGTCCCCAGAAGTCCTGACCCCAGACGTGGTTCTGAGTGAGCCATCAGACCCTTTTTCATTCTGGGAATGGTGCTGTGTTCTGCTCAGGATGCCCAAGGGCACATGCAGTTTGATTTACAGAGTCCAACCACATCAAACGTGTTTTGGAAGCAGCTTCAGACTGGCACGTTTAAAAAGCAAGGTGAACAGTAACTCCAGTTCAGCACATCCTGTGAAGGTTGGCTGATTAAATGCAGTTCTTAATCCATTAAAAGAGCAGTTTTAAGCTGAGAAGTGGAAGTGTTACAAAACAAACAAAAAAACCACACACACAAAGATTAATCAGTCATTCTTGACTCCAATACCTCCTTGCTCCATGGCTTTGGAAGCCATGTGACTCCTTTTCTCTCAGCTGAGAGCTGAGCTGTTCTCAGCACGAGGATGACAACTTTTGGCTTCTTTTTACCCATTTTTTGGAGTGCAACTGAATGCTCAGTTGAGTTGTATCCTATCTGTGGAATTCCACTGAGCTCAGTGAAAATAGCTCCCAAGGAGGGGCTGGAGGAGAAGAGCCTGAAATTTGGATTGAACTTGAAGTTGATAAATTGAAAACTTAATATCCACCAAATGTTGGTGGGTTCTGTTTGTGTATCCATAGTTACTCACCACGTATCATCCCAGTATCTGCATTCTAAGTGCAACAAGCAGTAAGAGGAAAAAAAGTTGCTTTATCTGAATCTTTGTTGCTTTAGGATATAAAATACTTTTGAAAAGGTCCCAAGTCGCTAATACAGTGTTTTATATTAGTGCAAGAATTTTGTTCAAGATCCGAGCTGTTTAAAAAGATGCTTCAGGAGATCTTTACAATGACAAAGCCTGAAGTTAGAAGTGTGTAAATTAGATACAAAGAGCCAAATTCTGTTCTATACTGTGGCTTTTTGCTTTGTCTAAGTCTTATAACTATTCCAAGTTTTATCTGGGCTATAACAGTGCCTAAAATAATTTCGTAACAAGCATTTAACCGTGAAAAACATGTACGCTATGGAAAATAAGTGAGAAATAGCTAGAATCATGTGATTAAAGTTGATCCTTTGGACACATCCAACTCTTACCTTAATTATTATCAGTATTCCACTGAATGGGAGCTGTAGAGTGTGTGGAATGTTGAGTTCTCATATACTAGCAATATGGAGAATACCATTTTGAGGTTTTTTAGCATTTCCTTCCAATACATTTTAAAATTGAATTTAGATATGCTGACTTCAGGTTTTGAAGAGAGTTTCTTCCCTTTGTCATGCATTTCTTCTGTGGATTTGCAGATTCATGGTTTTTGCTGAACTGATGTCAAGGAAATAAATTTCAGTAGAATTGGTTTCAAGGTCCATGCTAAGCTTAAGAATTTTGTCTTCAATTCAGAGGTCAAGGGCAGAATTTTTGACAAAATGAAAAATTATACCCTGAGTAGGTAACATGCTTAACATAAACGTATGATGAAAGATCCCTAAAAACCTGAAGGTTCAGTTCATGAGGCTCACTGGAGCATAACTTTGTCTTCTAAAATGACACTACTTTACATGATTTTAAGTTTCCTTAATGTCTTAGAGTTGGTTCAGCAGTAGCTCAGATTTGATCACATGTAAAGATAAAAAACATAGGAATGCACAGATACTAATATTTACATTTTATGTGCAAAGTTCATATAGTTACAACTGGATAAGAATGTTAGCATTTACCCCAATTTTAGGTAAAATCATTGTGATCAAACTGGAGTTAGTGGGATCCAATAGTGGTCAATAATATTTGATCTTCAATATTCGTTGACAAGATTAAAATATAAATATATTTATATTAGCTGCAGCTAAGCCAGCTGCTTAAATATGAATTTAGTTGACATTTACTGATATGCTGGGATAGTTGGAGCATAATTTAATCATAACCAAATGCTAAAAATATCTACCATTTTCTGGCCATGTTGCTGAAAAAGTGCATCTAACTGCCTGAAAGGTATATCACACAAATTATGGCTCAGTTGTTTTAAACAGAGCTACGGGTTTCTTGTATTAACACTAAAATGATACTGAAAAGTGCTGCTTTCCTTCCAGAATTACTTAATATGTCTCTCCTTAACTAGTTGCAGTATATATGAATCACATACTTTGGTCTGTAACTTCTGCAGTTGAGGCCATCATCTGTTACATTATCCTTCCTGTTTGAGTGTATTTGGCAAGGAAAAGGAGCACTGCAAGGAAGAAAGTGATCCATTTTGGGTTTCCACTGCTCTGGCTGCTACTTCAGTTGTATCATTCCCCTTCTGTCAGGTGAGATCATTATTACATGTCCTGGACAGTAATTCCCATTCGGGGTGTGTAGGTTTTGAAGCAATCAGTCAGAGGTCAGATTTGGTCAGGGTGGGACCCTTTCCAAATTACTCCTGGAAAAGGTGGGACCAGTTCCTGAAGCAACATTCTGTGAGTGGAAAAAATTATTTGGTGAAAAGCTGTAACATTTCACAGATCTTTTATAAGGCAGCACTAGATAGGAAAGCCTGAGAACAGACTGACTGAGAGTGAACAAATGTCCTAATGAGAATTCATCAAAGTTAGCTCTTCATCTGGAATATTAAATTGAAGTACATCTGACTTGTGTCTCAACGCTATGATTTTCTGGTGTTGTAATCAGAATTATGATTCCACTTTGGAGACTTTAAAAAAAAAAAAAATTATTCTTCACCCAATGAGACTAAATCACTGTCCCCAGTCCCTCATTGTGTAACTGTGACATCAGCTCAGTTCTGAATCTGCCTTTTGCTCCTGAAAATCCATCTTGATCAGTAGCTCAAAGGTTAGTTAGAGTAAATATGAAATAAATACAAGCCAAGTTAAAGCAATTTATCTTGTTTTGTCTTTATTATTTGCAGGCCAAACTGCTGTACTTAAGCAGCAAACACCGCTGTGGATAATAAATGGGAGATGCTTACATTTAGAACAAGTTCAGAACTATAAATTATGGAGGACACACTTGCCTGTATGAAAGTTCCATTTGAAAGGTTGAAGTTTTGTGAAAGAGGAGAATTACTGAAATAATAACTAAAGTGAGAGTACTTTCAGCAGAGGCTGGTGGTTCCAAGTAATTGTGTTGTATGTACACTTCAGACATTGACCTCGTGCCTCAGACATTCACCGTGCCCAGAGCTTGGTTGCTTAGCACTGAATGCTAAGTGACATATTAAGTTCAACCAAATGTCAGTCATTGCAATGATGTCATGTTGTCCAAAACCCATTAATTACTTTGAAAATTCCCACACTAACTGAAAATCTCAGATTATCTGCCTGAATTAATGGGAGCCCTGTAATTGAGTGATGGATCCCATGCTGTTATTTTGTACCCTCTGCACTTTACATTTTGAATGAAGGTGGCAAACGCAGGTTTTGGTCATCTCTACTAATCTTGGAACTGCTGCCAATTTTATTATTGTCATTAAGAACAATCCCACTAATAATAAGAAACGTGAAAGGCTACTGTATTCCCCACAGTACACCTTAGAAATTAATATCCCTTAGGAGTGATATGCAATTTGGTGGACTTACATGGCTGGGAGTTGGAGACTCTGTGCCAAAACCTCTCATTCCTTTTTTTTCGCAATATTCTAGATTCCAAGGGAAAGAAAAGGAGTTGTTTTTTTTTTTAATATCACCCACTAATTGAAGAGTCATTTTTCTTTTTTTTTTTTTTTTTNTTTTTTTTTTTTTTTTTCTCATCAGATAGGAGTGTATAAAGAAAGATTTGAAGTGTGCTGGTGCACCAAGTTACCAGGCTGCAGGTAAATTCCAGAGCAGTGCATGCTACATGTTTTTTTAAGCCAGGGGTGGGAGGTGGAGTTACAGGATGCTGTACACCAAACTCCTGTTTGGTGCCCACATCCAGGCTCCCCTTCTCCACTTTCTCGTAAGTTATCAGCAGTTACTGTATTTTATGTGATCTGGCTTCAGTGCTGCTGTATTTTAAAAGCTAACACCTTTAGGAGAAGAAAAAAGCCTCCAAATTAATATTATGAGACTTGAAGAAATGTTTTCTAGAGGATAATATTCCAGATGAAGCCTGTCTCTTTGCAAACACTTTGCAATCTTGATTTTTTTGTAACAAGACCTTGATGAGATTTTTCTTTCATTTTAATGCATTCATTGTGACCAAGTTGCCACCATGAACCAATATTCAATATACAGAATTAGTCTGTGTTGGTTAAAGTTCTTCCCAAGGTGGCTTGACATATTTGATTTGCAGGAAGCAGGTATAAGAAAGAAGGGAAGAAAGATTAACTAAATTCTGTTCAGACTTTCTATGATTAATGATCAGGCCAACTTTCTGCTAGTAAAAAATTATGGAATTGTCTGACCTCCCCCAGACTGCACTGAAGAAAGACGTGTCTGAAGCCGCTGGAAAAGAAATCAGGATTAACAGGATGGTGAAATTAAACATACCTGCACTTTCTCTTTAAAGAAAAAAAGCTGCAGAGTCATAGAAGCAATTTTCTTGCTTTGCTGCTGTACATAGTGGCAGCAAAAGATGTCTTGATGCTTCTTTGGTTATGTTTTTAATTTGCCTTTGTTACATTCTGTTATTCTTCACATGTGTACAAGGCATGTTCAAACAAAGCTCAGAAAGTGGCCAATCTGAAGCAGTCAGCAGGCTCTGGAAATGTCTAGATACCTTATTCATTGTGGTACCCCTCAGTAGGAATGTAGGACCAGATGGGGAAGTGTTACAGAGTATTTTTTTATTTATATCATCAACTTTTATCCTACAAAAAATGGTGAATTCAGCATTTGCCAGGATGTCTTTATATATGTCTCCAAAAACCACGATTGTGTGTTGTGGGGAATGTTAGATCTCATTCAATTCAATCTCAATTTAAAATATAACTTTTTTTTTCAGTCTTTCCTTTGAGAAAGAGTGTGAGTCCTTAAAAAAAAAAACAAAGAGGGATGTTTGTTGGAGTCAGACAGTCTTACATAGCTTCTATTGAGCTTAAACAAAGTAGTGTATTGATCTAAAACGTGTAACATAATCAATATGAGAAAGAACTCCCAATCTCAGAATATACTGAATAAAAATGCAATCACGGGCAGTGGTTGGCTGTCCAAAAATTGGGACTACTGAACGTGCAGTGATGTTCCTGAGGCACCATAAGACCCAAATTCAGTCTACCAAAGCTGAACTAAATCTTTTGGAATCCATGGGGTGATTTTGGCTTTATTCCAGCCGAGGACTGACCAGCAGGATCTATTTTGGGGATGAGGAATGTCCAAAGTGCTGAATGCAGGAGTTGGGGCCACTGGGGTGTATCATTATCCATTCCACACTGCAGAGGGGACTGACTGTGAAATTGCCTTCCTAGGCTGGGGAACCAGGAGGCCTTGCAGAGACCTGGCTGTCCAAGCCATCTCCTGCTTTTAGCAAACTCATTTATTTGCAGCGTTTTGCTAACGTTGCCATTTAAACTGCCTAAGAACCAAACCCGCTGTGACATGCCCCTCCCCAATGGGATATCTCCTTTCCTAGTGTGCTAACTCTGGAAATGCAGTAGAAGAGTGCAATATCCTTGAAATTGCACTTCTCTGCCAGGAAAATCAGATTTCAGTCCGGAATCTAAGAGTATCTCTTATTAATAGCTAACACGTATGTAGCAGCTGTGTTTGCACTGCACTTCACCAAAAGGAA
Organism: Cyanoderma ruficeps; assembly: GCA_008694505.1. NCBI lineage: Eukaryota > Metazoa > Chordata > Aves > Passeriformes > Timaliidae > Cyanoderma > Cyanoderma ruficeps. The sequence continues at coordinate 1,617,216 of VZDJ01000017.1, read as the reverse complement.
CAAGACCTTTCTTAGCCCTGATTGATATGCAGGCTGAATAAACCTAATGTGGCATAGCAAATTTATCTGTTTTAAAGGATATTTAGCTTCCATTACCACAAATAGCTGTCAGCTTTATATCCTTGGTGCTTGTTTTCTTAAAAACAGGCCAGTGAGACAGGGTAACGCTGTTGTTCCTATAGGCAACTAAAGCACAAGAAGCTGATTAGCTGGAGTTCACACAAAGCCATGTATGGCACAGGAGGGATCTAAACTGACATACTCTGGCAACAGGTGCTGCTCTGACACTTTCTGTTGTCCTGGCTGATGTATTTCTCTTGAAATCAGGCAAAAGAAGGCAATGAGGAGAGAAACAGCTTTTACTTTAAATGGCTTTTCTTGCTGGACATCCTGCAGGCAGAGCCTTTCGGTTCTTTGCTTGCTTTTTGACCCTCAGGAAACACCTGCATTCAGGAGAAACCCCTCTAAAGCCAAAACTCTCAGCTGGATATATCTGATTGTCAGGCTTCTCAGTCGTGGAGTGGGTCTATGTAGAAAGATAATGTTATCACTAATCACAGAAAGTGAAGGAAGCATTGCTTAAGGCACATTTCAGAATGTTTTAGATGCTTGTTGGTATTTATTATTCAAGCTCAGTGAATTCGTTCCTCCACATCTTGGTAAATGGATTTTCAGGTTCATGTTCCTGAATACTGGCATGTTCTACACAGCCACACAAGGGTTCAAAGTTACAGAACTTACTACCTCTAAAAATAGTTGCTGCTGGGGGTCACTTTTACTAACTTTCCAGAAGAAAAGCAAAAAATAAACAAAAAAAACCCCAAGAAAAGCTTGCCTTTCGTTTTGAATTACTGAGCACACAGGCTCTTGCTTTGTCTAAGCCTCTCCTACACTGACCTCAGTAACATCATGGAGATGCAGGAACATGTTGTCAGCAACTGGCTGCATCAAAGATCAATTTTTCAAGTCCATCTCTGTGGTATTGCAATAAAGAGTACAGGTAACATTACCAACTAATTAAACAAATAATATTTTTGACATACTAACTTATCTGAATCCAAGAAAGCCAGACTGTTGTAAACTTACCTAGGGGAAAATAAGAAAAATGAGTGTCTCTGGGAAGTGCATACCAGGAAGATATAGCTGCTTTTTGATGGTAGGAAATGTGCTGAACTGTAGTCAATACAGACTTTTCTCCCTCATGATGAGGATATCCCAAAGCCAAAATGCAACCAATAATGCTTGCTCTTTTTCCGTGGATTATCCTTGATCTGAATTAACACAAAGCATTTATTTTGACTTGCAATTGGGAAGGCCTATTAAGTCATTGATTGCCATGCAGAACTTCAAATATGTTTTTGCTTCCATCCACTACTGGTTTGGTTGTGGTTTAGCCTGTGATTGCTTTCAAATGTCTCTCATAAGCAGACACTCTTTTGAAAAGTGTTATTTTAAAAGGCTGAATTAATTTAAAAGAAAGTCTCTTTCCCCAAAATGAGCGTATATTTTTGGATGGCCCAAAGTCATACTGCATGGAAGAATAATGCAATACTAGATTAGTGCCTTAAATTAAAAATCAAATCAAAGCCAGTGGAATTCCCTAATCTAATAAATTCCAGATATTCTGGATTGCTGAAGCCAAAGTACTTGAAAAGTCCCTAAATAATGACTAATTAGAAGAAAAATGTTGACAAATGACACAGAATGAAGACGAGACAAAAAAGGTAGATTTGGGAATGAAATAGTATTGAATGAACCTTAAAAGGTTCTCCTTGGTGAACATGTAGCTTACATTATCCACTGCAATTTTTAAGTGATTAAATATTTCTGTCACGATAAAAGAGCCAAGGGGTGATGGATTAAATGAAACTAATGGTAGGAACATCAGCCTTATTGCTGAATAAGAATAACTCCAATACATGTTTAATGACTTTGCACATAGTTTAATCCAGATTTGCAAATAGATTGGTTGTGTATCAGTTCCCAGTCAGGATCACAACACTGAGCGTTGTGAAGTTTCAGGTAAATGCAGGAAGCAAAGCAGAACCACCTTGTTGTGCAGGCTTTGTCTGAAGAATCAGCTGGGAATGGGAAAAATCCCCTTTTTGTGCTGCAGGAAAGGGAGTGATTTACATCCTCAGTGTCACCAGTTCTCTTACCTCCTTCTGTACTCAGCTATGCCAAAGTGTGGCAAGTTCCAGACACAAAGAAGGCACAGTCCTTCCACTGTTTTATGTAGCAGACAAGAGAATAGGAAAACAGGGAGTGCAGGAGTTCAGCAAGGGTGGGACCCCCAATGGACTCTGCCCACTAAGCAGTTCCACAAGATTCTGTGTCTGCTCTCACGAGTCACAAATCATTTGTAGACATCACCAAATGTGAGTAGGTACTTTTAGAATGTAGGTTGTAGCTTTTATTTAACCTGATGATGTTTCAAATTTGGATTATATGGTTTAAAATATATTTTATCATAGGACTGAACATAAGCCAATTTTACTTTGGCATTTTCTGGAATGCTGTATTTTTTTTTTTTTATTGAGGTTTCCTGAAATGTGGTTTCTTTTGCAAATTTCAAAAGTGTAGAAAGCCACATTCTTGATCTTCTTTTTAAGAATCAGATCCTGTCAAATGTGTTTTTCTACCATAAATTCCCATGGGTATAGAAAATGTTTTGTTTCATGAAAGTATTTGCACTAAGCATTTTTTAAAAATACTTTAATGTAGACAGATTTTTGTGCATTTATTTAGTATTTCTAATAGATCTTGTCAGACAGAAGAAATCAATAAATATCATGTATTATACTAGCTGGGTTTAGCTTCTGAATAGCTCTGACTCAGCACAGATTATAAAAAGCCAGTGGCTGTTGAAAATGGATTGGTTCTGTTTGGTTGACTAAGATGGTAAAATATGCCAAAATAAGCACAAACTCTACTGGCACTACTAAATAGTTTTCTGTTTCTATTTGTCTCAAAAGTAACTGAACACTCCTCAGTTTTGCATCAAAAATTATTTGGATTGACTTCTGCTTCTACAACTAGAAATAGTTCCATGTTCATAGTTTGATTTGAAATTGGGTTTTTTTGGTGTGTCTTTTTAATATCACTTTATGTTTAATGAGATCTATGTAGAATTTGGGGAAAAAAGTGCCTCCTCAGATGTTTAAGTGGAAAAGACTCTAAACTTTGTGAGAATATAAGGAAAAAAAATGAGTTCTTAACTTAGGTGGTGCCTGACATGTTCACCAACTCTAACTATCACACTATTTTTATTTAATTCCACAAATGTAGACCAAGTGTGTCCTGTCCTTTTCTGGAATTGGGAGGTGGGAGAGGGCTGTGTGACCTCTCTTTTATTAGGCTGAGTTTCCACATGTGTAGGATGCAAAGAGAGAAGGTCTCATGGCCATCTCATGGTCTGTGGCCATAGGGAGGATAGCTGATGCACTGTCTTTGATGTGTTTGATGTTAGTTCATTTTCCCCATCCTACACAGTTGGATCAATTGTGTTTTATCAATCATCCTGAAATAGCTGTTTGCAAGATTATAACACCCTTGGCTGGAGCAGTGAACAATGCTGACTCCCACTTCTTGATTCCCTCCCTGCTCTCTCCAGCTTCAAAGTCATGTGTTGGTCTCCATTGCACACACCTTTGGTTTGCTGAGGAAAGAGGGAAGAGCTTTGTGCACACAACCTTCCCTGGCATTTAGAGAAGCTGTGAGGTGCAGGGTAAGTTCCTCAGCTTCCTGCACTGTAAGTGAGCAGGTACAGTGACACTCAGGCTGGACATGAAATGCGTGGAGATGGGCAGCAGTGTTGGCTTTCAGCAAGTTTTCCCCAAGCTTTCCAAATTCCAGATGTTCAGAAGGTCTTTGCTGGAGATTGTCTGTGACCCTAAGGTAGATCATTCCCGAAACAATTCCATGTACACAGCCAGGCTCCTGATTGCTTTTCATTCTCTGAGCTGTCAGTAAAGCTGCAGGATATTCCTGTTTTACTGTGTTCTGTGCTTCCGAGTCCCACATCTCTGTGCTGCCCCAGATGGGTTCTTTTCAGACCAAACCAGGAGGGAGGATTGTTTACAGAGTTTTTATGAAGTACAGGCTGCAGATTCTCCCCCAGTGCTGGAGTCCTTAGGCAGCTGCAGTCGTGTGGGGAGAAGAGTTTTTAAGCAGAGCACAGGACCGCAGAATCATTTTGGGTTGGAAAAGAGCTCAAGTGCCCAATCCCCAGCTTGTCACCCAGCACAGAGCACTGCGGGCCATGTCCAGTTGTTCCTTGCACACATTAATAGCAGTTCCAAGCAGTCCATCCCAGTGACTCGAGGTGGCACAATTGGAGTTTGCTCCTCCCAGAAGCAGGGCCAGTTGAGGTCTGTACCATTGGTCTTCTTACTGTGAGCTGGTTCTGACCAAAACCGCATTGAAATAGTATTGAAATATCCAAAACAGTAGGATGCGTATCCTAACCGTATCCAAAACTCTACAATAGCAGAGGAGCTGACTCAAAGATGGTGGAAGTCTGCTCCAGTTCTTTGTTTCTACCAAAACCCTAATGGTTGGGTTCAGGAACTGGCTCGGTTTCTGTTAGAGGAATGCTGAAGGGCCTTGAGAAGCTGCGGTACCCTTGGGGAGGCTTGGTGACATATGTCTATGTTAGTGCCCCCCAGAAGGCATTGAGAAGTCATCTCTGATTAAGTATGTGAGTGTCCTGGGAAGGGCTCGCACTGAAATGTGTGTAAAAGTAACAGAGCAGAAAAAAAATCTGTTGGAAACCACCACTTAGCAATTATCTGTAAAACAGAACTATTGCAGCTGTTGTTTGTGGCATTTAGATGCTGATGGTCGTGTGTTGTTTAGGAAGAAGTTTCACTGCTTCTGGTCTGAAAAATATTAAAAAATGGAATTGTGTTCTGCAGTTGAGCAAAAAAAATTGAGGCTGGTCCCAGGAAAGAGAGTTATGTATTACAGTTATGTATTTCACATCTGCACCTCTCTTAAGACAGTTGCAGAAAATGATATTGTAAATGACAGAAAATGTAACATTCTGCAGATTTTAAAGCATACTGATTTAATCATGAATGTGGTGTTTAATAAAAGAAAGGGGGAAACATCCTTCTGTAGATCTCGAGTACTTGTGACAACACACACATTAATTGTTGTCAGTTTGTGCAATTGGAGAAGGTACAAATCTGTATTTCAAGCAGTTTTAAAGTTTCCCAGAAGTCTGGTTTTAACCAATTTTATTTGTCTTTCCTTTAATGACTAAGAGGAACACACATGCAAAACTTGTAAGCTACAGTTAACTGGGAGTGTTTTCAAATATCCCAGAGAACAGGATGAGAAAAGCTGTGTGGGAAAACATGGCATAAGGTTTATTAAAAAGAAAGACAGAAAGACTCCCCTTGGTCTGTGTCACCAGCAGTGTCCCCCAGCAGCAGCAGCAGCAGCCCCATCCTGGCCTGATCCTGTCAGGTGTGCTGGAGGAGGCTCGTGGCCAAGGGCTGGCTGCACTCCACGCCTCTCCAGCAGCCCTGGAACCACGCTTCCTTGCCAGCAAATTCCTTCTGCCATCCCGTGGGGAAGGAGGGAAGGAAGGGCCGTTAGAGGCAGGTGTGGCCCTGGGGTGTAACAGCCAGAATTCAGAGCCTCTCACAGTCCCATGACAATTCTGGGAACCCCGTGGGGCTCCCACCTGTTCCAAGGGGGGACAATGGTGGCTTACAGTACTTTTAGCCCTTTCTTTTCCCCTGGGGTGTGCCAAAGGAAGTGTGGGTGTCTGAGTGTCTGGCTCTGTCTGTAGGTGGTTATGAGGTGTGGCATATTTTGGACACATCCAACTAAACTATTTCCGTGAGGAATTTTTAAAAAAACAGTAGGAAAACAGGTAGAGAATTTGTTGGTCTAATTTGTTCCTTGATGAATCTAGGAGGAAAAAATTGATGAATAGAGATAATTTGAAAATCAGATTGATACATTTATGATTCAATAATCCTTCAGAGCTGTCATGTTTATACAATCACACAGAGAGAAAATGGCCAGAAGAAGGCATCACAAGAAGTTATAGTTTTTCCAAACTTCTGTCTATGTGTACATATTCTGTTCAGTTTACTTCAGAAGTTGATGAACTCCAAATTTTTTGTATTAGCATGATCCAGTCAGCTGTAGTAAATGGTAATCCTTGCTCTTAATCTGGAGAGACATATATCTGGAATTGAAGGAACAGAATTTCAATATCTGTGGCTTGGTGAGACATGAAATATAATCCAAATCCTCTTATTCAATTTACCTGGCTTACTTTAAAACAATTATATTTGTCTTCAGACAGTTTTTCCGTGGAAAAAATACTTGATGTAAGGTTGGTATTTATCTGAAAGCTGTTGTGTGATTATCCTCACATTCAGGGCAAAAAAACGGAGATGAAGAGCTTCAGCTGAGCAGTCCACTGCAGTTTATATCTCATAGGTAATGCTTTCATAAAGCTCCTGAAGGACTAAGAAACGGAGCTCCTCCAGATTGTTTGTGGTGACTTGCAATGCATTAGGGGGACAACACATTTAAACCCTCCCAGTCTCCTTGCCACCATATCAATAAATAATTATCTACGCAGAATTCACTTTATACTTCCTTCGCTCTATTACAGTTTTGTACTTATATTTTATCTGAGACATAGCTCAGCACCTTTTCTGAGTCCTTTCAGCTGTCTAAATTCAAGTATTTTGGGCCTCAATTTTCTTGATCTGCTCTCACATAATGAGCATCCTGATGTCAACACGAACTGCTCGTATCTTTCTGCAGCTGTATTGAAATCTGCCTCCTTGCTGTTAATTGTGAGACACTGTGTGCACATTGTGTTGTCTCTGTGCCTTCTCGTATCTGTGTTTGGATTGGACTCTGCCTTTATTTTGCCGGTTATCTTTTTCGGATTCCATCCAAGAGCTTCCAACACAGGAGGCAGTTACTGCAGCTGGTAAATGCCAACACCCCCTTGCATCTCAGTTTCCAGACACATGGAGCAGCACAGGCCACATCTCCCTTTCTGGAACTGGCTGCAACTGGAGGCCTGAAAAGATACCTTGATTCTGCTCAGAGCAAGATTTGTTTGTGTGGGGAGTGGCAAAGGCACCAAGGGGAATCATAATGGCTGCTTGCGGCAGAAATGGCTTCAGCAGTGGCAGGAGGGTGACAGGATCGATTCTGCTTGGTAGAGCATGGGAAGCAGAAGGGATGTGTGCAAGTGGTGTGGGGCAGTGTCAGAAAAGAAGCTCATTTTAAAAAGGTCAACTATATGTGGCACAGGGTGCACTGAAGTCTTTTCCCTCCAAATGAACATTTTTAATAAAAAGAAAAGGACATTCTCGGAATTCAGGTATTTTATGGAAGCAGGAAAACTGAGGGATGATGGTCTGAGGGATGCTGAGAACTACAGAAGGTAGTTTTGATTTGAGAACAAGCCTTTATTTATCTGAAGTCTTTTGTTTCAAATTTTTCCTGTAGCCCTCAGCAGCTGAACATGTTCCCCCAGGAGTGACACGTCACCTGGGAAGTTGGACTGCACTGTACAAACCGAACACCCCTACAGCATTGGCTGCACTAATTTTGCAAGGCACTTATCTCTAGGCTATGCTTTGGTGCCCCACTGGAAAACAGCTGTTAAACATTGGCTGTAAGACCTTTAAGCTGCAAAGAAATCAGGTCTCACACGTGCTGTTCCCATTTAGCTTGCAGAGGCTTGAGGGTGGGTGGGCCCAATCCACGTGTTGCTTTGCCACTACAAGTATCTGTGGTGGATCTCCCAATCTTATAGGTAAGAAACTTGTACCTTCAGTAAAAGTAGTTCAGTGCTCATTTAGCTGACTCAGGCTCATGGAACTAACACTGAATTAAACCCTAAATTTGGAGGTAAAGCTGTTATTGAGGTACCACCCCCGGGACTCAGCAGCTTCTGGATTATTTCAAGAGGTAGGGTAGAAGGAGGCAAATGCAGTTCACCACTGACAGTGTGAGATGTCTTTTGGGAACCTGCACTAAATGGGAACATATCCAGATGTTGGGCTTCCAGATGTGTGAGGCAATCATCCAATCAATCAGTTTGTGGAACAGCAGGAATGAAAAGGCAAAGCATATATAAATGTGATTTGGAAATTGAAATCCAGTGTGCTGTAAGGCACAGAGAGGGTCCTGTCAGTGCAGGGGACACTGGCTGTGCCATGGCTGGGAAGCTCTGGGTAAGGGAGTCAGTACTGCCAGGCAGGGACGGGAAGGCAAAATTCAGCTGCTCACTTGTGCGTTGATGTGTACCAACAGTAAACAGAAATGAGATGTGCACCACATGAATAGCCAACTTGCTGAAAATCAGATCCTTTCATTGTTTACAAACTGTGGCAGAATCACCATAGATTAATGACATTTAGAAATCACCACTTCCACACCGTATTTTTATAATTGCCTTCTTTTTTTCTAATTTGTGTTTTCTTAACCCATTACAGTCAATTCAATATGATACAAATACAAATACTTGCAGTTTAAAGGATTTATAAACAAAAATGAATGAGGGAAAAACACTATGGTACTTTCCTTGACCCAACATTTACACAGAAAGTTTTTTTTATTTTGACATGACTAGACAGATACCAAATGCCAAATGGTTTTAACTAACATCAATACACAATTAGCAGTCTTTGTAATTAATCAGGGCAGAAAATTGGAGACAAGGGGCCAACACAGGCTTCTCTCAGCCTTATGTCCACTCTGCAAAAGTATAAACTTTTTCTCTGCTCTTTGGACAATGTTCAAAATGGCTCCTGCACAATCCCGAGATGACAATGGCCATTGTTGCCGTTCATTCAGAGATCTGTCAGGCTTTGAAACCCTGTCATTAGTTATGTTCAAAGGCAGGAAATACTAATGAGGTTTGATTTCACCAGTCTCCGTGAGGTTCCTTGCCTATAATTCCCCTCACAAGATAAACTCACATTTTGTGTTTATTTTGCGAAATATAAACTTGGATGTAAAACATGAGAAAACAGTAGCTGAGAGATGTTATCCTTAAACAGTCCTAAAACTGTGGTAAAGGTGCTCCAATAAAATCCTCAGCCCAGCCATATCACTGCACCCTCTTTCTGTATTTATGTGATTTTAGGTCTTCAATGTGCCTATTAAAGACACATTCTGTTTAAGAAACGCTTTAGAGTCCTGGTATGATTTTATTTCAGTTTAAGTATTTTATATTTTTTCTAGTGCAAAGTATAAAACCAAAAGCTATGTTTTAATTTTCTTGCCACTCGTGGAATTAATTAAAAGGCACCAGAGTTCAGTCACCAAATCGTAAGATGTTTACTTAATTGAAATTTTACAAAAGATCTTTGCAGCAAATTACTGTATTCACAGCTGATATATTGTGCTGCGCAGTTTTTTTGTTTGAATCAGATTTTCAGAGTTCAAGTTTTTTCCTGTTTTTCCACTGATATTTCTAATGATCTTTCAGAATGACTCACTTATCACTCACCAGTGTGATTAAGCATTTAACATTCTGACTGCTAATGTTTCCTAGTCCAATCAGAAAGGTCACAGAACAATACATTACTAAAGAGCACAGTGTAATTAGGTTACTTGCCATGTAAATTATAGCTGCTTGAGTTGAAATGAAGTCCCGTACTTAGACTGTTGTTCATACAGTAGTCATTACATGTTTCTGAATTTCATCTTGTAAAATGAGGCTTTATTATGTTTTTAGTTGAATAGCTGAGGGATTTTTCATATGGCTGGTCCTATTGCACAGATTTGGCTTTAAGCTGGGATCAAGAGAAAAAACATAATCATGTATAAGAATTAATTACAGCTTTAGTGGATAAGCTAACTTTAAAAGATACAGGCAAATCTGTACTCATCAAATAGTGACCTTTTTTCCAGCTTCTTTGTTGATTGTCTTTGTTGTGGGAAAGTATGAGAGATATTTCAGGAATGACAACCTGATTGCAAAGATAAGTACCAGAAAAGATTTGATCATGTCACTGATATTGATGGGAAAATATAACTTGGGTTTTCATGGGGATTGACTTGATGGGCAAGCTAAAGTGCATGTGTAAGGATTAGGCTTGTCAGTGGGAAACACTAAGTCTGGTCATTACAGTTAGCTCATTTATGGTACAAAGAGGCAGGGAACATTTGTAAGTCTTTGGTCCTTGCTGAATAAAACTGAATTATTTCAGTCAAGCTGCCACCTCAGCTGTAAAATATCAGAGCTATCAGATGGGAGCAGTGATTAGGGACTGCAGAATGACACAAATCCATCTGTGCCTTGGGTGCCAAGGAACCATTGGGATACTCTGCCCCAAGTCATGAGACTAGCATAGAAATTATAATAATGAATAACCTGGTTCCTTTTTTCAAAGTTATTGAGGAAGTCAATGGTTGCTTTATAACTCTACATGGAAATGAAGGTAATTCATTGGGGAGATTCATGTGTAAACTGTTTTTCTTCTTTACTGAAGGAACTGAAGAGAATTATTCTAACTGACCACAGGTCTGAGAGGTGAAGCAGAGACTGCACAGTCCTTGGTGAAAGGTTTCAGAGCTTTTAAACCATCATTGAAGTCTCCCCTCCCTGGTCAGTCCCAAAAACTCAGACTGGAGAAAGAATCTCCAGTTTACACCAAGCCCCCTTTCCTAAGAGCTCCTTCTGCCTATCCAGCCCGTGCTTCCAGCTGATGCCCAGGTTCTGAAACCATCACTCCTAGATTTTTTCCCTCTGGGAGGGAGACATCTGATAGTTTTCTTCTTAGTTATCATAGGGTCTGCATTAAGGCAGTCTTCAACTTTCAGGTCTCAGGCTCTCAAAAAGCTCTTTATGCCTTTAGGCAGCTCAAAAGGAGGAAAATTAGGGAAGGAATCTGAGTCTTCAGCCATCTCTTAACATTCAGAATTAGAGTCGTGTCACACCAAGGTGCAACCCCATTTTGTTTACACCATACTTTCAATGCAATTCTCTCTGCTTCATCAATGGCAGTCATATTTCTGTGTTTCACATGGTATATTATTACTGATTTGATTATAGCTGAGAAACGTGTAATTATTCATGCTATTAATATGGCCCTGGTGGGATGGGTATTCTGTACTGCTTGGTGTGTGTTGTGAAATCTGTAATGCCCACTGAATGCTCCTTTGTTATCAGCAATTTTTCAGTAAAGACAGAACAATTGCAGCGTCCTGGTGTTCAAAACACGGAAGTATTTAAAATATTTTCCAATATAACAAAACTCCATGATATAAACAGAGTTCCTCAGTTCCATGCAAAGTTAAGTCTTCAGGACTGTCAGGAACTTTCAGAGCCTGTGAGTATGGAGAGGATTTGAAAACAAAGTTTGAGAATAGAAACCTCAGTTTTCTGCTTGGGCCTGTAGTTCCTTCTTCAGCCATAACTGTAATTCAAGTCTAATTTGTGAAATATATAGTTGAATTATTCCCCTAGTAGGGACAAGGAAGTCACCACAGTACTAGTGATTTCTCTTGCACAAGCAGCTCATTTCTGAACCATGCACAGAACCCAGTCTTGGCTGAGCAGGCTGTTCATGGTCACCTGCACAGGCCACAGGGTATTCCAGAGGATCTTACTACCTCTGTACTCCTGAAAGTGCATTTGTACTCCTGATTACAAAGAGTAATGTCTAAAGATCAAAGTAAAAGGGTAATTTTTAACCCTGTGGTAGCCTACAGTGGGGTTAATTACATGAATAATTCAACATATCACAAGTATGCATTGTAAAACCCAGGCAGAGGAAGTGCCTATGTCTCTTTGCCCAAAGTGCGCCGGGACTGAGAGCTTTAGCTTTGGGTCTGGTTTTTGTTTGTTTTTTTTTTCAAAATCAGTGTTCTTTTTGAAGTTTTCAAACAGTTTTATCCCACAGATAAGAGGAACAATGGTACCTGTGTTGCATTGCATTACAGCAGCACTTTGAAGAGGTAAGCAAACAGCTGAGGAGGGTGTTCTAAGGAGCCATCAAAACCAGACTGAATTTGGCAGTGAACAGCCACCCCATCTTCTCCAAGGTTTCGTTGTGCTCCTTCACCCTTCTTGAAAACCAAGCATAATATAAATCATGAAGTTTTTTCCTTTCTTTTCATTATCTTGACTTTTGAGATCTTGGCATGTTACTGCCAGGCAGGAAGAATCTGCAGTTGGATGTACCTTCTCTTCAAGAGCAGGACAATGATCATTCACTTCACTTAAAGAAAAGACTGGCCCAGGAAACATACCAATACTAATACTAATACTAATACTAATACTAATACTAATACTAATACTAATACTAATACTAATACTAATACTAAAATACCTTCACAAGCAAGGAAACAATTTTTTCTCCATAAGGATAAATTAATTTAAAACATGTTATAGGGTGTGCCTCACATGCCTTGATGGCTATGTCAGACACATGACATTATTTAGCATTACACAGCACAAGGCATCATCTTTAAATCAGTGTTGGCTCATATTTTTCCTTGACATGTAGCAGATGCCATTTGCTTACATAAATCTTCAGATGAGCTTGTTAAGTTACAAGAATAGGCACAGTACTGAACACAGAGCATTAGAGTTCTCTGCAAGAAAACCTGTTTACTCCCAAGAGAGAAAGAGCCTGAGCTGTACCAATTCTAGTGCCAGTTGTAGGCAACTCCATCAAGCAGTGCTCTCAAAGTATCATCCTGGTCTTTAAAGGAAACTGAGACAGGTGATGACATTTACTTGAAATGCTGGTTCACCTCCCTGGCCAAAATGAAAATGCAGAGGCAAAGGCCTTTCTCTCCATCCTTACAACCAGCTGGATCTTTATAAAGCTACCCACAGCCTTTGAACGCAACCTTCTTTGTTCTTCTGGCACATCTAAGAAAATGCCAGTTGTTCATATTCAGGATCCAAATCTTCCAGTTTAAGTGCAGAAGTAATTCAGAGGATCAACCCAGGTAGGGGAGGAGCAGAGCCTCAGCCCTGCTCAGGGTCTGAGATCTGGGCTGAAGGGGAGGCTGGAACTCCTCCTTGTCTGAAGGCAAGAGCTGCTCCTAAGGAAGCCAAGGAGACAGCAGTGTTCTAGCAGAGGAATTAAATGGTTCTCTTAAAAACCAGAAAGTGACTAATTGGTGGTTTGAACAGTATCAATACCATGCTAGATGAGAGGACATGTGAAGCAAAGCTGTGGCCAAAGAAGACCAGTGCTGGTGTTTGTGGGGCTGCAGAGATTGGTCAAAAGTCTTTTAAGCCTAACTTTTGTGAGGTCACTCTGTTGGCTGCAGCTGGGTTGTAGCAGTGATACTGGAACAAAATTCATTGCTGCTTCTTTTTGGAACTGTTTCTCTGAGAGTCATACCTGAAACAATAAAGGTCTGTTCATCAATCAACTTCATTAATTAAGACTTATTTCTGCCCCTTTCTGTCCCCTCTTTTTTCCCCTTTCTTCGTCTGCCTTTTTTAATCTGTACACACATTGCCTCAAGCATTTGCTTGTTCAGTAATGTTTTCACTATTCATAAAGTAAAAGTGATACATAACCTGTGGGGAAATATATTCCCATTGATATATATTTTCAATGTGAAGTACAGACCTTTCCTGAAATGATGAGGAAGCTTTGTCCTGGACTAATTAATGGCTGTCACACATGGCCTGGACATGCAGGTGTACTCAGGGTTAGAGTGTACTCCCAGTCACTTTGCCAGGCACAGACTGAAGCCTGATACTAAAGAGAGAATGAGCACAGAAAGTCTCTAGGAAGTTCTGTAAGATGGAAAAGAGAGGAAAAGCAAAGATAATGAAACGAAAAATTAAGAAAGAACAAAGAGAGGAAAATGCTAACAGAAGGAGAAAAAAGTGAGCTGCCATGTAGAATTTGTGCACATCCTTTTGAAAGAAACTGCTAAGTATTCTTCAGAAAGAGTAGGAGCACAGCACTGTGTACTGTGTACACGTCATGCAGGGAGCCTTTAGAAGTCCATTTCAAGTCCTTGCTAAAACAAGTTTAGCAGTCTACAAACAAGAATGCCTTTAACATTGCGACACCCACAGCCATTTTATAGGTCTTGTGGCTTGGATCTCATTCTTGGTGGGGGTTGCTCTTTATTTCTTATCCAGAGCGTTTACATCTTTGTGGTGTCGGCAATACAGACCCATCTTTATAAGAGCAGCAAGGAAAAAAAAAAGCAATAAATCTCTGCAATGTGTTTTCAGTATGTCTATAAATCTGAAATATTTAAATGCAAAACAGTTCCTTTCTTTGAAAACTGTGGATTGAAATTCACAAAAGGATTGATTACAATATTTTTATTCAAGATGATCTGAACAAAGATGAGGCTAATATCTTTCTTTCAATGTACTCTTTACATTAAGAGGCACTGAGAAAAACGCCCCCAAAGTATTTTATTAAAGGTGTTGTTGGTGGTTTGTCACAATGGGAGTGAAGCCAAAACTGTTCTGGCAGAAAGAAATACACTTCACTGATAAAATTGTATAACCTGTGCGTTATAAAGAGACGGTTAAAAAGTTCAGCTGTTTAGGTGAAGAAGCAAAATAGGCACAGATAGGTCTCTCTTCTGTGTCTATATTAATCATCTTAAATGTAGTGTTATTCAGACAGGTGAATACAGATTCCTGTAAGTAATCTGTAGGTAGCTGGGGAGATTTTGTATACCCAGACATCTGTGCTGGTTTTTTTTATGAAACAGAAGTTTCCATCTCCTCTTTTGACAAATGATAATATTTTCATAACAATGTGATCCCCAAAGGATCAAAGATTCACTTTGTTAAGTGCCTTTAGAGCATTCAGCACTTTCTAGAGTCAAAAACAGTTTCTGCCCGACAGAGACTGAATGCCTGGGACCTGAGACAGAGTGATAAATAGATAACTGAGGTTTGAAAGGCAGGAGAGAGACAAACCCAGACAAAGAAAACTACACAGCCAGGTAGACTTGAATAAATCAACAGGTTCTGTCTTCAACAATGTAGAGTGACTAGAGGAGAGGTAGGATTACATGGGTTGTCATTCTCTTATCAACAAAGTGCTGGACCTAACAAAGCTGGAAGAGATTTAATAAGATTGGAGGAAATAAAAGAGATTTTGATAAAAACAGAGTCCTTCAAAAGACTCAAGGTCAAAACGTGTGTTTGGGGACACTCACCCGACAGTAAAGCCATTCCAATACAGCTCTGCCTGATATCATCCTTTCAGGAATGAGAAATACATGACCTCAGCCCTTCCCCAAAGTATATACCTTAGTGTGTGTGCACTCACCTTCCAAGGGATAGTTATATGCCAAGATTCTTGTAAAAAACCACTCTGTATTCAGCTATCTCCTCTGGGCACCAACATTTTTTACCTCATCTGCTTAACACACTTACTGTTCTGTCAACATACAGACCTTGGCCCTGGTCTTGAGAGCACCTGGTAGGATTTTGGCAACAAAAGAGGACATGGAGCATTGAACCTGAGGCAGTCATGTCCCAGGCAGGAGCTGGGTCTGCAGCGTGTCCATAGGCTGCCCACAGGGATAATGCACAGGATTTTCAGAGGTCAAGTCAGCCCACTGAAGCTATGGATTCGGGCCACCTTTGGCATTCCAGTTTTCAGGAATTTTTACAGAAACAGCTTCAAAATATCAGCACAGGATTTATAAGCTGCACATAGACAGATTCCACAAATAGTCACGCAAGCCAAGCCACACACCCAAATGGATATTTCCCAGCTGCTGGAGCCAGTGGGGTTCCCTGCTGCGATCTCTGTCCATCTCAGCAGCTGGGAAGGAGCTTCCTGCTGCTTCAGGGGCATGTGGTCCTTTTCTCCACTTTTAGGATGGAATTGAAGACTTCTAGAGCATTCCCTGTATCTGGGAAGAATCCTTCACGGCCCATACTGCAAGAAGGGAGCGGGTCTTGTTTTGGGTGAAGAACGATCAGTGACCTTGTGTTATATTGTGCTGCTTTAATTTGATTGAATGGGGACCAGAAAAGAAAGACAGAAGGGAAAAAGGGTTAATATTGAGTATAAGCACTGATGGTACAGAAGAGGAGCTAGCACAGAAATTCAAGCATCCTAATAAATGGAGTGAGTTGAATAAACAATTTTAGTGAGTATCATGGGTCAAATCCTGGAAAAACATTAGCAGATATATTTATGCCAGTATAAACATTTAAGTAAATCACTGTGTGTTATTACAATAACATTGCATTTGAACTGGAGTTGTTAGAAATCCCCTTCAGAAATTAACCCAGTTATTCTTAATAGCAATTATGGCTTTTTACAACCACATTTGCATTCATCATCTTAGAAACTGAAATATTTCTAATTAGTAAATGGCAATAAAATGAAAAGAGTTTGTATATTAGGTTAGTGGCTGGAAGTGTGTTTTTCTCTCAGCTCTGAGCTGTGTTGCTCCATTAACTTTCAGAAAGATTGCACATAGTAGTTTGCCAGGAGATTTGCTCTATGTAAAGTTGTACAAGTGCTTCTGTACTCTAGAAAACAAGAAATGACAGGAATATGTTGTAAAAATGTATCCTCTCTGTTGGGAGGTTTTTTATTACACATGCATTTAGTCCAAATAATTTTAAACTTACATTTCCACCAAGGCTCATCTTTGCTTTAACAAGTGTTTTTTATTAACTGGAATGATGGGTTTTTCATTTTGAACTGAAATCTCCTTTTTGTGTTTTCAGAAGGGCATATATCTGAAGGCTTATTTTTAAAGCTGAAATGCAATATGTTGAAAAAGCATTTGTGAACTCTTTTTCTGTAATTGAAAAAATACTTGAGTTAGACTTTAAAGTGTGAAGAATGATACAGCTACTATCTGTGCTGACTCAGGCCAACTTGCTTCCATGCTGGTATGTCTTTCAAAAGGAGTTAGAAAAATCACTTGAGGAGAAGAAAATTTGTCTAAAAATGTGAATCAAAACTTTTCATCGCTGCATGCAAAATATCAAGTGTAATGCATGTTATAATTTTGATCTTAACATAGCTTTTTTTCATGACATTGTCAATATGGTCTGGCTAGATCAGGATCCTGAAAGAACACTGTTATTTTATAGTTGGAAATGAAGCAGTAATAAATTCTGTTTCTCAAAAAATGTAATGAGAAGCAAGTGTCATTGCAGCCATGTTTCTGTAACTCTGCATTTTTTATTGTATCTGGCTCTATGTTATTAATATCCAGATCCAAATATTTTGGTTTGGTTTGGGTTTTTTTTTTTCCCCATATATTCTCTAAATAGTACTTAGGGATCAGAAAGGCCATAATGATCTTAATGATCATAAGAATAAGTAAAACATTTTTCGTGGTCAGGCAAGAACTTTGTTCACTTTTTAGAGGTACATAATCCACACTGATTATGTTCAAAGAATTAATATGGCTTTATGTTCCAGAACTGTCCCTGCAGGTCCCCACATCATCCAAGAATAACATCTAGACAGATTTACCAGCCTGAAAAGGTTTTAAGTGAACTTCATACCCATGCTCAACGTAGCTTGATTTAACTTGGTCAAAGTCAACCCTTTCCTTAATGTGCAGTTTGCAGAAGGAATGTGAACCACAGCATGGAGGCCTTTTCTGCTCCTCGTCCACCTCACCCTGAGGAGGCAGGAGATGCATTAGAAGTTGGGAGGAGATGAAGCCAGGCCAGCTGACCTCAACTGACCAAATGTTATACATTGTTTCACATTTCACCTATGGTTTAAAGAGATTATTGTTTTTCACTGAGCACTCTTCATGTATTTCCTTGCACCACTGGCCTCATTAACCACCCAATTAATACAATTCACCTCTGCCCTGCCTGTTTGTACCTGTTATTTCTTTAGGGAGTCAAGAAAGCCCCAGAAGGTCTGGAACATGCACTGTAATTATCCCGCTTGCCTTTTGCAGTCTTGTAATTTCCATTATTATTATTTTTCACAGGTATCTTATCTTTATGTGCTGGGAAAAGGAGTTATTGAAATTCCTTCCGAGGCACTTCTCTACCAGTGTCCATTGTTGAATCTCACCAGCTCCAATGAAAGAAAGCAAAAAGGGTCACATTACATGTGTAGCCCAGAAAACACACCAACTTAGACATTTCTGTGACCAGGACCCCAACCTGTTCCTCAAGTAAGAATTATATCAATACCATCATCATCATCATCATGCTGTGGCCAAGACTACTCAGTTGTTTCCTCAGATTCGTACACCATAATCTAATGATTAAGATCAATGTACATTAGGATTTTGCTGTAGTGTCAGCACACCTGAGGGAGTGGCAGAATGCATCCCTGCCACACTCCTTTCCTGAAGTCTGACAATTTTGTTTTGTAGCACTTTTTATTTTGACTCTGCTCATAATAGAGAATTGACAAAGTGGTGCTGTTGTGTTTCGTAACTGGAGTTCTGCAAACAGTATAAACTTAATTTTGTGAAAATGGGCACAAATAATTTTTTTGCATAGTTCATTCCTGTTAAAATGTTCCTGCAACTGTCTTATATCTACCCAATTGTTTCAGCCTGGTGTCCCTCTCATCTATCACACTTGGCAACTTCTTCCCTTGGGCTTCTTCTTTCCAACGGGAGGAGCATTACAAAACCTGCCAAGGGCAGGCTGGAAGCAGAGTATTTCATAATCTAATAATGTGGGACCCCCATGATCACCTGATGCTGCTGTTCGGTGACCAGTGCAGCCATCTGTGGGAGGTGGCTCTGTGCTCCCAGGCTGAAGGGCTGTATTGTTCCAATGTTGTTGCTCCATGGGGGTCAGAGGCTCAGAGGATGTTCAGTCTTGCCATGGCTGTGCCTTGCAACCTCCCAGGAAACCCTGGGATTTCAGCCAGTGAGGAGTTCAGTGCACTTGATCAAAAAGAAAAGCAATTCTTGAACATTCTCTTTTTGACCCAACCCTCCTTGTCCATAATTCGGGCTGGGAACACTGGTTGACAGCAAACTGTGCAGACCATGCAGGTGTATTTTCTTTCCTCAGCCCAGGTGAACAGTCTGAAACTGCCTGAAGCTGGTAGCACAGAAGCCACAGTGCAAACTTTGGGGTTGCACACAACTCTGATGGCTGCTTACATAAACAGAGAGTGTCTCCAGGATCTGTGTAGTTTCAGATCAGAACTGGTTTTATTAGTAAGTGCTGGCTTGCCAGATGAGAAAAGGTGATTCACTTGGATGGGGGGAGAACTGCTGTTCTTCTGCAATGAATTCATTATTAACACAGTGAGAGACAGAACCAGGCAGTTTCAAATTCACAAATCATCTGTCTTTTTACTAATATCTGTGTTTTTTGGCACCCCAAGAGCAGTCTCTGTTCCCCTGGAGAGACTCTTTCATAATGCTCAATAATGTATCTGTTATTATGAGAAGGATGTTGAGAGTTTAGAACACAGCAGCTCAGCTGAAGCAGCTGTTGCTTCAGAGACAGCAAAAGCAGAAAAAAAGACATTTAAAATTTTTAAATGTATGCTCCCATGTGGTCTATTTCTCAGCCCAAAAAGGGGCCTTTGCACTGCAGCTGCCACCTGTCTGCAAAGGGGGAAGCTTTAGAAAGGATTTTCCTGGAGCTGCTCTTGGCGGCCCATTCCAGGCCACAGCCAAAGCCAACTTTTAAGAACCATTGTAAAGAGTGAATTCAGCTATTCCTCTCTGCTTAGATTTCTCATGACCCTGATCTTCCACAGGGGCCTGCAGGTGTGGAGAGTGACATTGTAAATCTTGGCCAATGAACAGCCCAGCAATCTCCAGGAACAAATATCATTACCTGGCTGGTTATGTGTAGGTGACCCAAAGTGCCACGGGAAGCAGCAATTACAATTTCCTAGGAAAATGAAGAGTTGGTACAGAGGTCTGTGCATCAGCCAGGTAAATACCCTCAGAACAGAGAGCTGCTGTGGGCATCCCTCAGGATTCTGACTGAGCACAACCTACCTAGGGAACAACTTCCCTGAAAGGATGCCAGGAGTGAATCCTATGGATTAGCTGTGCATGCCTTTCAAAGGCTGTACCTTATTGTATACAAGCAAGCTGCCACACTGTGTGCCTATCACAGCTTTTCTTTCCTGAATGGCAGGGATTTGTTGTGGTTGAGACTCTGCCTTGCCCTTGGACCCACTTTCTCCCATGAAGTAACCCCACACCCCTTGGTGAGTACAGCTCAGTCAGCTGTGAGTGGTAAAGAGCAGGGAAAATCAGTTCTGTAGGAAGCCTTGTTTTTAAAGCTGTTTCATATAAGATTTTTTATCTACCTTCTTTAAGTGTGGAGTGGAAAAACTGAACTGTCAGTCATGCACCCTTTCTCTGTGTTTTGAAAGTGTTAAATCAAAAGTAAGATTTATACAAATAAAATCCAGCAAGTGCCCGTTAACACGGAGAGTGTTGGAATTCTGGATTTGCCACACCGATGTGTAGAGACCAATGGGAGTCATATATATTTTAATGCATTTCTAGTAATTTCTAGAATTCAAGAAGTGTCCTGTCCCTATTGCATATTATTTTGTTTATCTTCCTTGACTTTGCCAATTAACACGCATGGCCATGCTTGAAGTTAGGGGTTTTACAGACCCTTGTGGCTTTTTGCTGACACAAATTGCTGCTCAAAAGAAAAGTAAGGGAAAGGAAAATTTATAGTTCAGCCCAATGCTGTATGCCAAAATCTAAAAATGGTTTAAGACAGCTTCTTAAATAATCATACTTTGAACAACATGCTCAAGGTCTTAGGCCAGAAATCTCAGGCATTTTTGTACTTCCCCAAACTCTGTGGAAATAAATTAGTAGATTTTTTTTTTAATTATACAATTACTGAAGGAAGTGCTGGACAATTTTCATCCAGACTCAGAGCTGCCAGTTCTCACAAAATTGGGATTTAAAAAAATAATTCCAGTTCCTATAGCATGAATTACAATAGGTTCCTAGCTCTTGTTTTATTTTTTAAAGGTACCTTCCTTGTTCTTCTAACCGTGGAAAGAAAAACATAACTGTCAACCCTTAAGGCTAAAGCAAATTTCATAGTGCTATTCTAAAATTATGATGGCTAAAGTTCATTTTGGAGACCTAACTGATGGTACTAAAGCTGTGCCAATACTGCTAATTTAAGATAATAGGTACTCTTCTGGCATCAACACAACTAAATTGAATACTGTAAGGTTCATGTTTTATACAAAAATAATGCCCAAACTTAAGTGTTTTTACTGCAGATTCTAACAGCATATATGAGCAGAAAATTGAACCTGTATAATTCTCTATGCCCTACATAAAATATCCTGTGATTACCTCAAAATACTATTTTTAAAAATCCTCTAAACAGCTCAGATAATTATTGTTCCAGAAGATACAATACTGGGGGAGGAAAGAAAGCCTATGATGGTTTAAGCCCTTGTACCCATTGAAAGGGCTGGGATTAGATTTCTGATCCAACCTCCAGAGCAGCACAGACAAACAGCAGAGTGTTAAGGGATGTGGCCAGTTTGTGTGAGGTGAGCTATAGACTAGAACTGTAGTAGCAGGAAGAATCTCATCTAGAGACCTGCTGTACATTATTTCACTGCCATTACTAGTTTAGATTAGCTAAGCAAATTTTCAGCATTATTAACTATGGAAGAGATGTATTAGCTGTGAAAGAGGTGTATGTTTGGAACTTTCCTGGAGTCAGTGGGATTGCCCAGGCTGTGTTCCAGGTGCAGTGGGGCTTCCAGAACAAAGTGATGTCTGAAAGACCACGTAGACACCAAGGATATAATCTGGTCATATCTGTGCTTAGGTGTGGCACAACCACAGTGACAGTGACAGGGTTTATTTTAATACTGCAGAGGAAAATGGCCCAAGGTTTGGGGCGAGTCCTCGGGCAGGGGCGTGCGGCAGGTGATGTGTTCCCTGCTCAGTCCCTGCTCCCTGCATAGCTAATCTTTAGAATTTATCATTATAATTTAATTTATATATTCATAATTCTAGTCTGCTCTGGGCAAAACCTCCTGGGCCAGGAGGGAGGATACTCTTGTCTGTGACTGGTTTGTGAAAGTGCTGGAATTCTACATGATTTTTTTGCTGTTGGTGCACAGTGACTGTGTCGGTGTCTCCTTCTGTCAGGAGGAAGAAGGGAAGCATGAAGTGCAAATCAGTGCATAAAACAACTAGAGTATCCTGCAAAAATGAAATACTGACTGATGGCAACATTTGTACATGAATTTCTTAACTTAGTCCTTGGCAAAGAGAAGAGAGTGGGGCCAAATAATATCCCATAATTGTTGGGGAAGTATTCCAATTTTTAGCTATTTATTCATCATTGCTAATCTCAAATCTTACATGATAATCCACTGTTTATTTTTCTTCCTAATCCCTTCTAATATTAATCTATGTTAATGCCATGTATTTATGTATTTGAAGCATGGATTCTAGGGTGTTGCATAACTCTGTCTCTCCACTTACTCTGCTTCTTATTGCATTTATTTTCATACATGTTTATGTATACATGTTATATACACACAGACTTAGATCTAAATATTTATGATGCATATATATGCAAGTCTCTCTCTATGTATAAATATGTGTGCATGTAGGCAATTAATTTCTGCGTGGTTAAGTCAGAAGTATGTGGATATATACCTATATAGTTTTTGCCTTTTGCATACACATTTTTCCTTAAAAAGATACTGTGTTGTGACAGATGTTGCTGCATGCACAAACACCAAGAACTGCACAAAAAGAAGCATCAGTTTAAAAATAAATGGTAGACGTGTCAGTGCTGTCCTAAATTTTTGTGTAATGTATAAATACATTTGTGCAAGAAAACTATTGTTCCATTGCTGTAGAGATTTATGCATGGGCTTAAGTCAATAAACTGTGGATAATCACATTATGATCAGTGGATTGCTACCAGGGTTTAGTTAAATATGAGCTTAAGTCTTTCTAGAATTATGAATATATAAATTAAATTATAAAGAGCAGACATTTATATGGATGATTGCACATCATGCTGAGAACATTTGATCACACTGTAGCAAATGTTGATCCTTTTGGTGGCATTTAAATCTATTGGAAAACTGCCTTATAGTCGAAGCCCTGATGTAACTCTGATGTATTGTTAAAACTCAGGGTTGGGAGGGTTGTTTTGTTTTGCTTTTTGCCCTAAGGATTTTCAGGGACTTAATCAGACTTGCTGGTTTATTTCCATATCAAAGTTAAGTAGGAAATATTTTATTAACAGACGTCTGCATTGAAACCTTCCATTTGGATATGAGCCCTCAGCACCAGGACTGACTGCAGAATCAAACAGTTCCTGCTCTGCAATTAGACTTGTCATTGTTCTCAGACAGGAACCCACCAGTGCCCCACTAATGAAAGTCCTTACAGATTTCCTCCAAGGAACAATTGCAAAAAAAATCTGAGCATGTCTAGATGGGGCTCAGAGCTGAAAACCAAAAAAATCACTTTAGTGAACGTTTTCCATCAGTGTAATAATTTCAAAGGGATCCTAAGTTGTAATCATCGCTGAGCAGAACTGATACTCAGAATTATGGAAAAGAAACAAGCACTTTCAGATGAGTTGGTTAAATGTGCTGAAGGAGAATATAACAAAGATAATCCCTCAGATATTGCAAAATAGAATTTTACAAACCCACATGTGGAAGAGCTGTTTATATTTCAGAGAAATCTGAGGTTGAGGTAGAAATTCAGTTACATGTGATTAATAATTTTGGTTTTATAGTGGTGATTTTGGTGGGGAGTACAGGACCCAGCAGACCTATTTATTTTACTGATTTTTCAGCCTTACTGCACCACTGCATGTATGAACACTGGAGTACAGCAGTGATTTGGGGACTGCCTAAACTAGGATTGCAGATTCATTCCTTTTTGTAAGTGTTTTTCCTCTCTGAAAGCAAATGTACAGAGTGAGGCAGCATCCCCCTAAGAGAAGAAAACCCATGGAGTCACCACAGTTAGAGACTACAATGGCCACTTAAGTAATTTATTGCATGCTCCTGAATAGAAGCAGATTCCGTTCCCTGTGAATGGAGATTGACTCAATTATCCTCTCTAGAGCTTTAAACAAACCAGCTTTAAATATTTTTAGTGATGTGGCTTTTATCACTTCCTTTGGACAATATTTTCATTGTCTAATAGATCTCACTTTGAATTTTCTTCTGATATCCTGCCTAAATAGCTTAACCACATGTCATTATCTCTTACTCTACTTAGCTAAAATTCCTTACAAGCCCTGTCAATTACTGTTCCCAGGAGCTGCTGCTTCAAATGCTTTAGTAGTGATCATATAGCTAAAATCCTTCATCAAAGAAGGCATTCTCATCGGTATTAAAGCATTTGGCATTAAAAACTATATATATTTCATAGATATTTCAGTTTCTAAGCCTATAAAATAATCCTTAATTCAGTTGTGAGAACCCTATCCTTTATACTTCATGCCCAGTTGAAAATTGATCTAATGCTAAGAAAGACATGCTGCTCTGGCAGCCCCATGGATTGGGATGGACAGTGGGAAATCCTCCTGCTGGGTATTGAAGGATTTGGCACAAGGTGCTGTGGTTTGTGTACAAACACTGCCCAGCTCCTGCAGCTGTGGGCAGGAACAGCCTCCCTCTGCTCTGGGAGGCACCAAGGTTCAGAGTTGCTCTGTCTGATTGCCTTGGGATGTTGGGAAAGCAATCCTGCTTTCCTGTGACAGGGGGAAAGGAGTCTGGCTGGTGGGGAAGGGAGGGGCTGGGAAAGGGCAGGGCTGGATTCAGGCACCTTCCAGGCAGAAGGTGGTTGGCTCTTGTCAGTATTGGCCAAGTTAATCCTGGGAATGTCAGACTGAGAGCAAAGAAGGGCATGCTGATGAGAGCACAGTGGCAGTGGTTACAGAGATTTTCCAGCACAGTTCTGGTATCCAGGTTTGTTGATTAACTCAGGGCAGCCTGGCCAAAGCCATGGATATGATGGGCATATCCACTCTTTTACCCATGTGCCTTGGGGAGAGCTCTGGTTACAGGGGCTCTCCTAAGACATACCACAGTCTGAGTCCCCTGAACCTCAGCAACCACAGAATTTGCATTTTTGTCAAGTTCAGTTTACAGAAAATGTTGGCATCTGCTCATTCTCTTCAGCCTTCACCCGGTGTGTGCCATAATGGCATCAGCCCAGTGTTTGGCTTCTGTTCTCAGCAGAAGGTGCTGTGCATACCCAAGCTGGTGCCAGGCACAGAGGTGTTTCACACCCAATAACCAGATGTTGGGCACTTGCATTAGGCCTTCAAATTTACTTCCCTGTGAACGTTCATTGCCACTTGGCTTACAGTGTTGTTCCTGGGATGTGCTCTGGGAAATCCTGCCGTGCAAAGCTGTCTGCTGTCAGGTACAGATACAGTGATTGCAGTAAATGCTGGGCAATGTGGCAGGACCTTTTTGGTGTTGCATGTTTGATGCCTTGAGTTGTAGCTTTCATGTATTTCAGATTCTGTGCTGCCCAGGGGTGCAGTTCTGAGCTTCACATTCAGTGTCAGTCAGCTTTTCACAGAGCAGGGAGACAAAACAAATCCTTTTCCTGCTGGACACCAAGGACAACTTTCAGGCCCAAAAGCACAAACAAGAGTGGACTGAAGGGAGGAAGAAGAAGGATGGGACCTCATAACCTGAAGCTGTAATTGGACAATTAAACCCCAAGATGCAAATGGACCAAAACTTATAAAAGTGTGAGACCTCGTCACCAGTCAGCCATTTTGTGACCATTTTGGGTCCACCTTGTGTGTAGCCCTGGCCAGGCTCTTGTCCTGCTCAAGGTGTATCCTTAAGGCCTTTCAATAAATATCTGCTTTATTCTCTAGCTCTGCCCAGTCTCTGCTCCAGGTCAGCCTTCCCAAGGCATCATGTTTGGCACAAATAATGGCTGCAGTGTACCCTCAAGTTGGGGTTGGAGGTGAGACATGCATTTAGAAGATTGTCCCATAATCATATGAGATGGGAAAAGAATTCCTGACATACTTTCCCACCCATTGGATAGCAACATCTGCAGTAGAAGAAATTTTCAAGTGGGTTTCAGTCAAGATTTCTATAAACTCTTCCTTTATAGAAAAAAAAATTAATTGTCCAAAAGATAAGATGATTTTTATTTATTTCTGTTCTCTCTCAAACTAGTAGGATATTTTCAAAGAAGAAATGAAAAATAGCTGAGATAAAGACCAGCTTGAAGACAAAGTCCTATCAGATCTGTCCTACCATGTGCTGAAGTGATGAAAAGTGGACATAGCAGAACCATGAACCATGAGTGTGATCTGGGAAAAGGGTCTAATTTGAGACATTCTCTATAGATACAGAGTAGGCTGAACTAAATCATTCAGCTACATTTATATGAGCAAACTTGCATTTATTCCTTTTATTTGGCTCTGACAACTCCTGCAATGCCTTATTGCTGAACACTTTACTGTTAAACTAAATCCATTGCATGTCCTGTTCAAGAGATTATCTTGAGGGCATGTGACTAAAATGGTTAAATTGCTTACTGTAGGAAATGATAGATTTTCCAAGGACTGAACAGTCCATAGAGTTGGAGGACAGGAGCCATATGGCTGATGAGATCTGTGCGAGAAAATACACTTCTAGGGCAGGGTTTAAGGAGCCAAGACAGAGGAGCAGCCCCTTTATTTCTGGGCAGTTTCACCAACTCACTTAATAGGAATGAGTTGAGGTCCACCCTTTTTAAATCCATTAAACATAATAGATATAAGAATGTAAATCGCCTCAGATAACAGGCAATAATAAAAATTCTATTTTGAAGATATTTGTTAGCTGCTGAGAAAATAAGAGACCACACTAATAGTTTAAGGCTTAGATTCCTAATTTGATAAAATAACCTCTCTCTATCTGTAATATGTACCACTTCTGCAATTCATATGATTTGTCACATGCTCCTTGAAACTCAACAGCTTTAACATCTATTTCTAGGTCTTACTGTATTTTAGCTAAACCACAGAAATCTGTGTTTGCCTTTAAAAAAGCTTTTCTGATAGTGTGACTGAAGAATTTCCAATAAGCCTGGGAAGAACAGCAGAGGGTAACTGATTTGTATTTCTGCCTTCCATAGCTGGAGATCAGAAGTCAGAGGACAGCGAGAGCTCCACATATCCTCTCTAAAAGCCCAGTCTGGTGCTCCTGTGTTCAGCTCATGCTGGCTTTAGCAGCTGGGGCTGGCAGAGACATCAGCATGGGCACTGTGCCTTCCAGTGCCAGCTCTTCCTGACATCTCCTCTCTGGGCAGGTGCTCCTGTAGCTGCTCCAACCCCTGCAGCCACCCGCGGAAGGTTGGCTCACTGCAGGACACTGTGAAGTGTGAAAATAGGTCCAGGTACTCCCATCTGTGTATTCCCAGGGTGGAGGCATGGAGGAGAGCGTAAACAAATGAACACTTTTGTGTCCCAGAGCAGCCAAGGAGAGAAGAGAGGCAGGCTGAGCACATGCTGTGCTGCTGTCCCAGCCAGAAGGCAAGTCAGCTGGGGCAGGGCGCACACAAAGCCTCTTTCTTCAGTAGTTTGGGGTCTCTTCCATTGTAATATGCCCCCAAAGCTGTCCTGGACCTTGTGTTCCTGTCCAACAAAATAGATCAACTCTATATTAGCAATTTAAACCAGACAGGCAGAGCAAGCAGTTTAGAATAGATAAAAGACTGCTGAAAGAAACGTCAAAATGATACAGTCCTCATGCAAAAACCGCTGACTTTGTGGGCCAGGTCTAAGATCCAGTAACAATAAATAGAACAAACAACAAAATTGTAAATAACTGACTGAAAGTACAAAGTTGACTGCACATAGAATTACAACAGTAAAAGGGAGACTACGATAATTCTTCCTCCTGACTGTTTTTCAACCTCCTGTGCCACATGGAAGGAGAATTAATGTATGCTCACCCTCCACATTACTCCAGCACTGCACTTCCACACACAAAGCAGCTGAAAAGCAGGTCGTATATATTTTGCTTCTGCTGGCAGCTCCTCCCATCCCATCAAAGGCTAATAAGGCATTTTGGAAGCTTTATCTCATTTGTTATCTTCCTGATGGCATTATCATTCCAGGCAGAAAGGCACTGAGATTCCCCATTTCTTACGGCCACACCAGCAGGGAAAGCACATCCAGAATTATGGTCCCCCTGCAAGTTCTTCCTCCTGTTACTGTCACCACAGACATCCATGCCCTTACAGGCTGTGTGCCCTGTATTTTTATTGAAAGAGTCCACAAAAACTGACAGGGCAGCTGTTTTTTCCTGCCCAGCCCTTGCTGCAAGGGTGGCTTTAGCAGGCTGCAGAGCACTCACTGGGTTATTTACACGCTGCAGAGCACTCACTGGGTTATTTGCATGCTGCACACACAGCCCATGTTAGGCTGGCTTCAGCTGGCGGCACAAAAACACTTGGATCTACACATTGCTAATGCTCCACTACAGCACATGAGCCTCCTCCTCTGGGAACTCCTGCAGACAGTGCCCTGGGAGAGCACAGTGTGACCACTCACAGGCTGAAGCTGCCCACTGGGGGTTGGCCATGCCAAGGTTGAGGCTGTTCTTTTGCAGCACTGGCATCCAGCCCAACTGCACAGCAGCCTTCAAAATGGTGTAGAAATCGGTACCAGTTTTCCTAAATGCCACACCCCTGAGATTATTTATTAAAAGATTTATATCTCGTTAATAATGATCTCAGAACCACCCACGGGTGATTTGCTTTAAAATCTGTTTTTGTAAATTGATGATTAAGAAGTAACACCCAAGGGATTTGTTCCAGTGGAGCATTATTTTCTCCTTAATTAATACAGGAATTTCAGGGGAAGACACTCTCATCTCTCTGTCCTTAAAGGGAGCGGGAAATTTCATCCCAACATCAATAGAGCTTAAAAAACAAGCACTGCTTGATTTGTTTGTGTGTATGTGGGTAGTCCCAAGTAGCTGGTCACTGGGATATTTGCCCCTTGTCCTCAAAGGCGGCAGTGGGCTTCACAGATTTGGATAAAATAGAATTTAAGGGTCAAAAAAAAGGTCTGAGCAAAACAAACAAACACACTAAAAAGGTTTGTGAGGGTGAGACTGTATAGTGGAGCAGCTCAGTGCTATGCTGCTTTTATGGGAACGCTCATTGTTGGACAGGGAACTGTCAGTTGTGTCTCAAGGCTGATTAGGGAACAACAGGAGGAGATCTTGCTCTGTGGATCTTTCCGTAAGATAGATATGATCATTAAGCACCATTCACAGCCTGAAACAGGAGTATGGCAGGGAGGCAAATGCAGGTCAAAGAAGTCAACTGTACAAGAAAAGCCCTAGACCAGTGGTGTTTTAGGAAAGATCAGCCTCTGGTGAGCAAAGGGAACTGCTGTGCATTTTGGCTGATAGATATTTATGATAAATCAATCTCCTTGGGTGCTGCAGTGAATTTTATTTCTGGGGCTGTAGGTGAACCCTGCCACAGGTATGTGACATAATATGCTCTAGGGTCATGATTTTCCAAACTTATTTGCATTAGGAACCTGTCAGGATCACACAGGGACTCCCTTTGAGGACCTTGGGCAAGACAGAAATGTGTGCCAAATTCTCCTCCCAGACAGAAATCTATTGAGAACTGTACCTATCTCCAGGTGCTTAGTTTACACAGGCTAAAATAAGCTTTAATCCTGAGGAAAAATTGCTAAATAAGTGCCAGCTCAAAGAGATCTCTGAGGAGATGTGCTGTGGCTGCAGCAAAAGGGGCAAAGGATTCAAGTATTGAGACAAATCAGTGTCTGTGCAGTGAAATGTCTGAATTCTGTCTCTGGCACACACTTCTGTGCAGTCAGTAAAGGAAGTGATTGAAGATAAAAGTTTGGAGGTGGTAACGCTTGTTCCTTGTTTTCTGGGGATCCAACTGGAGACATGTGAGCTGATGTTTCTGTTTTGCAGATGTGGCAGGGCCTCTGCTGCACTGACATCTGTTCTGAGTGGAAATGTGCTATACATTGTAATTGTTTTACAGAGTCAAGCCCTGTGCTTCCCAAAGCAGGCGACCAAAACACCACAGCACATTTGGCAATTAGGGAAGACTCAGGAGCCTGATGAGGTGCAGCAGGGAATGCAAGGAACAAAATGAACTCCTCATTGGTGGCAGTGAGCACTGCCTGTGTTTGTGCAGGGAATTTGGCTGTATACTGAGAATCTGCACCATAAAACAATAGGCATGCATGTCACCAGTGCACGCAATTGAGGAGGAAACCCTCATTCTGGTACCTGCTGGTACCTTACTTCACAAATCCCTATTCACAGGGTTAATGTCCTTTTATAAATAGGGTTTGGGAGACTTGATGTCATTAATTTGCACTGCAGAACTCCCCAAAGGTAGGAGTTGTTGCATTAGCCACTGTTCAAACCTATAAAAAGGGTTTAGTCCTAAACCAAAGGACTTGTAATTTACATTTAGGAAAATACTTGATGGGTGGGTATAAAAGGCATGTAAGAGGTACTGAAAGAAAAGTGTTTCTCTGAGATATATTACAGTGATCTCTGCAGTCCCGTATCAAACCTGAATTGCAGCAGTTAATTCATCGTGGTTGCAGATGTTCATATATTGCTGAGCCCCGGTTTGGTACTGACACTGAACAAGTTAAAGACCCTTTAATCATCACAAGACATCATCCCTTTCTACAGTCCTATTTTCTTTAATAAAAACTATTTGTATCACATTAAAGAACCGAGTCACCTCCTACTAGTTCACTGGAAACAGGCAATAATGTACCATAGGGTGCCTACTACAGGAGGGCTCTGAGCCTGGAGCCACCCAAAAATTCAATAGAACTGTCCCAGTAATAGCTTTGAAACCAAAGATTCTTGAGACCTTCTTAAGTTTCCTTATGAAATCCTGTCGTGCTTTTCCTGACCAACCAAAACAACAAAGCACAAGTCCACACAAGTCAAAGAGCTGCAGGAAAACCTGGTGCAAGTTGAAAAGCAGAAATTCCAATGTTGGTGGGCTTCAGGGCTGGAGGATTGTGAACTCTGAGAAAATCCAACAAAGCAACCCCCTAATGTTCACACAGAGATGTAAACAGAGAGCCACGTCTGCAGCACTTGGGCTGCGTTTTTTCTTCTGTGGGGCTGTTGCTGCTTTAACCAGACCACATGCACAACAAAGTAAAACATATCTTGGTCTTTCCTTGGCCTTACTTCTTTCAGAATTAAGTGCAACATGAACAGCTTTGGGGAGGTGATGGGCAGATACACTCAGGCTGCTTTTTTCTGTGTACTCACCTTTGTTAGCAACAGAAGAAATAAAAATTAAGTGTGCTATTACTCCTTTCCCCTAGTCCTTCTCACCCCAGCTTTATGTCTCTTATGTCTCTTTCTCTCTTCAGCAAAAGGTCAGTCTTTTCAAGCATGATTTAAAATGTGCACTCATGAAAAGAGAAGAGCCAAACCACACAAATCCTGGATGTTAAATATATACTCCTCTGTAAAGTGTGCATTCCTCTTGTGTCAAATACACACTCCCTTGCTGAGGTCTGGCTGTTTTGTGGTGATGTGAGATGTGTTTGCATGGAAAGAGCTGATACAAGTGATATCAGAGGAGCCAGTGAAGGAACTGAGATCCTGGTCATGCTCTTCCATGAGACAGCTGAGGAAAATGGAGCCTCAATAAAGATCTTTAGGAGAAGAGCCACACTCAAAGAGCATGACTTGGGAGGGGACAGGTTGAATGTCTCCAGATTCCCATGGATTTGCTAGGTAAGATCCACATGCTTTGCTGCTGCTTCCCTGATAGCACAGAATAACTGAGGCCTCCTGCAATGTTCTCCTGCTGCTCTCCAAACTCCACCTTTAGAATTCCACAGCCTGGTGCCATTCTGCATGAACGGGGTCACAGCAGCATCCCCCAGTAACCCACGGAGGCTCAGAGCAGNTGTGGGGATGTGGGGATGTGGGAAGCAAACCTGCCCTGCAGCTCTGGCTGGCAGGCAAGGAACCAACCCCTGTGCTTGGCCTGAAGTTCACCAGGTTTACTGACAGTGTGTAATCTACTTAGTGTAGCAGTAAAACACTCTAGTTTTTCAACTTTGCATCCACTGAGGCTTTTAAAAATCCTTTGAATTTATCTCTAGTCATTTGCAGAGACATTTTAATGGAGAAAGAGACATCATTATAGATTTCTTTACTTCAAACAACAGCGAAGCAGGGTACCCACTGGCAAAAACCAGAGCCAGAAACAAGAAAATAAATCTCTAGGGGACCAGGAAAATACAGTTCTGCCTAGAGATAGCATTCTTTATTTAAAGCTTTTATTGTCTAGATTTTCCAGCTGAGGTTTCTGCTGTGTGAGAATGGGCTGTGTATTGTGTGTGTTTGGGTTTTTGCTGTTGTTTTCCCAGGGATGTTTGGTGTCCTGAAGGAGTCTGTGAACTACAGATGGTGCCCAAAGCAAGGAAATGTGGAATGTGGAGTGGAACACAAATGGAGCATCTGAAAGGCTCCTTGTCTGCTCCTGCAGGCCAGGGGAGCAATGCACAGGAGACTCTTTGCTCCTTTTCTGTTATATCAAAGTGATTGCTGCAGGACTGTTCATTTTCCTTTTCTTTCTCTCCATCATCCACCCCCAAAACATAAACACTTAAAAGCCCAGTTTGAACAGTGGAATGTGTGGTACATTCTTGTTCTGTCTGATGGGACAATGTCTGTGCCATGGGGGGTTGCTGAGGTAATTCTTTATTGACCATCAGTAATTCTGGGAACTCATTGTATGAAATTCCAATGAACTGTATTGTGTCAAAACCATGCTTAATTTAATATCTAATTTAATTAACTCTTGTATTCCTGTGTTGAAGAATGCTGATATGGAAAGACATCTCCCAGGTATTGCCTGGGCATTTTGTGGGTTACATGAGCTGTTTTTCAATGATTATTTGGGGTTTGGATTTAAGAGTTTTAAGCACAAATAGAGGTCACTTTTAAGCAGTAGAAGCAAATTAAAAAACCCCAATGGTTTCTTATATTGCTAAAGAAAATTAAGAGCTACTGTATCATCTTTGGGATTTATTTATCTTTTACTTTTGCATTAAATTGTCGAAAAAAGTGTTTTGTCTAAGTGAAAACATAGTTACAGTAGATAAAGGGGCTGGCTCTCTTCTGTCTGCAATCCTAATTTCACTCACACCACGGCTGCACCAAACCAACCAAACACAGCTGATTGGAGCAGAAATGCCTAATCTTCTAAAAAATATTGAGATAGAAAAGATATCTTGCCTCAAGATAAAATCACAAGCTGCTAATTATTTTGAAGGCACTAAATTCTGAAAAAAAGTTGTTCTAAAATTTTTAATAAAATAAGATCTTTCTTATGTAAGGCATATCTAGATGGAATGTATATTTCCTTCGTCAGCTGCAGGGGCAGCAGTTGTGGCTAAAAAAAGGTCAAACGAGTCACATGGTGTGATCCAAGGAGAATTTTTTTATTTTTTTCAAATTTGTGTATTCACCTTTAGAGAAAGTTGAGGCTGTATAGTGTTGCTTTTAATTGATTTAACCCCTCTGTGGTAGCAGTGCACTGGAAGAGGAACAGAGTGATTTAAGTGCAGTCAGAACATGAGGTTGCTGATGTAGCAATGACATTCACATATCTTGAAGATGTACAACTTCTGGAATACAAGTAATCAAATTTACTAGATAATTTAATTCAGATGTTTTGTGGTTACTGGAAAACAAAGACCACAAACTGAGAGAGAGGCCTAAATATCCTCTAATGATTTATTAGGAAGACTTTCAGCCTACATAAGTGTTCCTATAAAATTGACTTAATAACCGAGATACAGAGCACAGTAAGAGCAGACATTTTTGTCTTATAGTTTAGTGTAACCATATCCTACAGCAACATTCTGAAAGCTCAAGCAGATGTTGTTTAAATAAATTGTTTCATGAAATGTGCTGCTCTTTTCTTAAGAACAAATGTCCTTTTGGCTGGGCTTTAATGGAGATGCTTTTCTGACTTCAGACAACAGCAGAGAGAAAACTATACCCATATTGATTAAAGCAGACATTTTTAGTTCAAAAGCAATAGCAATAAAAGAATTGAAGACCTTAGTGAGATGGAAATCCATTCCTTGGTAAAGCTCCATAGCTCTGACTGTAGGAATGGTAAAAGTTTTGGTATTTTGGGGGCAGTGCAGTGCCCTGATCCCACACCCCAGTCAGAAGGGATGGCCCCACTGCAGGGTGTGTGTTCCCAGTGCTCATCCTGCTGCTCTCACTGAGAGGATTTGCTGGCAGAGAGCTCAGGAGGCTTCTCTTGGCACCCCACAGGCAAAGAGATGCTCTAGGCAGTACCAACACACCATGTTACTGCACAGGAATAGGGACAAGCCTCCCCTAACAAGGGTGGGAGTGGATGGAGAAGACCCCTCCTGATTTCAGTGGCCTCTGCTCAGATACTAAAGGATCAACAACCTTTAAACCTACAGGAGACTTCAGCTGGGATAATGGGAATAATGCAGGGAGCTTTTTTTCCCAAGCCCAGTAAGGTCAGCTCTATTTTACAGTAAGGACTTCATGAACAGCCTGTTGAAATATTTTATATGCTTGTAGGTTGCAGCAATAGATCCCCTCGACAGCATCTCTTGCTTCCAGTGTTTTTTGAAAATCTTTTGTGGGTAGATATATTTCGGGCTGTGTCAGTCAACTGGGTAGGAAACAAATTCTCAAAAGCCTTTTCTATTTTTTTACTCAAAAAATGAAATTTTCAAAAGCTTTATGCAAAATCCAAGGTGGCAAAGTAGGCTGTGCAAAGCTTCTGGATTTTTTTAAAAAAATCCTGGTTTTAAGAATCAGCTCTTCAGATCCTGAAAGATCGTACCATGGTGAGATGAACAACTATTTAGGCTATCCACTTTGTCTTAACTGATGTGTTTGCTACCCTAATGTCCATCTCTTGAGAAAGACTTTTCTGTGACAAGTCATTTGGGAATGGACTGTCCCTGGAGTCTGTATCCAGTACTCTGATCAGACAGTGCAATAGATGGCAACATTAATATTAGTAAAGGATCTTCTGCTAGGCAGGAAATATGGGAAATACTCAGTTTACTCATCAAGAGATGACATTTGTGATTATTATCAAGCAGACCATAAATATGAATTGTTCAGTGTCTCTGTAAAACATTGGTGATATTTATCACTAAGAAAACTCACTTTGTTGGAGTATATCTGGAAGTGACAGATAAGAGCTATGGTATCAGAAATGGGCTTTCCCTGCAGAGAAACAATAACTTTATCAGTGTTTCAAACATTCAGGACATCTCTCATCTTCCAGAATGTGCTGCTGTTTGTTATGGCCGTGTGCACATGCTCTCAGATAAACTTCTACATCCTCCTCATATCTTAGTCCTTTCAGCTGATAGTTCTTGCTGAAAATCTCCTTTGACCTTTGGACTGTTTTTTTGTCTGTAAGTGTCCAGATTTCCATTTGATTTGGGATGCTGGAAAAGCACAGACGTGCTCAGAGCTCTGATCTGTTTTCCACAGAGGTTGGTACCAAATAAAGCAGTAGAAAAACATTCTACATTTCTCTGAGTGAAGCGCAGCAGCTGCAGAGCAGCAGCCACAGCACATGGGAATTATTCTGTGTGGCCACTTTTCAAAGCAGGTGAAGTCCAGTGTGGTACAGAAGGCCATGAACCTCCTGCTGCTGTGCATGAAGCTGCTCTGGGTGGAGATGGTGGTCAGCTGGTCAGTGGATTGTTCTAGTGGCACAGTAAAGGTGCTCATGGCACTAACATCAGCAGTGTGCCTGGACTGGACAGGAGACCACGTGAAGGGTGTGTGAAAACACAGATTAAAGAAAACACAGATTAATTGGCCTTAAAGTAGTGTGCAAGTGGCACAAAGGAGGCTGGGTCACCATTCCCAGAGTGCTGGCACACACACACAGTCTCCCAGTGTCTCCTTTGATGTACAACCTCCAGCTTTCCAATGCTTGATATAACTATAGAACTATAATAGAACTTCCCTCTGTACCCCTGCATGGGTGGAAACAGCTAAAACCTTCTGCTATTTAGCAAAATCACAGTGATTTATGTTTTCTTCATCATTTATTAACATTTATTGCTGCCTCAGGGAAATTTTATCTTTGGCAACTAATGGATCTGGTGCTCAGCTCTAGGAATCCTGCTCAGCAGCATGGCTGAGCCACAGGCCTGGGATGTAGGGGCATAAACATGGCATGAGCATGAAAACAGAGAATCTCACTGGAAACAACTGTTACTGCAGGTGTAAAAGATGCCAGTAGATTGCCATCAGACACAAAGGCTGCAAGCTGCTGGAAATATGGCAAGAAAGGAGCATCTCATCACCCAACTCTGAATCCTTACAATGAAGGTGCTTCACAACAGCATTGGTATGTTCTTTCTACTTGAGAGATGAATAGAAATTACTTGCTTGAGTTCATCAGGAATGCATGTTATAAATGATGCACCAAGCACCTGCATCTGTGCTCAGTTTTGTAGTCATAGACATTTTAGTGGAGCTATTCATAAATGGGGCCTTTTC
Organism: Cyanoderma ruficeps; assembly: GCA_008694505.1. Lineage (NCBI taxonomy): Eukaryota > Metazoa > Chordata > Aves > Passeriformes > Timaliidae > Cyanoderma > Cyanoderma ruficeps. The sequence goes on along the minus strand of VZDJ01000017.1, from coordinate 1,580,701 downwards.
TAGAAGAAAAAAAAAATCCACAGAGGCTTTTTTCCTTTTTTTGAAGAAAATTTAAAGATATACACAATTCTTATATGTACTATGATTGATAAATGGTAAATTTGTATTTGATCTTTAAAAAAAACCAACTTACAAGAAAGAGTTCAGAAAGCTCAAAAGCCCCAGAAATTCTTTCCTCTAGAAAAAAATTCAGACAGTTTGGAGGAGTTGTTTTTTTAGTCATCAGCATTAGACATCTCTTTTATGTGTTTGGCAAATTGTTGCCTTTTTTTCTTTTCTTTCATTTTGATTTGATTAATTAGGCCACAATAAAGACACTGGAATAAAATGGACTGATTACTTCTTTCTTTATTTGAAAAATAAACATTTGGCTTGAGATCACATTTTTCCACTCAAATGCATGAGAATATTCTTTCACGGGGCTTGATTTTTTGAAGATACATTCAAAAAATATCAAATGTTCTTGTTTAGCTTGCTTTAATTGCAGTTGCAGGGGTTTTTGTATTCATCGATATTATTTGAATCATGTTCTTTGGAATATACAGAGCAACTTTTGGCTACTGAGGCCTCTGGTAAAAAGATGATGAGAAACTTGTCAAATTCGTGAGGAAAAAAGAAAGAAAAAGCTTACCATTTTTTTTCACCCAGCAGTTTTAAATCTTTCCACCTCATGAGACACAACTTGTTCAATCATTAAAGAGTTCTGTGACATAACCATGTGAAATTATGAAAATATATGGGGTGAAAGTATTACAAAGTGACGACAGCTGATTCCCAATTTCATCATCCATTATAATTCTTGTCTTTCTGAGCAGCTTGAGATAAGCTGACTTTTGTGGTTGGTATACTCATATGTTGCTATGCTTCCTGAGACGTGTGTACTCTGCAAAATATGCTAACCAGTGAAAGCGCCTGTCTGAACTAAGTAAAATAAGGATAATTTAGGACATGCTGAACCCATGTAGAATTCCTCCTGCATAAGGAATGAGCCATGAGTCAGACCAGGAAAACAAGTTTGACAGTGCTCCATTTGCAGGCCACTGAATAACATGGAGAAAGATGGAGTGAAATAAGGAAAAAAAAACAGCTGCAGACAGAAGTTTAGATTGTTTACCTGTTCACCTGTGAGTCAGGCTAATTTAACATCATCACTTAAACAGCCAGAGGAAGAAAAGGAAAAGCCTCACGAGTGTGCCCTGACATGATATTTTCACTCCTCATTACAGTAACTTCTGTGTTTGCTGGGAATCAAAGTGAGGTGGTTCTCCAAAGCCTCATTTCAAAGTGCTATCTGCTTTCTACATTACAGCTAATTATTGAATGATAACCCAAATACTGAAATAACAGGTGAGAATGGGCCTGCAGTAATTTCTCCACTGTAAGCATGTTCTTCTTTTTTAAGATTTTTTAATGCATTTCATGGTATGCAGCAAGTGCGTCCACATTAACATTTAAATACATAACTTTCTATCTCTGTACTTTAATCTTATTCTTACATCCTTCAGCCTTTCATTACATTACCATTATCTGATAAATGCACAGTTCTCTGTGTCCTTTGAAGTAGTGAATTATTATACAGTATGGACTAGATTATCCATAGATTATTTTCCATGCGGCACAGTCAGGAGATTCTCGAGAGCCTAGGCAAACACTCTGCATCAAGCTGCAAGGTCTGGCTTTGTACTTGCTCCAGGATTAGGAAACTGATTTTTCCATGTCTGGCTTTAAGAAGCATCTGTAGCCACAGGCACCTGAAGACAGTGTGTGAGCTAGAATTTTCACAACAAGCAGCACTTAATTTATTTTCTCTGAAGTGTGATTTCATCTGACCCTGCTCTAAGCGTAGTCACTAGAAGGAAGTTCCAAATTCCAAAGTTCTGATTTTTTAGTCCGATGTTTGATGCTTATTATCAACTATAGTGGTGGAATTAAGGAGGAGGTAAATGTCCCAACATCTTTGAAATCATCGAGTCACTTAAGGACCTTTAACCTTTAATCTAAAAAAAGAAGTTTTCGTCTTGTAGTTGCAAAAAAAGACTAAAGTCTATAGAAAACTAAAGCAAGTAATCAGAGGAGTATTGATTTCCTCTGCATAAATCCTGCAAACAGCAGCACATGATAATTTAATGGCCTCTACATTCCCCTTGTGATTCATAAGACAGTTCTCATGCATCTGGTTTGATGTGAAAAGCCAGAGTCAGGAGTGGGATGGTGCCTTGGTGGTGCACTTTGGTGACACGGACATCTGGGGAGTGAGACCTGGTCTAAATCTGTGTGTGAGTAGCCCCAGCACCACACAGGAGTGAAAGGTCCTTGCATTTATGCTCAAGACTACAAAATTCAAACTGTGTGAAAATTGTTTCCTGTAACATCTCAGACCCAAATACTCTAAAATGAAGAAACAAGAAGAGGGAGGTTATTTTGTCAGCCAGAGGTCTAAATGAAGAAAGGTGCCTGAAGCTTCATGAGCTTAATTCTTAATTCTCTGTAATTCTGTGTGTGGTTCCTGATACTTCTTTCCTCACAGGGCATCATCAAACTCTGTGATATTCACAAGACCTGCAGTGAAAATAGTTCAGAATCAAATGGCAATACCTCCACTGCACTCCTCAGTTTCTGTTTGGAGAAAATATTCATCTGCACATAATTGTTTGGGTTTCCTAAGTGGATAACTCCAGCAGACTGAGCTGTTCTTTGTGCTGGACAATTGTTTGAAAGCTTATGGTCCATGCCCAGTTCCTAATAACTTTTTCCACTCCACAGAAAGTCGAGTGGTGCCCTTGGGGATTGTGTCATTCCAATTCAGTCATTCCAATTCTCTTTTAATTATTAATTTCTAGTCTTCATGTATATTTCATTGTACTGCAGAAAATCTCCAGTCACCACAGTGCCACTTCCATCTCTTAACAGCCTGAAATGTTTATTAAACTCATTAAGCTCCAGTCTTGGTAGCTAATTACAACAAATCTATGTTTGTGGAAGCAAATCTAGCTGTGAAGATTAAATTTAAATGAGTGTTAAAAACTCCTTGCCTTCGGAGATTTTTGTTTTTCCTCTTTTTAATTTGTCACGCTGATTTGTAAAGCTTCCTAGTTATTCTGGTAACATTAGCACTGCTGATAACAACAGACACTGTTTGTCTTGGAGAAGTGCCAGTATTCTAAGTACATATCTAATTTGTCCAGACAGTTTTACAGTCTCTTGAATTAAAATTATAAGTTTATTCTGAAGACTTACAGCAGACAATTACAGATGAAAATTTGAAATGAGATTTTTTTAAACAAAATTAACTACCAGAATTCTTTGACGTTAAAGACACACGTTAAAATCCAACCCCTTTAGTACAATGAATGTCACCAATCTCAGAAGGTTCAGCATGTGGGCTTGATGCTATTTAAAGTTTTCCACAGACCTTGTGTAGCTGACTTTGAGGCCACTGCTAGATTTAAACCTCTGTGTGTGCATTTACTGGGATAGATAAACACAGTTTTTGGCTCTTTCTGTCCAAGTTAAACCTCCCTTGAAGGACCATCTTCCTCTCTAGGATTATGGATGGCTACTGGGATGAGGACTTTAGGCTTTGATAGGAGGCATTCCAGAGTAGTCTTCAGTTTAGGGCACATTCCAGAGTAGTCCTTCATCTAGAAGCCTTCCACAACAAAATCATGGAATGCTAAGGGTTGGAAGGGACCTTAAAGGTCATCTAGTCCCAATGAACCTCATTCTTTTTTCAGCAAAGTTTTCCCATGAAGTTAGAAAAGTGAATTTAGGCAGCTATAGTGGACGTTGTAGCTATTTGGATATAAACTCTCACTGGCTAAGAGTAATTGCCTTCACTTCTACTTGTGAGCCTTTCTGGAAACTGTCCCCAAAAGTATCACTGTACTGACACAGTGATTCCCCAAGAACCACTGGAGTAATTCTGTGAACATCAGGTGTCCAAAGGTTTCTGTGAGAGCACTCTCTCTCCAACAGAAAGGGAGTGGGCTGAAATTGTCATTTTTAACCAGCATCTTTCACTTTGAGAGGCAAAAGATGAAAGCCAGAGATTTTTAAAAAGGTAAAAAAACCTCTCACATAATCACCCCGGCAAAGGAAATATTCACAGATCTTTTTAATACAAGAATGTATTTCCTTCTTGATTCATATGTCAATAACTTTGTCTTCACTTTCTTTGTATAAATTGATGTCAGTAAATGCCCTGAAAGGAACAACAGCAGAGTGTGTAACCGAGGATGGGTGTGTGAGTCTCGCTGCTGACATCTGCTGAGTGGAATTTCAGGTTTACTGGCAAAAGTAATTTTGCCTTGACTTGCTCCTTGGCTGCAGTGGAGTCAGGATGTAAAATGTTATGCTGATGCAGAACAGAGAAATTCCTTTATGCACACAGTAGGTCTAGCATAACCTTTGGATGTGCTGGGTCCCACCATTCCCACTCCGACTGCTTTTCAGGCTGGAACATGCACAGGGCCTGGATAGAAAAGTACTCCTGGGTTTGTCATTGCCTCCCTCTTACCCTGTGATTTGGAAATGAATGCTTAGCGTTATTTTCATACTGCTTAAAAGAATACTTGTGGGTATGCTTTGAGTTAAGTTCCTTAGATAAGCTTCAAGTTGAACGGGACGTGTCCCTCTGGCATAGTATGCTGTAATGAGGCAGAGTTTTAGGGAAAATTGGTTTTGTTTTTTTTTTTTTGTCTAAAGAAATAGGAGTCAGATGAGATACTGTAGCTTTGTGGCCATTAGTGTACATTAGAAAGTGAAATCAGATTATGACTTAGAGTGTTTCTGTGGCTGCCAGTCATTCAGTACATGCAGAACGTGTGTCCTGGTCCAAGGAAGAGGTGACAGAGGGTGTCTGGTTGGGTTGTGCTCAGCCACACCGGAGCATGCTGCACTAGCTGCTCCTCATCCTGTTCTTGCCTTTACTCTACTGAAGTATCTGTGGTACATGGCTGAGGACATAATTACTTCTTTATTCAACTTTCCAGTTTTATAGTCCAAGACAGAGAATGGGGGGATACACAGCAAGTGCACATTGTGGAGTTCCAAAAATTTCTTAATAGGAAGACTGTCCATTTCCAAAAGCACAGAAAATCCTTAAAATCTGTGGTTAAGATGGGATTTTTTAGTGTATATTACCAATACCCATATATTGGGCTGGAAAGAACATGGCCCATTAGACTTTTAATGTTTCAAGGAGGATCTCCCCCTCTTGAACAGCAGCACTTATTTCTGTCCCTTTGTAAACAAGAGTGGACAATATCATATTTTTTTAATCTCACTCAGTAGACACTCAGGGCAAAAAAATTTCCAGTATCTGTGGACACCATTCTTTTTTTAAAATATCTGATACTAATATTATCTTTCTCTAAAGATACCATTAAACACATAGAATGAAAGTTCTACTTATGCAGTTTACCTAGGACTGCCTTTGACTTTTTCCAGGAACATTGTATTTTTCAACCCAGGTATTTTGCCTAGGAAAAGCCAAGGTTTAGTCACCTGATGAGCAGATCAAGGCCATTTGCAGATACCTCCATTGCACAGGGTCAGATCTGTCCCATGGTATATGGACAATGGATCTCATGCATTTGGGATGCAACGGGATCTAACGTGTGTGCACTGAGTAGGTGATCTGTGTGAGCACAGTAAATCCAATTCACCCTGAGCTCACTGTATGGGTATAAATCAAGGATGCATCCCAGACACATTAGTTTCACTGCATTTCATTTTGTCTGGGAAAACCTGGACAGAAATATGGTAGCCCTAAGCTTCTCACATTCCACACTCCACACACACACATAATAGGTTCATGTCTTGAACCCTTGGTCTCTCTCGGGCTTTCCATTATTGTTGATACAACACATAAATCTCAGGTTAAGTGTTCTCCTGACTTTGCAGCTATTTGCCTTTTTCCTATAGGCCCAACAGTCTTTAAATCCTTCCGAGCTGCTTATTAGAGTTTTAGGTGGGAAATAACAGATGACCCTTGGTTTAGCTCTCAGGCTGATTCAGGAGAAATTTCTTCTCTGTGTAATGCCCTGGTCTCTAACAAACCACTCCAAGCGATTTTTGCAGACATGGGCGTTGTTCTCTTTGTTTCATGGTCTCTGTTGTTTTCTTAGCCAAGTTGCTTTGGTATTTATTAATTGAGAGTTTTAAGTAATTCACTTAATCTAACACTCGATCAGCAATTTCAAATCAACATTTGAGAGGGAACATACCCTCAGGCCGTTGTTATTTATTCTGGTCAGGTAATTCCTTTCTGGGCTGTTTAAACAGCAACATGTTTTTTGTTACAGTGAGATTGCCTAATTTAGGAAAAGAGTTTGCAAAAGTTTGCCTTTCTGTTTCTTTCAAAGTTTAACTAAGTAGACTGCTTAGTGTGATAATGATAACCAAGTACTGAGGTGGGCAGATAGCAGCATAATTAAGAATACACAACACTGCAGTATAAAGTCCAAGCATCTGGTAAGGATTAGATTTGCTGGTTATACAAAATCATGAAGATACAAACCATTCTGACAGATCTGATAGAAAGAAGAAAGATGAATACATTATCATCTAAGCTGCCCTTGTAGGACTGAGAAATCCTGTAGTGCTGTCCACTTAAAATATTTCAACATCAAAAGCTAAACATTTGACTCTCAGGGAGAAAGTTGTATCACCCATTGCTAAATTTTCCCTTATAAGTATTTTAAGTATTTTACTCCTCTGTGAAGCAAGTATCGACTATAAGACTCACATTTGGGTTTTAGGAGATTTTTTCTCCTTTTGGAGTTTTGGAGTATGAGTAAGCCTGACTTCATATTCCAGAGAAGTCCAATAGTTATGAAGTTCCAGAGTAGAGTTTCTTCTGGAAGCCCATAAGGAAGAGGTCAGAAGAATCTCACTGAAATACGGAAGACTGAGCTTTAATAAGAGCACTGTGATGATTCAGGGGCTAGCATCTACAAGCCACATTTGTAGTTAACAAACGACCAAGCTTTAGTCACTGCAAGGAGATGGATCCCTTTACACCTATTAAAAAGTGCTTTGAAAGTTACACAGGCACTCAGTGACAACTCTGGCATTACAAAAGTTATACCTCATCACAGTTATCAACAAGGCAAAGTCACAACACAAGCCTCCATTCCCCCCTTCCTTCCTCCTCCCAAAAACAACAACCAGCAGCTACCAAAGCATTAAGTTCTATTTAGGGAATCCTTAGAACAGGTTTGTCCTGGACCCAATAAGGCAAGTGTCTGCAGCTCCAGAATAAAGTGGGAAATTGAAGAAAGCTTTGAATTTCAAACATCTTTCAGTGAGGAATTAGTTTTAAAAGACATACAACAATAAGCCACGAAATAAGTCCAGACACCATAATTCAGGGATAGAATCTGCTATGAAACTGGCAGGCATCCAGGCCAGAGCCAGGTGCCTGTTTTGGATTAGATTCAAGTGGCCTTAGGCCACCTATGCAGCTTTCAGGTAGAATCTGGAAGCTGCTCACCTCAATATGCCCTACCTTGCTTCTATTTCAGGTACTTGTGAAGGATTCCCAGATGGCTGGCACTCATCCAGACCCATCTGCTTTCAGCTCTCCTTGTCTCTATACTGTCATGAGACAGGCTGCAGAAAAAAAGTATCTGGAAAACAGAGACTTAATAATTAACTGCCCATTTTCCTCAGTTTGCAGTGAGAAAATTTGACTCATGAGAGCTGCATTTATGTCTTGGTGCTCTTGACACCCTGAGTGGGGATTACAGATGAACAAGGCACAAGTGTACATATATAATCAAGGGGAAGCAAAAGATAGATACTGAAAAAATAATAAATCTTGAAGCTTAGACTATTATAGGCCATTAAAAAAACCCAAAACTGATTTGTCAATCTAATGACTATTTTACCTGTCACATTCTTCTGTTCATTTTTAATTCTATTTTATACTGGATCATGAAAATAGGTCAAGATAACTCAAGCCCTGAATGTCAGTTGTGGAATTCTGACTGTAAATGTTTTTTGCCTGACTGTGGCTGGGTTCTTGATGTGCTGCCTTCCATATTTCTCTGGAATATCCTGTGCATGTCCTGCCATGGGACTCCAGTTTCATTCCATGAGAGTGGCTGGCTGGAAGGGCAGAGCTGGAACCAGCGAGGTTCTTCCTGCTGGATTCAGTACAATTATCCTGGAAGCATGGGGAAAAACTAATCAAGCTACCCTTAAACAGACTAATCAGTTTGAGTTTCTGTTATGAAGTTCCAGCACAATGTTGATGTGTCTGCCCGGCCAAGGAGGTTTAAATCTCATTTAAATTCAAGCTAAAAAACTCCTGCTCTCATTAAAAGTAAAACAATTGAAATGGCCATGAAATCACTTTTATTAATGTTACAGTCTTAAAGAGTTCATCCATGGAGCAAAACAACAGCACTGTCACAGTATCTGGTATTCCTTAAAGGGGAGGAAGGGAAGGATTTTGGTTATAAAGCACCTCCCAATGGTTTGCCAAGGAAGGCCTCAACATTCAGCATTCCAATTTTCATTAATATTCTATTCCACATTTCTTTTATTGTAATAGGACTAGAAATCACCCTCCCAGCTACCTTTCATCCATGCTCCACTGCAGCACCTTTCCTAATGTGCCACCATAAAGGCCCAACTCTTGCCTTACCAAATTCAGTTTATGAAGAGCTGTTGATTTCAGCGTTACAGCCGCACAACATAAAATGATCTAATTCCTTTTTCTTTCCAACATCCTGTTCTATTGAAAACAGGCAAAAATCAAACACTTTCCACTTGGTACACACACACAGAGTAAGATATTATTAAGTGTTGTCACAGCAACTGGTGCAATACTGAGTTTGTAAAACAGCTGTTTGATTCCTCAACATGCTGAAATCACTTTGGAGATCAGCACCACAGTCGGGGAATAGTTTTGTTTGCAAATTAGGAATGCAAAGAAGGCTGTGGTAAATTAAAAACTGTAAGCTGAGCTCTTGGGACAGGGACCAGTTTTCTGTTCTGCATGTGTTCAGCACCGAGCTCAAGGAGTCCTCTACAGCTACTGTTACCATATTCTTCATCTGCTCTCATCTTCTGGCATGAAAATTAGTGGTAAAAAATAAACCTCTTTGCAGAAAAATAAAAGGTAGGTCAGGTAGGGCTTGTTTGCCTGGTGAAAGAGTATAAAGCAATCTGAAGGGAGTTAATGCCCTTATCCAAAGCTGTGATTGCTCACTGCCATTGTGGTGCAGTGTAGTCCTCAAGCTCTGGTCCTCAAAAGACAGCACGTTCCAGTGTCTGACACAAATCCCACTCTTGTTATGGAACAAGAGTTTAGAGTCCTTCAGTGCACAGCAGACAGAGTATCTGTGCAGATCTTTCAGACAACACCATCTTTGTACAGTATTGTATGGTGCTGCAAGCCCTTTCTTATAGAAGCAAATATGGAACAGCTCCATAATTCTGTGGGAGACCTTTTCCTGTTTGTTTGCCAAGCTGTAATTAAAACTCCCCCAGAGAGGTCCAGTTCGGGTAAGAAAGACATGAAGGTGGTGGGTCTGGGCAGACACCCACCAAAGGAAGATGAACACACACTGTACCAGAAGTAAAACCACCTAATTTTCATAGGAAATGGGCTGATACTTAATTGAGAATGGTAAAACAAAGGATTTGTGAGTACATTGCAACTGTTCCACAGCAGGGACAGAAAAGGCTCCTGAGCTCCTTTGCAATCTGTGTTCCCAGCAAGAAGGCTGAAGTAACAAAGGCTCATTGATGTGAGAAAGGAGGGAAGTTTTTAATAGAGGAATCCCAGGAGCCAGCCAAAGAAGCATTATCTTGTATTAAAAAAATCTGCAAATAATGAAATTCAGAGAAAAGAGAAGCCAATTTTCTTTGACTGGTCCATGAAATGAGTAGCAAATAAAAGAAGAAACACGTTTACAAAGGACTGGAGACTAAATCTTCCCAGTAACATTCTTCACGGGGTATGTTGCTCAAAAGCATACGGGGATCCTTGTTCAGAAATGCTCTGGAGGTTCAGTTCTTCTTGATCCCACCTGGAGCTGTGAATTCTTGGTTCTGTGGAAAATTAAGTCCCAACATTTTCATCCCAGAACTCAGACTGCCACCCTAAAACTAACTGGATACAAGCAGGACAATTGTTATCAGAGATCTTATCTTCAAACTGATGCCAGCACTTGTAGGAACTGGTCATATCAGCAAGAAGTCACCTTTCCAGCCCAGTGATAAAATGAAAAAGCAAGATAATATTTCAGGCTTGGGTGTGATGAAGCAGCACTACCAGGAATAGGGGAGAAAAGCACAACTTTCAGTCTTGGATGAAACAAATATGTGTTGTTTACAGACATGAAAAGAACCAATAAGAAATGAATGAGGAATCATTTCATCCCGATGCCATTTGTTTTGGGGGTGCAATAATCTCATACATTCCTAACATGGAAGACAGAGGTTGAAACTTCCATACGGATTTTGTTTCTTGGCCTGGTTTATCCTTTTCTGGGGTGCAGATGCTGGCTGACTGTAACAGGGACTGAGCTTTCCTGCCTGCACGTGATGCCAGAGTACGTCTGAAATCAATCCTAGTGTCTCAGAAATAATTTGCAGGGATTTTAACTGTGTCTTTGTGACTCTGTAGGCTGCCCAGCCTTCCGGGTAGAGTGCAAATCGCTATTTATAAAAAGCATTTTCAAAGTGGATCTTTGAACCTGCTGGACTGCACGGTTTCTCCCGTGCCATTTTTGATCCATTGTATAAATACAAATTTTGGCACGTGCACAACATTATAAACTGCATAATTGTTTTTATTAGAGTTCTGTGAGTTTGGAGGTACCTGTGCTTTAATTACCCTTGGCACATTTCCAGGAAAACTCTTCTAAAATGTAGTGCTTGCAAAGCCTTCGTCGGGCCACCCACAATGACAGCTTCTATTTTTCCTCTATTAGTGATGGACATTTTCATTTAATTTCAGTCTGGGTGTGTGACAGAGCCCCCGAGTACTGAGCTGCAGCTTCCCCCTGTTCACTTTCCAGCCACAGAGTGGTCAGGACACCGTGGCAGCAACTTGTGACGTTTGGACCCGAGCCAAGCAAACGCTGTTTGCAAAGTTTTTTAGGTTGTCTGTCTTGCTTCCTTGGCCTCCCCTCCCCCTTGCAAAAATTGCTGGTGACACTAGAAATGCAAGTCAGTTAATCTGTTCTAAAATCTAAGCACCAGCCTACAGCGGAGACGGCCGGGGAAATGCAGAACATTGCTTGGAAGGTGGGTTTAGTTCCGCTCCTGAGCCCAAATCTCTCGTGTCGCAGGACAGAGCAAGGACAATGGTAACAAGTCAGCAGGATAGCTGGAACTTCATACTCCATGCCAGAAAATGGGATGTCCAGCTAGCACAAATAAATGTGTAGAACTAATCAAATTAGGATGGACATGCTGTGCAATACAGAGAAATGCATGTAAGCAGAAAATTGTGTTTAATATTTGTAATCAAAAGCATTTATTTGGGACTGTAACAGCCCAGTGCTATGTGCAAATTGGGTGAGGAAAAAATGTAAACATTGTTTCTTTGATTTCACAGAGTTAGGGTGCAGCAGGAATGCTGGATGGAGCTCCTTTTCCAGGGGCTGTCATTAAAAAGCTATGTGAAATAAATTTAGGGGCTTATTGACGGACAATATTACTGTAAATGGTGGTGGAAACCTATTCCACAACGATTACTCTTTATTGCAAGGAGTTTGCCAGAATTTATAGGATTCAGAATGAAAACTGTGAGTTTAGAGACAAGCTGAGGATATGACCTCCATCCTAACACCATGTTTTAGGGCTTCTGCAGAAAGCAGAATTTAATAGAGAAACTGGTGAGACAGTGGAATTTCATTCTGTGAACTTTCAGTCCTTAATGATCAGGAATTAATGGAGGAACTACACTAAGTCAACCAGTATGTGTTTTTGTTACTTATGAGTTTTCATGGCAGCTGAAATATAGTTACCCATAAACAGAATAACCAGTGACATGGTACAGCCTGTGCCACGTGTCACTGAAAAATGCAATTAACAATCATGCAGCAACAACTCTATTCCAGTAGCTCATATGGTAAACGGAACACTGGCTAGAAATGCAGAAACATGCTTTTGAGAACATGCTAGACTAGCATTTTCCATCCCTCAGAACACTGTAGTCAGCTTCAGATTTTGTGGAAGTAGACAAAGGAGCCCTCGGAGTTTCTATTTATGAGAGTAGCCTTTTAAAATTTGGGGTGGAGGGGCAAAGAGGCGGGTGCAGGAGTGGATCTGCTGTCAGCTGCCATTGCAGTGCTTTCTGGCACTTTATTGCTCTCTGGAAGTCAGAGCAAGTGCAGGAGGTGCTGCGGCTGTGGGGAAGCTGAGCAGTGTCCTCAGACCATCGGTGTGTCAGGATGTGCCCTGGTCCCAAACCCGAGGGGCACCAGCTCTCCCTGTTCACAGCCTCCTCTCTGCACCAAGGATCCTTCTGGAGGGGAGGATACAAAGATTATCTTCTCAGGTTCTCTAACCCAACCAGAGAAAGGAGCTGTGGCTAGTCATGCCAGCTGAAAGGATTTGGCCTCAAATTGTACAAATTGTATTGCATGGGTTTAGATAATGTACAGACAGATGTGCCAATGGGATTTGGTACCAGCCGAGCACATCCCTGCAACTCCACTGAATCTATAGGAACCCTTCCACAAGGTCTTTTTTAAATTGTTCATATTGTGCTGAACCAGCGGTTTCATCCTGCTACAACTGAGTAACAGTTGCTGAACTCTTTAGACAAATTATATAAATTCACAAAATGCCTTGAGGTTATTGAATGAAAAATGTAATGAGAAAGAAAAGCCTCCTTAGCCATGTGTTGTGTATGGAACACAACCAAATTTGGAGCATAATTTCACTTTGGGGCCTCTTCAACTTGTGACAAAGATCAACCTGGTGGGTTTTTACCAGCTTGTTCTAAAGAGGGTCATTTGTAAAGGGGTTTCTAAGAAGCCTTCTCTGCAAAGAGTTTCACCCAGCATGTGGTTAATCATCCCTCACTAGAAATGAAGGCAAAAGGCTTCTGTGCCTCACAAGAGGGAAACTTCTTCATGAGGATAAACATAGAGAGCATAAAGACTGAGCTGGAAGAATCCTATGGAGTGCTTATATGTATCCTGAGTAACCCAACAAGTATTTAATTTGGCAAGAAATGGTCCCAGAAATGGTCAAGCAGGAACGGACAGTTGCAGAAACTGAATGCTGAGTCAGCAAAGGAAAATTCTGCTCTCATTCTACTATGCATATTCACTGAATATCGATTAAAATGAGTCCTCCCTGCACCATTTCCCATTGGAACTACTCTGCCTCCAGTCATCCAACCATTTGTGGTTTAACTGTGGTATAAATTATACAAATTCATTTTAAACACAAATAAATCTGGAAGATAATCTAGATTGACAGCTCTCTGTCTTTGAATCATTCACTCATCTCAGTGACCACAAATGTCTCTCACATAAGAGAGATTAGATTGCTCTAACAAAGATGGCAAAACAGACATGGTGGCATTTTAGTCCAGGGCTTGTTTCTCCTGCATGCCTGTCAGTCATGTAACCAGGAAACACGGAATCACAGAGCCATAGAATGGTTTGGATTGGAAGACACCTCTCCTTCCAACACCCTTGCCATGAGAGGGGTGCTTGCTTTAGATAAGGTTGATTCAACCTGGCCTTGGGTAATTCCAGAGACGGGGCAACCGCAACTGTGTGAGTTCTGTGTGCAGCTTGACTCTGTCACGATGGCCATGACAGCATTGTTCTTGGGGAAAAAAAAACACCTAGGAAAGTTCATTGGGAAAGAAAGATTTGGAATTAGAAAGAAAAGACTCCTGAAAAATAGTAATGAATTTTCTAGGATATGCTCACGAGTCGAAACAAGAACATCCAACATCTTTGCATGTGGACATCAGGACAGTGGGCAGACACTTTTCATGCAGGTGTGGTCTGTCTAGAGAGGGGGCTGAGACATCCTTCTGAAACCTGGGCTCTGCTCCTGCGACCTCAGTGAGGGGAAAGCAAAGCAGTAACTCACTGCTGGTGTGGAGCAGCAGTCTCCTACTCTGCCTTGCAGCTCTGAGAGAAATCCTGACCTCCTGAGGCAGGGTCTGTAGCTGATCTCTTTATGCTGGAGATCACTCCCCAGTAAGGCTATTGCTACTTGCAGGGCAATGCTGCTCCAGGGTGACAACCTTTACTGGGTCTGCACAGCTCCTTGTGTTCCTAGGTAATAAAGGAGTTTCTTACGTGGGTAGAACACGACTAGACCAGGTGGATACAAACTGGTAGGGGAAAATAACAACCTATTAAGAAACTGACCAAACTGATCAGCGTAAAAAAATTGGAGGGAGCATCCAGCCTGAGAGCCTAGGGAGGATAGAGCCCAGTGAGACTGCAGTGTGGTACTGGCTGTCTCTGAGGAAATCTGTGCTTGTGGTCATCTGAGGTGGGACTTGCTAAGGAGAGGGGGGAGGAAAGCCCCCCTCTGACTGCATTGTTTACTCCACTGCTGGCTGTGGAGCTTTGGTTTTCTCTGATGTTTTGCATGGTGTGTTTGCACATGGAACGAGCTGCCTTGTAGGATTCTCTGATGTTTATGACCAGCACGGCTGGGATCTTGATTGACTCGGGGAGCAAAGGATGATGTTGTCTGAGCATGTTAACTGATCAGTGTTGCTGCCTACAGGCCAGGAAAGGCTGGTGTCCCCTGCCTAATGCCAACTCAAATTTAGATGCATGTCATTTACAGTCATGCAAAGCAGTGTCACATTTTTTTCTTCTTCTTTGATCGTACCCAGAAACTATAAATCCCCAGGGTGAAATCTTAACTCTACAGAAACCCAGAACAAACCTCTTTTCCATGATGCAGGTTTCATGGTGAAAGTTGTGTTTTTATTTCTTAAACAATTCTTGTAATTGCTAGAGAACTGTATTTATTTCTCTCCCCTCACAGCAAATTCAATGTCAGTTTTCATGGTCAGGTAGTCTACTGAAAGCAGTCAGGTCTGTCTGTTCAGGGTGTTGAGGGCTGATAATAAAATTACAGCCCAGTAATTATTTTTTTTCTCCTATTGTCTGCCATGCACAGCATATTTTATGTGTTCTACTCCACTGGGACCATCGTAGTAAACCTGTGGCCAGCTCTTTCATTTGAATATACTCAGTGGGAGGTGGCAGGTGCACTGTTACAAAAAGATCTTGAAATTTTATCATAATGTATTCAGCAAGGTGATAATGTAAAACCTGCTGGAAAACGGAGAGAGGTGGAGGAGAAATTCTACGCCTGGGAACTTATTTAATGTTTAAAGACAGGAAATGCTTTAGAAGCAAAAATATCTCAGATCTGTCTAATCCACTGCCCCAGACTGGTTACCACGATACCCCTGGTGAAGGGGGCAGGTAGAGGAGATGACCTCCATCTCACCTCAGCTTCCATCATGCTCTCCAGCTCCCGTGCCAAGTGGAGCAAAAAGGCACCTTAAGCTGACACAGTTGCTGTTTATTTTCACTGTGTGATTGTGGGACAAGGAAGATTTGAGTGAGATTGGATTGAGACACATACTGGAAAACTCTCTGGCACAAAAGGGAGACCATGAGGTGAGGGACACTTCTCCCAAGCGCAGCCAAAATCATCAGGAACAAGTTCTGTGTTGATTTCCATCCTGGACCAGTCCTATCCACTTCAATACTTGTTTGCTTTTAGATTATTTGGATCTTTGATCCTTTCCTGAAGTTCTCTGTAGAAAGGAGCGTGTAATAGCACAACTACATTGATTGGGACCAGAAACTGGTGCTGTGTTTGGCCCAATTTGTGTGAGCCACTGTGTGAAAATCAGCCCCTCGAGGAACATCAGCGTTCAGTATCCAGTACTTGTCATAGCTGTGTTTGCTTCTCAGGCACCTTAACCTTTGTGTGATTTGTTTCTTTGCTTTCCAATGATGCGACTTTTGAAAATAATAGAAAGTAACAGCACATTATCTCCAAGTGAGTGTGGAAGCTGCACAGCTTGTCCTGGACGGTGCTCCTCCCAGCATCCTCACAGAACTCTGCTCTTCGTGAGGAGCGCGGATCTCATCAATGGATGAAGGCGTGGTGCCGAGTATCTGAAGTGTCTGAAGGAGGAGTGCCAGGGGGATGGAGCCAGGTGCAACTTGGAGGTGCCCAGCAATGGAGCCAGAGGCCACGAGCAGAAACTGATGTCCAGGAAGTTCCACTTGGACATGAAGAAGGACTTTTCCCTGTGCAGTGGCTGAGCACTGGAAGAGATTGTCCAGAGAGGGTGTGGGTTCTCCCTCACCGGGGACATTCCAGAACTATCTGGAGACAATCTGGTGCTCTGGGATGACCGCGGTCGGACCAACTGACCCACTGCCATCCCTTCCAGCCTGACCACCCTGTCCCCAATCCCTGCGGGCGGGCTCCCCGTTCTTCCCCGCACCGCAGGTCCCCCGCTGCCCGCACATCCCCTCAGGTGCGCCCGCCCTGCCCTGCCCGGCTCAGCCCGCCGTGCCCGGCCCCAGGTGCCTCCCGCCCGTGGTCCCGCCCGGCCCGGCCCCGCTCCGCCCCGCCGGTCCCGCCCGCCTCGCTCGCCCCCCGGGTGCGGCCGCGCCAGACGCGGCGCCGGAGGCAGCGCTGCCCCGCGGCGGCGGCGGCGGCGGCGGCGGGGCTTAAAGCGCGCTCGGGCGGCTGGGGCCGCGCTCACCTGGGCGCCGCTCCCCGCGCTCCGCCGGCCGCCGCAGCGGCTGCGGGGCAGCGCCCGGGTACCATGCGGGGCGGGCGGGCGCGGCCGCCGCACGCTTCGGGGAGCAGGTAGCACCCGCCAGGTGCGCGGCGGAACATGGACTGTCTGCTGCTGGCCGTCTGGACTTTACCTGCTGCGATCCTGGGAGGCGGCTCCATGCAATTCCAGACTCTCCCGTGGCTCGGAAGCACTGTAAAGGCAGGTCGAGAGCGCTTTCTTTTGCAGTCGCCTGGTGTAGTTTCATACCAGGTTACTGCGGTTTCTGGTACCTTGTCTTTCTGCCTTGCCTTGTCGAGGAAATCTCGCCCAATACTCCTTTTCTCTCTCTCTCTTTTATTTTTTTTTCTCTTGCAGACCCTTCAGCTGTGTTGCCTCTGTTGCATGTCTCGTGCAGCAGCTTTAACCGGTGACAGCATCAGTGACTTGACTCATGGTTTGTATAGCTCTTTCTGTGTCTCTGTATGCGAACATTTGCGTGGATGCTTTATTTATTTGTTTACTTTTTTTCGTGGAGTGACTATTTAGAGAGAAAAAGTCACAGTGTTTGGGGAGCATAAAGTGCAAGCAGGCTGGCTACTCTGGGATGGGAACCCATGGGCAGGGATTAACTTGTTAAGCCCTGTGTGCTAAAGCTGAAAGGAACAATATGCAGCAGCAAATCGAATGAATGAGATGGTAAATACATCCACGTTTCCATGTGCGATTAGGAAGATGAATGCTTGTGTAGCCACAACAGCAAAACCTCATGTGTCTGTTGTGGAAGCAGTGAGACAAAAGTAATGAAAAGATTTGTGTGGGAGAGCAGGAGGAGCTGTGCAATGCAGGCTAAGGGGGGAAAAAAAACCTGGAGAGAAAGGGCTCGTGTGAGTGGGAGCTCGGGAGCCGTTTGTTCCCAGGTTGGAGTGACTAACACATAGATGCTGATGACTTCAGGACTTTTGAAGTGCAGGGTATGCTTTGTATTGTGTGTGAGTAGAAACAAAGTACAATAGAGAACCACACCAGGGTGCAGAAAGGAAAACCTTCTTGTGCACCCTGCGCTCTGCTCACTGGGGATTCCCTCTCCCCAGCAGCTGCTTGCATTTTTTGGCCACCAGCCTGCTTAGCGTCCTCAACTTCTGCCGTTGATTAACACCGCTCGAGGAAAGTGAAAGCTCTTGATGTATTGTTTCCACTGTCTAAGGAAAAGCAACCTATCAGTGGTTACGTTTTCAGCCTAATGTGTGTCCAATAAAGTCTGTTCAGGCGAAGAGATTGGTTGAGACTATTTGCAACATCTGTTACAACACAAGAAGGAGGGGTTCTCTTCTTTTTTAATGGTGTTATTTCAATTTAGGGAGAGAAATTAATTGTTTGTCAAGTGCATGGACATCTCTAGGTAGCCACAGAGGAACACAGCTCACAAATTAAATGGGGTTGGGAAGCAGTTTTTTTCAGCAGAATTACTTAGGCCACCAGGAATAGGTACAAAGATCCTGGTTCAGGAAACAGCTAAAACTCAGACCCTGGTTCCAGGACACAAGTAATCCCTGCATGGCTAGGTCAACACCAATGGTAATGCACTGCAAGTGAGGTACCTGCTTGTACAGCCAGCTGAATTATGGCCTCTTTCCCCCCTGCTTTTTTTAGGTGGTTCTGAGTAGATCTGAATGTTTCAAAAACAGTTTTGTAACTTTTTGCATATTTTATCCAAAACAATAAACTTCTTTGACATGCAATTGGCAATGGCTGACTAAAGGTTATTAGGTAGGATGTAATCTCTTTCTGCTGGAGGTCAGTTACAATTTGAAACCCAGTCTAATCAAGTCACTACAAAGAGATGAGGTCTCACTCAGTTAAGGCATTAATAAATTAATCCTTTAATCCATTTGAACAAGTAGTACAGTTCTGCGAGGCCTCAGTCATGGCTACCCCTACAGTGATACAAATTTGCTGCATTTTTGGGGAAGGGAAAAGCCTCTCGAACCAGAGCGGCCTTCACATTTGACAGCAATTAATACAGGGGGAGGGGAAAATCTACAGATCTGCTGGTGATGACAAATGTCTTCAGAGGAGCAGTTGTGGGAATGTTCACAGCTATGCTACTTAGTCTGTGCCTCTCAGTGGGGCACAAAGGAAACAAACATAGGCTGAGAGCCTCTGTGACTTACGGGGGAGAATTTGTGCAGGCGAGACAGCACACACAGTCTGCAGAGCCTGCAGGCCAGCCCCAAAACGAGGGAATGCTCCATGCCATAGGGAATGCCTGATACCGAGTCAGAGTGCCTTGTTTTTGGGATGCCAGAGCTGATGGCCAACTCTTTATCGTTACAGATTATGTGTTTGTGACACCTGTCAGAGTGGATGCCAGCGGATCGTACATTTCACATGATGTTTTGCACAGCACTAGGAGAAAGAGATCAACTCAGAGTTCAAAGAGTTCCTTGCACTACAAATTTTCAGCATTTGGACAGGAACTTCACTTAGAGCTTAAACCTTCGACCATTTTAAGCAACAGTTTTATTGTCCAGGTACTCGGGAAAGATGGAGTGTCAAATTCTCAGGAACATGAAATTGAGCAGTGTTTCTACCAGGGATTTATAAGGAATGATAGCACCTCTTCGGTAGCAATATCCACGTGTGTAGGCTTGGTAAGTGTCTATTTAAAACAAATCAGCATTAAAAGTGTTTTCATATGTGGAATAGTAGCTGAAGGTATGTAGTTCATATAATACTCAACACCATACACCCTTTTCTGATTTTTTCCTAGTGTCACTAGTTGCTATTGTATTTAATAGAAGAGACTTCTTTATAGCCAATGGACTGCATCAAAACCTTTGTATTTTTTGATGTTAGTCTTTCAGGGAAAAAAAACCAGAAGACTGGCTGGTAGTCCTAGTAATTATCCCATAGCAATTTGTTACAGTTTGTGGAAGTTTATACATTTCTGCTCACTCTTAAGAAAAAGTTCTTCCTGCCTTTGTGAACTGCGATGAATAAAGGCAAAAATCAGTCCAGAAACTTGTGAAAAAAACAATCTTGTATCTTAGTTCATCAACTACTTTAAGGAAGGGTGAATTTCCTAGCTTGGCAGGAGTTATGAACAAATTTACCTTTGTTTCCTTTGATAATTCAAGCCATATTTGGGTTTACAAATCTTGATGAATTGATCTCTTATGAATGTGCTAAATATTATCATTGTGTATTTTCCATTTATGGCTGTCAGCCAAGTTAATGAAAAAATCATTATTCACAGGTGATTTTTTCAAAATACGTTTGACAGTGCTTGCTGCCTGCAGAGAAGGCTTTACTGATGTAATTTAGGAGAATTGTCTACAGAATTAATAGTTAAGCAGGTTTTTTAGGCTTAATCCCTTGCACTTGCAAAGCAGTCTGCTATGGCTGCAGAGGAAGGCAGTGACATTGAGTGGGAAGTACATGAAGTCATCTGTGTGCTTTGTGGTTGACTAAAGGTCCAGAGGATATGTTGGGTCACCCTCTAGAAATCTGTTTTGCAAAGGTACTTGTCTCTGAGGGCTATTAAACTGTGTGACGGGACCAAAGGAGGAGCACTTGAGACAGCCAGTGTTTCCTTTGAAACTGGGATCAGTGACTTGAGAAGCCTGTTCATTAGGAAGGGCTGTTGATAACTGGCTGAAGTGGTCTGGGTTATATTTTGAATGCTGTACTCTTCTTTTTTGGCCCTTTTTTTTTTTTCTTTTTTTGGTCCTTCATCAAGTTAGAGGAATCTTAATTGTTCATTCGAGCAGTTAAAAAATGTGAGTTTGGAGCAGGTGCCAGGAATTGGGTTGAAGCTTTCTTTTGCTTTTAAAGTTGTGTTTGTGATGCTGAACTGTTAATAACAAATGTGCTCAGTTGTTTTCATGGGAGCCTCACGTTCACAACTGCTACCTTTTATCAGATTTATTCAGAAAAATACCCTGTTTTCACTCATTGCAGTGTTTTGGCTTTTTTTGCTACGGGAAGTGCTCTGCCTACACATAGCAGGTACAGTTTGGGAGATCTCCCCTGTTTGGCCACGTTTTGGTTTTTAACATGCTTTCTGAGCTAAGTGAAGTTGGGCTTGTCAAGTCTTGTCTGGAGAAGGAAGGTTCAAGCCTGCCTCAGGTCACAGAGGAACAGAATGTGGTGATCTTAACTGAGAATGAAATGGATCTTTTACCACTGTCTCGACACAGAGGTTGTTATGACTGGTAAGCTTCACTTAGAAAAGATCCAGAAACTGATCAAAAGAGAATAAATATTGTGATATGAACAAACTTATTATGGAAGTACCTAGATTATCAACAAATAGAATCTCTTTTAAAAATTAATTTCAAGGTTTAATAGATTTTGCCTTAAACTGTTGTTTTAAACTGGCAAATGAAGTAAGCCTTTACTTACAATAATCTCCTGTAGGGTAGGTATCCCAAAGTATAATTGTTCCTTTCTCTCCCTATCCATCTATTAATTTCAGTGCACCTAATGAATCCCAGGCAAATTGCCAAGGGGATTCTGAGTCTTTCAGTTTACAAGGCTGCCCTCTTAAAGATGTCGTCAGCTGTCTGTAATGACACCCACGTCACTTTTCACTGGGATCCAAATTCAGTAATCATATGTTAAGTCTGGACGCTGTGCTCTGATCAAGAGAACCTTGTGAATAGCTTCTATATCCTTTTTCACCAACTACTTTTGTCACTTGGTTGCCCTTCTTTCCTATTTGCTTTGTTCTCTGCAATTAAACCGAAAGTGGTGTTTCTTCTCTATGGTTGGTAGCACTAATCTTTCCATTGTTCCTTTCATTAGCAATAGCTTCTCTACAATAAAGCTGCAGTGACCCATTCTTTCAAGCCTGGAACACCACAATGTGATTTGGAAGCAATTGCATTTCAATAGACTACGGGGACTCTTTGATCTAATTTTTTGGATGACCTAGAGTATTCAGTCATTCAGCTGTCTGTTATCTGCCAGTGCCTGCAGAGGAGACTTTGGGGAGAGTCTATATGAAATGGTTTGTTAGGCAGGATGACCTTAACACTGGAAAGGAGCAAGAATTTGTTGCTTTGGTCTAGATCTGTTAAGAGATGTGTGTATATTACGTTTTAATGGCTTAGTTGACAGGAAGGCCCCACATTTCTATGCTGATTTGTTGATTTGGGACCAAATGTTTCCATCAGTCAACACAATTTTCTTGGTGTGTCAGGAGGCAGAACTGGATCTTTATCTGAACAAGTCTCTAACACAGTAAGTGAGCATTTCAGGAGAACGTGCACAAGTTTACTGTGAGTACTGCCTCTTTTCATCATCAAAGTGCTTCGACTTTCAACTGGAAACTTGCCTTTTTCTGTCTTCTTCCCTTTTTCTGCTTCAGTCAGCATCCTCTGGAGCATCTGTTATACAGCAAAAAAACAGTGTTTTTACTTGTTTTGTAAATGAAAACTCTGGTCTGGACCTTCTGTGGAGAACATGATACATTCCTTCCACAGAAGTTGATTTTTTTAATCCATTCTCACTCCCAGATACCATGTTTTTACTTTTACAAATTTGGGACAATGCTGCAAAGCTAGTTTCTCTCTTTAGCATCATCTTAATGTGTCTCAAATAGAAAGTAATGCAAAATTTTTTGCTTTTCTTCACTGATTTTCATTATTGATTGAATAAACCTCTTGTGTTGTATTCCTGCATGACTTTTTGGAGTTTCCTTCAGTGCCTTGTCCTCTTCCAGTTGGTAAATCCAGACTAGTGGCTTGTCTGGCTGCTTCACCGCCTGTTTACAGTCTCCAATTTAAACTGTTCTTTCCACATTCAATCTTTTTCCCCAAAATCTTGATTTGAGCGAATTCTTACTTATTCTAATTATATTTTTATTATTACTATTGTTATAAATAAGGTGAACCAAACGGGGATTAAAAAAACCAAAGTTTTATTTTTCCCAATTAAAGAATTTGTGATACGAAAAAACCACAAAAATTACAACAACAAACAAATAATAATGAAACCTGCAAAGGTCCCAGCCACAGCAGAGCTCAGGTTCCTTCGAACGGGAAACAGACTCTGGACTGGCCCCTGCCAGGTCCCTGGGACATCTGCTCCGCCGACATGCTGTAGGACTTTATTTTTATACCCTTTTTCTTCCCCCAGGCTAGGTTTTCCCTTGATACAATAGGATTTTACTATACATGAGTCCTTTCTTAGAGTTTATAATTTTGCTGAAACCAAGTTTGAATGGGACCTCCGGATTAGTAAAGTGGTGATGTTCTCCAGACGTTCAGTGTGTACTGTAGAAGCTGGAAGCCCAGGATGCCCGGTGGGGGGTGTATGGTCGGCTGTCTCGTCGCTGATGGCTGAGATTTTATCATATACTTGAAGATCTGATTTCCTGGACTCCACCTGGTCTTATTGTAACATAGTCTTTCATTTGTAGATACCATCCCCAAAGACCAGGACTTCTCTATTGTACCAACTGAAAACGGCCCTCAGCGACCATCATCCTTCTTTTGTGTCAGCGGAGGCAGCCCTCGATGGTCCTCCCTTCCCCCGTGTGTGTCTGTGACCATAGTATGCGATTGAGAGAGAGAAAAGGAAAGGAAAAAAAAAACCCTATTCCCTACACCTTTCCTAATGTATTTCTAAAAGTTTATTAATTTTCATGCCCAGATCAATATATGGACTGCCTATTTATATCACTATTATTATTTAGCAATTTGAAATTACTTCTAATTTCCTTTAGCTCATTGGGAGGCAGACTATAGCAAATCCACAGACTACTGTGGTTTTTCAGGTTTTTCTGAATGACATGACTCTGGCCACTGTTAGAATAAGAAATTGGTTTTATAGGACCTGCTCAGAATGGTTGTGTATATTCCTACCTCTTTCTTCTTTCCTCTTTCCCCCTTTCCCATTCTCATCCACTTTGTGCTATTTAATCTGCATTAAAAATGAAATCTATTGTATGTTCACCATTTTTAACTCCACATCCAAGATGACATCTAAAAGATTTACTGCTGCCTTCCTAGCTGGTATCACAGTGTGTTGTTTGCCTCTCTTTATAGGCCAGTTTTTGTCTGCTTACCTTAGGTTCATGTGTACAGAATCTCCTGTATAAAAGTTGTTTGCAGTCACACAGTAAATCAGGGCAGAGCACAAGAGAAGCTCAGAGGTCTCCGGTTGTATTGTAGAGACATTCTCAAAAGTAATTTATGTCTGTGCTTTTGGGAGCAGAAGTCGCATTCCCCTTGTGAACATGAACTCTGGCAAAGTCAAACAGGTTTTATAATCCAGTACACAACATAGGAATTGGTGGCCCTAATGAGTGAGGGGTTTTTTATACAGCATTTGTGGCCTACAGGACACAGGTGAAGGGTCTAGAGCAAGTACAAACTGCACGCTCAGAGGAAAGAACTGTTTATCCAGCATTAGGAACGCTCCTGCCATTCCATCACAGAGAGGATGTGTGTGCATTCTGGAGCAGAAAAAGCGAGTTTGGGTCCTTTAAAACTATGTGACACACAGTTTTATCACCCAGGCCCGGTTGAGCCTTGGCATGGAGGCCTGAGAGGCTGCACCTGCCCACACCAGAGGTGGGCTTGGGCCGTTCTCTGCCTTTGATTTGTGTGCCTCAGTTAGAAGTGGTGGTGCCCTCCTCTGGTTTTGGCTCTGAGATGTGGTTGAATCTGTCATTATGGGGAGCCTCTTCCTCTTGTCTCAAGTTGTGCTATGTTTATTAGTGTCTAGTCAAGGGAAGAGGAAGGGGAGGGAGGGATGAATCGTGTTACACTCGTTGAGCTGTCAGAGGATTCTAGACAAGAGGGGTTACAGATGTAGCACTGGGAGATAAACAGGAGATGTATTAATTCAGTGGAGAGGGTGTGTGTGTGTGTCTGAGGGAAGGGCTTTCCTCAAAGTATCAAAGAAGCCACAAGATTAAAGCTTCTTGATGCAGTCTGACCACCTAAGAGGCAAGCAGGCCAGGCAGCTCATGTACCCACTCTTTGTAGTCATTTAATTGCACCTGGTATTAGCTTTATTTAAGTTGATGCTAACAGCAGCCTCCTATTCCTAGAGCTCACACTTTAATTCCAATTAAATATATTCAGACCAATCCCAAGGTTCTTATGCAGACAAACTGCCATCAAACGCAGTGAGCCAGACTGCTGGTGAAAGTACAGAATAATTGCTCTTTGCAATGAGGGTCCTTTAGAAATCGACAGCTGTAAAAATACAACAAAATTTGGCCCAGTGGGACCTTGAGGAGAAGCTAAATACAGTGCTGGTGGTTTTTCTCATTCTTAAAGCTGGTTTTAGTCCACCCAAAAGCCAATACACAAATCCTATTTTCTGCCATTGTAGCAGCACAACATGAACAGCATCTTTCATGGGAGTTCTATGATTTTCTTTGTATTCACACACTATTGCATCTCCATCCTTTATAAAATACGAACTGTGTTTTACAGGATCCTCCTTTTGACCACTGTTTTGGTGAACATTTTACCATTATTATACCATTACTCCATATTATGGTAAATATGAAAATAAGAGAAATCCCTCCAGGAAAATGAGATAACAATGGGAAGTAGTCATATTGTTGAGGATATTTTAGGTTTTACTAGAAAAATACAAGGCAGTGTTTCTGTCTCAGCATTGACCTGACTGGTGATGAATTGTGTGATTAGGTTATTGATCAACCTTCTCCATATCTGTCTGATAAGCTTTCTGTTTAACTCTGCCTTTAGCTCTGCAAGACAAAGGTAGTGTTACCCCAGGTGTTTTGACATTACTGATTCCTGATAGGTAAGAAGTGGAATTAGAGGATTAATGATGAGAAAGAATCTGCTTCTGCTTGGCAGAAAAAGTAATAGAAGTTGCATCTCCTCCTAGTTTTATGTTAAAAAACCTGGAATGTACATAGAGGAAACTGAGCACAGTGGGCAGTGGCTGCACAACTGCTCTTGAGTGCCCACAGGAGCTGGTCTCCTCTCACTTGTGCCTGTTCTGTCATTGCTCAGTTGGCAGCAGAGCATGAAAATAAATGGTTTGTTGGTGTATTTCCAACCAAACTTCAGGCTGCTGTGGGCACTATTGCTTGAACCCTTGGAGTGGTTTTCCAGAAACAGGGAGTATCCATTTGTACCGAGATAATTCATCCTGGCCCTTCTTGTTAAGCAGCCGTCTTATCATCACTTCCAAAGGAATCAGTAGTCTCTATCTGTGCTTAAAACATCAGCGTTTTTCTTGCTGTAGCAAAGCCTTTCCACTAAACCTGGTTCCCACACTTTGCCTAGTCCATTAGAGAGAAGCTTATGGACAAATGCCCTTGTGAGGGTCAGGAGTGGATGACCTGCCTGCACAGATGTGACCCCTTCATAACAGGATGTCTTTGATGTTGTGAGGAATTTTATTTTCAGTGCCACTATTTTCATGTGGGCTGTACCATCTCTGCTGCTGAGGCACAGCTGGGGACTGCTGGACATTGCAAACAGCTCTCTTTTTACAGGCAGATTTCAATAACTAATAGAAGCTTTTAGTCACTAATTTCCCTAAACAGGGTTTTATTTCTGTCTTTCCCCTTTTCTTCCTCCACTTTGGAAGTGTTTGAGGAGGGTACCTGGTGTGTAAAGGCTTTTGTTTACCCGAA
The DNA here is from genome assembly GCA_008694505.1 of Cyanoderma ruficeps. Lineage (NCBI taxonomy): Eukaryota > Metazoa > Chordata > Aves > Passeriformes > Timaliidae > Cyanoderma > Cyanoderma ruficeps. Next base: position 1,554,299 of record VZDJ01000017.1, on the reverse strand, counting down.
ACACAAGGACAGTCTGTGGAACTGGAGCTCAAGTCCAGCTGAAGCAGCCCACTCCTGGGGATTTGTACCTGACACATGGCACAGGAGCGGGAAGCACAGAAGTTGTCTTGGTTGTGCCCTGGCTCCTATGCAATTCACTTAATTTGAGCAAATAGTGCTATCAAAACTGTTCTTAAACATTGCTTTTTTCCCAAGCTTATTCTCTCCTTCCCCTATGCAGACCCAGAGCCCTGATCATGATGACAGCTCTGTGACATACTTGCACTCAGTTGGGAGCTTGACTTCAAGTCACTGTAGGCTGCTTGGTCATAACTACTCTGGATGGTCACTGGGAGTTCTGTCACCAGCTCCACAAGTCCCTCACCTGTTTTGGCTCCTCTAATTTTTGTTTGTTACGGTACTGTGTTTAAGTCCACAAGATACTTATGGTAATGTTTTATAATTTGTAGATTCTTAGGGATGGGTTTGTTCTCCTGATGTACAGCAGGTTCTTTACTCTTAGAAAGAGAGGATCACTGGGACTGCTGTCCAGTACTGCAACAGGAAGGAAGGGTGGAGGTCTAAGACCTGTTGTTTTTGAAATTTCCATGGATCCAGATAAAAGCTGTAGCTATGCTAGACAAAGGCGACCAGGATGGTGATGCCCATAATTTATCAGTCAGTTCCTCTAGATCATTTCAGAGCCATTTGCATCTGATTTCATTCTCTCCTGAGCATTAGCACTGTTGTTGCCTTACAGAGATAGAGCTTGCTAGGGATTTTCTAGAAAATACCTGTGTTCCAGGAGCTCTGTGTGCCTCACTTTGTCATGGCCTTCTCCCAGTGAGCTGGCAGGAGAGGAGTTAAACTTAATTATCTCTGCAGTGAGAGCTGGCAGTGGTCCTACAGTGAGTTTTAGCAGCTGAAACCCAGACTTCAGAGTATTTTTTTTTCCTAAAAAGCACTCATTTTGTGTTAGGAAGGCTCTGACTAGCCCTTAAGTGGTATCTGAATTGAATTTTAATGGATAATTCCATTGCAAACAGGGTTTTTTTCTGTCTTTTTGATCATGTCACTGGGAGCAGAAATGTTGGTTCTTTCTTGCCTTTTCTTATCCCATTTTAATCCCAATTCTGTTGCTGCAGGTCTACCATAAATTACTGTATGCTAAAGGAATTTCCTATTGATTTGCTCTGACAGTGATTTGACCAGCTATGTGAATAGCTGATGGAAGCAGAACTTATCTTGGGTTCAGACAGTGGAGCATTGACTAAAGCTCTGAGGTAAACATTTGCAGAAGAAACCTGGAATCATAAAGCCTTGCAGCTCAGCACAATTTACAAACACGTATTAATTAAGCTTCAGTGCTGGCTCTACTCTGTGTTAGATGAGAACAACATCCTGGCACACAATGGGTTGACATCAGTAACCTTTTATTGTTTATCATGCTCGGAAGTCACCAAGAATGAGGGTGAAGAAATGTCAAATAATCAGGTCAGATGCAAGTGAATGAGTCCTGATGGTTGAAGCTTGGTACCGTGGGAACCATTATTGTCCAGAGTAATTTCTGGAACATGCAAATTAATTTCTTTTTTTACAATGTTAGTTCATAAGCTGGGGAAATCTGCAAACAACTTGTAGAATCAGATGAAAACCTTCTTCCTGAATCTTGTATGTGGCTGCCTAGCTAGTGACTGCCAAAAAATGGTAAAAGACAAAAGTTGGATGACGAAGATAACAGGTCTTGAAGTTATTCCTACAGCAATAACAAGGCCCAGCACAAACCTGCTGAAGAGAAGAGGAAGCTGAGGCAATAAAGTGGTATTTGCTTGCAGAGACAATGGGGTGTTGCCTTTTCACTCCCCTGGGCATTCACATTTCAGGCTGCCCCACTCTGTACACAGACACTCGGGCTTTATTCTTGGAGGGCTGGATTCTTGCTGTTCACAGTGGGATCACTTGAATGCTTGTGCCTGCCTGCCTAATATATGTTAATTGAAGGACTTTTGTGTCTCAGCATCTTTATTAATATTAATGGAATGAGATTTTTAATGGACCTATACAAAATATGCCTGACCTTGCTTGAGCCCTCACTTTTGTTTTTATACTTTGTAGCACAGTGTGGCTTCTGACTAATTTAAGAACGTAATATTATATTCTGTGGCAGAGTACACAAACTCATGAAACCTGGATTACTCTTCAGACCTGCAGTTTCCTTGCCATGAGATATAGAATTTATATAACACCAGAATGTAATTAATTCTTTCTAAATCATGAAATTAAAAACAGGTTTTCTGTTTATTTGTGAGGATTATTGCACTTCAGTGAAAAGATTTTTAAAATAATTCTTCCTTGACCAGGCCTGTCTGATGCTCTGATGCCACACACTTTTTTTTTTTTTTTTTTTTTTTAGGAAGAAGTCATCAAAACAGGAGGCCTTATAATTAGGCTAGACTAAACCTCAAGAAATATTTTAATAATATTGCTGTTCAAGTGTAAGTTGGTCATGGTGAGGGATAGGTATAAATGCTGTAACGCAACGTCAGACGAGAAAGTTTAAAATTCTCTAAAAGTGTGGCTACCCAGTGTCATTTCTTGTTAACACTTGACAGAATGTTACTTGTTTTGTTAGATGCAAATATACATTAAATGTTAAAATAACAGTCTTGGGCTAGGGCAGACATGATTTTTGTTTTGCAGTCCACTGTGGATGATTATGGCATATACAAGAAAAATGCTTCTGTCATGTTTGCACTTTCTTTGTTACTTTTTCTGATAAAGAATAATTCCTTTTAGTCTGCTCTACATTTCATTGTTTGTAATAAACATCTCTACACCAACTGTGGAGAGCAGTCTGCCACAACAGGAGCTCAAGGCTCGCTCTGTCAGCGGGTTGTCCTCATGCTGGAGGCCACAGGGATATTTTACACTACTGACATCACATACTGGTAGTGGGATTGTTGTCCTACCTCAAGCAGCAAAAGCTTGAGCAAAGGGGCAGAAAAAAAGAATTTCCAGGCTGAGACAGCAGTGAGCTGCTGATACCTGCTGATTCCTGCAGCCCAGTATTGTCAACTCTCACTGATGGGTATTTGCTAGGTGATGGGCTTCATCCAAAGCTTCTTGTGGTGAGTAAAAAGTTTTCTGCTGACTGCTCTGGACCTAAACCTGGCTTTGGGAAGTGTCTTTTATTCCTTCCTACATCATCTTGGCCATTGAGTCAGTTGGCACTTCACTTTTTTAGGATACAGTGCTGCAATTGCTCCTTGGTATAGAAAGATATTTTGAGAAGGGGAGGCACCACTGGCTAATCAAGTGAGACATGTCTGTTGCTCCTGGCAGACCCCAAAATGCATGTTGGACACAACCCAGGGTGGTGCTGTATAATCAGATTTCACTGAATCAGAAGTTAGATGAGGGCAGGCAGCATGCTGAAGGGCAAACCCCGCGTGCAGGCTGAGCCTCGCTGCTCTCACGGACTTCTCTGACCTGAACAGCCAGCAGTGAGATGTGGCAGGAGCTCAGGCAGCTCCCAGAGAGTCATCAGCTGCTGCTATTACTGCTAGAAAATGCACCCAAGTGCTTGGCAGGCAGTGCCTGCAGTTGCCAGATGGGTTTCAGTGCCCTGGTGCCAAGTGCTGTCATTCCACTCTGCTGCCAGGGGATCCTGACAGTGAAGGAGTAAAGGAAGCACAATGGCCACCAAAAAATGCAAAGCCAAGAGTAAATGTAAAGAGGTTATTTGGCCTAACACAAATCCAGTCCTGATGAAGTCCAGTCTGGTGATGGGAATAAAAGAGGATAGTACCTTTTGAGGCCTGTTGTCCTTGTTAGACAGGAGATGGGCTTGGCAGGCTTTGAGCTGTGAAAATGTGCAGGAATATTATCAGATGTCATCACAGAACACCTGTAGGGGACAAGACTTCATTCATCTCCTGCTCATGGTAGGAGAGCAGAGTAATTGCAGAGAGGGGAGCATGTTACAGAAATAGTCAATTGATTCCTGTGTTTACCAGAGAGAGTTGGGTGGTCATTTGAGCTGTCTGAGGCACAGAGCCCTGCAGGTCTGGCATAATGAAGAGTATGCATGACCCCAGGGACAGAACCCAGATCCCAGAGGGCAGATGGTGCCATGTGCTGTGAGCACCAGGATCATGCTGTGGTGACACAGGCCTGTGTTTTCCATCAGTGGAACAGGTGAAATACCAAGGAAAAGACAATTTGGACCAGCAGCTGAATCAGAGGACCGATTATAATGCCATATATTACCAGTTAAAGCTAGGAACAGAAATGTGCCAGACTCTGGTTTTGGCCTCTGAGTATTGCGCTGGTTCTGTTTACAGGTTCTCAGCTTTTGGGTTATAGTGCCATCAGAAGCTTATTTTTGCTGTAATTTTTCAAGCATTTCTTGAAAATTACCTTTCTAGTGCACAGAACAGCACCACAGCACTAAATTAGTTGCAAATAGCTCGAGGGCTGTGGGAATAGTATGTTTTTTTGTTGTGGCTCTTTACATGATTTATTTAATCATTTGAAAGACTACAGTTTGGGAAAGTCAGAAACTCACTCCAATGTGAGAAACAAAACAGAAGGAAATGTTAATCCAGAATGAAATGCTGCAAACCAGCATTTGTGCATAGCCAAGATCATTCTGCCTCCACAGCCCTACTCCTGGGTTAGGATTACCAGAAGATGGGGACTATTTCCTATTGGGAATGTTTCCTGCCCACCATCAGCCTGCTCAGAATGGTGCCAATATGCTCCAAAATATCTCCACATCCTTTAGTGACATTCCACATCCTTTAGTAACAGTTTAGTCTTTGGACCTAATTACCAGTAAAGAGGAATGCATACTTGATTGATGCATGCTTTTCTATATCCATGCACTGAATTGGTGCCTATTCTTTCTTAAATCTTTATCTTGCCAAGGACAGTGCAATTCAGTGTCCATTGTATCTGAAATAAAAATATATTTGTTTTTCTATAAAGGTGCACATGGCAATGCTGTTTATGGCTGTAGTCTCTTCTGCTGTTCAATAGCTTGTTCAATTATTATTATAAGGACTTAGAGCAACACTGTTGTGCTTCTTTCAGGAAAAGGATTGTGTTTTAAATAGAAGGTTGTTGTAGCTTGCCTTTAATTTTTGTTTTAAGTGGAGGGTACAGGTTTATTGCAAAAATTTTCAACGTGGAGGATGTATATGAATGAGTTTCATATGACTTCCTTTATTATTTGTTAAAATATGTTAAAGGAATAAGTCACTGTAAATCTGTAAAGTATTTTATAAAATTTATTTGCTATTGAAAACAAAATTTTATTTTAGATTGATGAATCTCGTAAGAATTAGTATAAATAATCTGATCAGTAATGTAAAAACTTGGATCTGTGTCCAGTTTTAGTCCTTTTGAGGGGCTCATTGGAGGTGTATAAAGAGGAGCCCTGGAGAGGGGTGATCAAATGTGAAATCTTGGGCTGAAACTATTCTGACAGGATGGGGAGTGTAGTTTAAACCCTCTCTTATCTTGCCAGTGTTCTTGTGTGTGCGGCCTCTCCCCAGCGAGATGCCTGACTGATTCACAGCAACTGATGGGCCGTTTAAAATTACAAAGCTTTCGGTTTCCTTATTCCTAACAGATAAAGAGGGTGGGCATTTCCTGATTATATGGTATACACTCAAAATATTTAAGTTCCCCATGGTGCTATTTGTGCTTAATTTACTTCTCTAGCACATTAACACTGCTGGTTTTCTGCAGTGGGAGGAGTGTGTGGTGTAACATGCTGTGAAGAGAGGAAATGTTTCACAAGAGCTCCTTCTGGCTTTTCCTCTGTTTGTGTTACCACCTGGAAAGAAGAAAAGGTGGAGAGGCTAACTGATGATCCAGATGGATTGCAGGAACAGTCACGTCTGTGGTCAGATGTGTTAAGCCGGGCAAATTCACGCTGGGAAGTGGCAGGATTGCACTCCAGCTCCTGAAGCACAGGGAACCTCCTGCAGGAAAGTGTGTGGGCATGAAGAGTGCTGAACTACCATCAACCCTGGGGCAGGCTGTGCCCCTTCAGAGGCCACTGATCAGCCAGATTATTTTGGGGAAAAGTTGAGGATACACCAGTGTGAGTGAGGGATGGGGGCTGAGGACAGGCTCCAGCAGACCAGATACCATCTGAGTATAATAAATCAGAGACTGTGCAGATCACACAGAACTTCAGAGAGACTTGGAGTGGGAAGATCACATTTATCACTTTTCATGTTCGCTTTTCTAGCTCTTGCCTATGAAAGTGGACGATCTCCTGTTTATGGGAGCTGGACTACCAGTTATTGTGGTATTTCTCAGCAGAGCAAGCTGTCCTGACTGCTGGGTAAAGGCTCAAGGTGCAAGAGCAGCTGAGCTGGGCAGCTCTTCTGTCACTGCTGGCTGTGCTGTGGAGCCAGCCCAGGTGCCCTGGTGCCAGGATGGAGCAGAGAGCACTCTCAGGCCCTGGGAGTAGGAGCTGCACTGGGGGCTGGAGTGTCTGTGACTCTCACACACTCCCCTGATGTCCCAGAGCCTCTGTGACCCTGGCAGCACATTCCTCTTCTTAGAGATTTTTTCTTAACCTGTGCTTAACCTGACCTTTGCTTAACCTACTGTTCAGTAGATTCATTGCAGAAACAAGGTCAGGCTGCTTAGGAAATTTTGTCTCCTAAATCTTCTGCTGATGCATTTTTTTTAGCTATTCCTTTATAACTGTGTAGCATGCTGACCTGTCAACAAATATCTCCCTTGTCTTCACTCCATCTTTATTTCAGTCAGAAGGCCTGTAGTGTTTGACATAGTGGCAACATCTGTTCAATAGATACGTAGTTATCTTGGACCAATTTAATATAAAGAATATCTCATAGAATAAAAAGCTGCTTTCAGACACTACTTTTCCTTTGCCACTTAAATTTTCCTGTTTCCTGAGATCTCAGAGAACATCACAAGGTTACTTTGAGCTTTGATGCACAGACTATACTTTGAGAGCCTGATATGTAAGGTATTGTGCTGAAAACACTCTACTGTACAGATGCTTTTGTGAGGAAATGATGTTCACTTGCACGAAAACTCTTGCAAATGCTGTTTGCTGACATAACATGTAACTGAACAGTTTCTTTAATGAGAAGACACAAATAAATGCTCCCACACTGTTTTTTTTCCCACAGTTTTCTTAACGCTCATCCCTGCTAAACAGTTGCATAATTCAGGTGCTTGTACTAAAGTCTGGTGATGGCAAAACCAATGTAAGTTTTCATGGCCAGTTTAGTTCTGCAGGCTTGTTCAGGGGTCAAACATGGGGCTGAATTTCTGGAAACCATTGGTTAACACCCCAATGCTGCTTTAGACCTGTGTGTTGGGCTCTGACCTTGTCACAGACAGCATGACAGGAGGTGTAAATTGGTGCATTGGGTTGAAAAATGGATTTACCTCACCTTCCCCCAACCTGGACCAATATTAAGGTAGTATTTCTGTGTCCATTTTAAGATGATTGTGGCATTATGTTTTATTTTATACCAAACCAGGACCTCTTTGTGGTGGGTTTTGCATGTCATCACAGTTATTTCTGCAACAGAGATTTAGAAAATAGTACTGAAAATTATTTCTCATTGAACTTTCATTTATAATATTATTAAAAGCAGAAAACCTGGCTGGATTTGTGACAGACTAGAAAATTTTTTAATTTACTCCAGCAGAGCAGTTACAGCATGCTCATCTGTGGTCACCATTCCTTTAAAATAGAAGCTGAGGCTAATTTGTGGTAGAGGAATGGACAAGTGCAGAGCTTTAAAGCAGGCCCAAAGTGGGTGTAGAGTGGCTGAGCAGTGCAGATTGGTGGCATTTGGCTACAAGGAGGAAAACAGAAACTCTCTGGACTCAGGGTACACTTGGCAGTGTTAAACAGTGAAGGCAGGTTTTGTGACTATCAACAGTACCTGCAAATATGAGGCTTTTTCGTGCCATGGAATGCAGATGTAAGTTATTTCATTTACCTTAGTAAAAAACTATTTAAATGCCCATGTAAAGTAAGCTCTGTATGCTGAGGGTGTTTGTATGGTCATGGGAGTGTTATGTGGAGTTGCCATTGTGCGGGTTTTAATGTTGCAGAAAACTGAGAAAAGGGTGAGGTCTTATTTCAACTTGGTGGATTTCTGGGGTTCTGCTGCCTTGTATTTTGGGTTTAAGTGTGCGAATTACAGTAAAGGTTTTACTGTTTTACCTTTTCTTGGTGGTGAGAAGAGACTGAGACACACCTAGGCTGCTGTTCTGCTTCAAAGAGATTACTACAGCAAGAGAGCAGAGGGTGCCATAGGTTGTCCCTGCTCTGCCTTTCACAGTGGTGCCAGCCCAGTGCAGAGGGGTGGTGAAGGAGTAGCTGTGTGGTGTTTCATCTCCAGCCGGCTTTAACACCATGGCACCAAGGAGCACTCTTTCTCTAAAGGCCTGTGCCCAGCAGGAAGCCTTATGGCACAGGGACTCCAACCCAGCTCCCCACAGCTGGGTGTTTCTGGGTCACTAGTGCTGCCCCTGTCACTGGGACCACCTGGCACCAGCCTGTCCAGGCTGTGCTGAGGGACAGGGCCATGTCTGGGGACAGGGTCTTTGGCCATGTGGGAGCCCTGTGAGGTGGCACACACCTGGCTGTGCCCTGTGCTCAGCGCAGCTGGCTCCTGGGTCACAGCTCTGGCTGTGGGGTGGCTCCCTGAAGGCTGGGGATGCAGCTTAGAGTAGAGAAGGTGGAAGCACTTTAACAGAACTAGCCAGCCAGGGTCAAATGTGAGCCTTCATGAGCCTCTCATGAGCATTTTCTGCATTGATTACAAAATCCTGCCTATTAAACTGATAAATAAGGAGCAGAGAAGCTGAAATGCTGAAGAGCAGGGAGTTTAATCCAGATAACTCAGGCGCCAGCCCGACATTCTCACTGTTGGGCCATCTTTGCTTCTTGTTTTCCATTCCCTTAATGGCCTAAGCTCTTTTGTTCCACTCCCTTTCTCCTTCCCACGTAGATATTTCAACATATGGATATGTCTGTGTATGTGGAATATCAGCAAAGCTGATACTTTGCTCCCTACAGAGTTCCTTGTGACCACTCTCTCATGTAACTAATCCATAGCAATGTATACTCCAACAAGGAAAATTAAAAGGTTGGGAACCACTGACCTAACTTCTTAGTAAGCAATACAGCTGGCAATCAGATGTAACCCGAGCTCCTCGTTATTGGAGCTGCCTGAGCTATTCATAGCAAAGCAAAATTGCTATGGGAATTGAGCTGGATTTATTTTGTTTGAATGCAAATTATCCCAGGTCAGACAGGCTCAGATCTTCTGCCCCCTCAAATTCATTTGCATCAGCTCTGGCAGGGCAAAACTCATATCTGGAGGATCTGCACTGGGGAAATGTGGGTATGGGTAGGGAACCACCAGATGGTGGAGAGCATTTGCTTGGGGCTTTGATGTACTTGGGTGTAACTCACTGCAGCCCAGAGTGAAGGTTCTGCCATCAGGTAGCTCCAAGTGGTGTCCCATGCTTGGGCAAGTCTCTCTCTCTATTGTCTGCAACCTCAACAGGGTGTCCTGTAAGGGAGAGGGAGTATTGAGCCTTGCCTAATTCTCACTTACAATATGAAATGTTCTGAAGGGTCCAGCTGCCAAAGTCCCGTCATCACAGGAAAAGCTGTGTTATCCCAAAAAAAACCCACCCAACCCCACTCAACTTTGATTCTAGTATACATGATTATAAAGGGTAAAAAAAGCCTCTTAAAAACTCAGCTGAAAATGGCTCAAGAAATCAGAAAGAAAATAAAACACTGAAGCCCTTTTGCATTATTTTAAAAAATCTCATAGTTTATAATGTTGTTTCCTGCAAGACCTGATTCATGACTTTTAATGTTTGGAGTTGCCTGTCTGATAGGGAGGAATGTTGCTGATCAGAAACACTCAAGCAAGCATCTGTTAATGCTAAGAACCTGTGGAAAAGGATTTCCAAGTACTGATTTTAGTTATATATAATCAGTTTTTTGGTTGGTTTTGTTTTTTCTTTTTTAATTGTTCATTTTTTGTGTCACTCTGCCCTTATCTTATTGGTTTTGCCTTTATTACCACTCTAGGAGCAGCAGCTTCATTAAGAAGGAATGCACTTTCCCTAGAATATTGGTACATTTGAACTCAGCCCTTTAAAATCGATTAGCTGTACAAAAAGGGGGAGGAGAATCTTGCCAGAACATTTTCATTTCAACTTATCCTTTGACCAGCGTAAATAATTCAGAGCAAACCCACCTTATGCTGCCCTGTCTGAAGGTCTGGGCATCCTGAAGTCACATTTCAGATATTTGACAGGGATGTAAATGGTGCTTTTGTTTTGTGCTGTTACAGAGAATGACAGGACAGAGAGAGCTGCACTTCCTGTGCTTTGGAAGGTTTCTGAAGGTAATCCTGAAGGAAACCTGGAGTGTTCTCTGAAGCTGTGCACCCAGTTACAGGGGATGTTAGATCAGGGGACACACTAAGTACCCTCTGAAGTCAGTTTTTCTGTTGTTCTTGAGGTACCCTAAGTAACTAATCAACTGTCAGCACATGACAAATACTGGGCTGCCTCTTTTGTGAAAAAGTGAAGCATAAATGCATTAAATAATCCTGCTATTTCCTGTTTGCTTTGTGATGGATTTCAGAACCGTCATAACTAATAAAAGCTGTAGATTTTATCTTACAGTTGCAGGGATTTGCTTAAACAGGCCATACCCAAGTGCTTGTACAGCTACCAAGGATAAATTTGAGCTGTTGGTTTTAGCTAATTGCCTTCCAAAACCTTTATAGGGAGCCAAACAGCCCTACTGATGGAATTGTAGATGAAGTGGTCCTAAGTGTAACTTGGTAAACCTCTGGCACTTCACTTAAATATTATTGGTGTATAGTTAGTGTGGTTATGCTGTAGTTTGCATTACTATTTTTCTTCTATTCATTTATCATGCCTGCTCGTGGGGTAGGTTTTTTTTTTTTGGTTTTCTTTTTTTTTTATTATTTTTTTTAAACCCAAAACATGAGAAATGAGCAAGCTCACGTACTGACAAGCAAGTATTTAATCTGTGGCAAAGCAATCAACTTTGTGTTAGTTCTAGAATATCTCATTACCCTGCAATAAATACCAATTTAATGCATTTAAATACCAATGTGACTGGTTCAATTACCACAAGTGGAGGAACAAATAAGAATATTTCCTGATTTGCCATATGCTGACAGGGGGTTGCATAAAGATGTTTGAAACAAGCTCAGTCAACTGGAGAAATACAAAGGCGCTATTCAGAGATAACGCTGGCTTTGTTCATATAGGAATAATTAAAGACATGCAATTTTGTTACCTTGTTTTAATTGCTGACTGTTCTGCATAGCACTTCTTTTGAGCAACCAAACAGAGTAGTCTTTCATGGCTAACTCAGACTGGCAATTTAAACCTTGTACTCTCCTTCTGTCAGATTGTCAGGTAATAAAATGCCGTATTGTTAAGAACCCTTAACATTTTTCATTTGCAAGAAATCTATGTTATGTTAGAAAACAGAATAATTGAGTTCTTTTTCTGAGTCAGATTCTAAAGAAAAATGCCATCTGCTGACAATTCTCAAGTCAGAAAAGGCAACCAATGGTTCTAATGCTTATTTCATGATTTAAAAAAAAAAAAAGTGTGTATAAGGGCTATTAACTTAACCTAAACATTTGCTGTGGTACAGAGCCAGGTATTCCAGTCTGGTGAAAGTCAGTAAAGGTCTGCTGAGGTTATTCTCACCAGCCAAGGACCCAGTCCCATAAAACATCACTTTGTACTTCCCTGACTCTGGGGCCGGCATCAGGGACTGCCCATTCACAGGCTCCATACTTTTCTGGAGGATGGCTGAATTTTTTTGGCAAACATAAAAGCTAGGGAAAAGTTTAGCTAACTTAAATTCTCTCTTCCCTTCAGTGTGTTTGCATGCCTTTGTGCTGCCTGGTTTGGGATAGGATCAAAAATGAACAAGCTCTGAGTTTTACTCGTGGGATTTCTGACTTCAATAATACATGTGTATTATTGGAAACCTCATGAGAGTTCATTCTCACTAGTTTCCCAGAACATTTTATTTCCCAAATTGGTATAAAAGCACTTTGGAAATGCTTGCACAGACAATGTTCCACTCAATGGGAGCTCCTGGGTGCTTAACACTCTGTAAAAGTCTGTCATTAATTTAACAATCTGTGTATGGATTTAGGGTCCAGACTTTTCACTTTTTGTTGGTGGATCATGGATGGTGTCCCTGTCACGGTGTGTCAGCAGCTTGTTCCATTTACCCAGTGCCTCAGTAAGGTGGGTGCAGGGGAACAGAAAGAGGCAAAATGCCCCTCAGCCTTGTGGCTGCTGCTGCCCCCTCTGCAGCTACCTCGCAGAAACGGGGCTGTGGGTCAGAGTGGAGAGGGAAGGAACTCCCTTAATTACCATGATTTACTGCCCTTGGCTTGGCTGTTTGCTCCTGATGCTTCCCGAGGGTAAAAATATCTTTCACCTCAACAACACTTTCTGCAATTCAGCCCCTTTCTCCTTTCCAGATATGCTGCTTGTCATGTTTTTTCTACCTAATTTCACATCTTAATTTGCTCATTTTGATTATATTTTCCAGAGCATTGACACTGTGACCCTAACTTGAGAGTGGCTCAGTAAGCCATCTCTCAAAAAGTCAGTCAGTGCTATCGGGTATCTGCAGTTCAGGTCAGGCTGTACTATCCTGCTGGCTATAATTCTTGGAAGTAGTTTTGCTTATGACTGTAGTAAGGTTATAGTTTCACATATTTTTCAGCCTACCAACTTAACCCATCCCAAGAGGTGAGTCTACTTCATTACACATTCCCTGAAGAAACAATCATTTATTTGAACTGCTTACATGATGCAGGATTGCTTTGAACAGCCTCGTCATGGTATTGGTTGACTACTCTTGGTTTGGAGGAAAGAGAAATTCATAAGATGAATGTTGGCAGACTTAACAGGACTTTATTCTTCCTGGGATTCCTTGGCATGAGTGAGAACATGATACGTTTACCGCATTTTCAATGCTTAACCCAAAACCTGTTCCAAGCAGCTGGCACTTTCCCTGCTGTCTTGGCAGGGTTTTGTCTCTGCTGGTGCACAGGGACTGCCACCTCCTCACGGGTTTCTCTGTGGGGACGTTTGAGATGTTTCTGAAACCCCTGTTGCTGTGAACTCACTGTTATGAAATGCTGTGTCCCCACATGGATGCTGTGCTGTGCTCCACTCAATAACCTGTGCCTCCTGGGCCGGGCTGGCTTGCTCTGGCAAGCGTGTGTTCCAGGCAGGAGCAGAGGGATGGTGGCAAGCGTGAGGGTGGTTTCTGTACTTTTTGAGGGTATGGCTGTGATCTGCTCATAAAACACGAGGGAAAGGCCTCCCTCATCTCCCCTCGGGCTGGGGTGGGGTGTGAGCAGAGGTACATAGTTATGGGGACACCTCTCTGCCCTGCTAGCACATGTTGCTGTGTGTTGGTGTTTAGCATCTGCCCAATTCCAGAGACCAGTCTGGGCCAGAAGGCAGCTTCTGGCTGTTGTCAGGGAGCTCTAAGCTGTGTGAACAGCTTTGTGTACTCTGGGTCTCTGCCATACCCACTTTTGGCTTCCAGGCTACCCTTGGTTCCATGTGGGAAATGGCCTGGCAGGCAGAACCCCCAGGTGGGACAGCTGAGTTAAGGGCAGTCCCTCCTCCAGCAAGGGAAAGCTTTGGTGACAGAGCTGGGCCTTTTGTGAGTCCTTTGTGGTGCCAAAGCACCAAAGACTTAGAAGAGCATCACGACAGGGAGCGAGAGTTTAATGAAAATGAAGTGTAGATAAGGTAATTTCATGAGTTTTCTCTTTGCAAAGTGAATGAGAAAAGACTCCAATATGCTGTAACGTGAGATGGCCTCAACTGCACTGTGATGTGCATATTAGATTTCTAGGAATCTTTGGCCTCAGATGGTTTTAAATAACCAGCAACCATAGTTCATAGGTCATCTGCTCTCCTTATTCTTTGTTTTTCATGGAAGTTCTTAGTTTGCATTTTTATGTGTTTTAAGTAGAACTAAAAACTGTACTTTATGTCTCTGTACTTCGCGTCCTGTAATTCTTGTTGGGATGCGTTTCAATCAATGATTTGGTTTTTTTTAAGGAACTGGACAGTTGGGAAATAAGAGGAGTCTTGGATCAATGTCCACTGAAGTCTGTGGAAAGCTGCATGCCAATTTCAGTTGGCCTTTTGTCAAATCTTTTAAAACTTTTCACGAATATTTGGAACTATTTTAATGGGTGTAAAATGACATTTAACTCTTCCTTTTTAGTGATTTTTTCATCTTGAGCACACTCACACCCACATAATGGTATAGATTTCATTGATTTCTTTGGCCCTTGTTTTAGTTTAGTGGGTTTTTAACACCTTATTTTATGTATATGCTCTTAACACCGAATAAGGCATTCTGGGTATGAGTAGTATTCCGTAGGAAATATGTACATGCTTTTCAGTACTTCATTTAGTTGAGATACTCTTGTTCTTGTGCAAACTGTAATTTAAGTGTACATCAGTCAGTATTGAGTAGCTGTGTTTAGCAGAGACACTGCAGTTCAATTATTCATGTTTTAATTTTCAATTTCATTTTGTTAGGCATTTACCTCATTATTTGCATCTGGTTTCTGAAACTCCTCTAACTTTAATGTGCATAAAGCAGTTGCCTTCAGTTTAATTAGCATGTAATGAAAGTGCCTTGTATGCAGCCATAGAACCCACAGCCACGAGGCCTTTCTAGTCTGGAGTGAGGATTTGTCTGCTCCCTCAGCACTCAGCTTTGTTAAATTATGGGAGAGAAGTAGAAGTTCTGCAAATCCTTCACTCACTGTCACTGCTCTGCTTTTTATGGAGGGTCTGGTTTTTCTGGAGATGCTGAAACCCCAAAGTGAATTAGGTTTACAGGCTGGTAAGCTGCCAAAGGCTCCACTCCAAGTCTAAGAACACAGGGGAGCAAATGGGAGCAGCCTCTGCTGTTCCAGGAAGAGGCAAATGAGATCTTTTAGGGACAGATCTGTTAGTGTGTGGCTCTGAAAATTGTCCCATGTGAATTGAAAATCAGTGGAAGATCTACCTAATTTTGTATACTCAAGATGATCTTTTTCGGTGATTTAAAAAAGTTCTCCTTATTTTTCAATTTACAGTTGATGTTCAATTAAAAAAATCTTGAAGCAGATACCATGTTGTCATTGCCCTTGTCCAAATCTCATTATAAAATTCTTCCTCCTTTTGAAGCACACCAAGAAAACAGAGCAAGTGCCTTACCTTGGTGATTACACTCAGATACCGAAGAATTTCACAGAGGCATATTGGATCTGAAAATTCCTTTAGCCCAGAGCTAAGCAAATGTTTCGTAACAAGTAACAAGAGGAGGAGGAATGTTGTCTTTTTCTCTCTTCCCAACTTTTCTGCAAACAAACTGCAAGTCCCTCTAAATAACTGATTCAAAATTATTTGCCGACCACACAGGTCAACTTATGTCTTTCCATTTTCTTTCCAATAGCATGGAATATCCCTTCCAGAAGGAGAGCAAATATGTGTTGTGAGGGAAGAAGAAAACAGCGAATTCCAACTGAGCAATCTCTTGGGTGTTCCTTCCCACCATATTCTCACAATTATTGCTATTATTAGTGATAGCCACAGTGGGATACAGAGGGAATAGACAGGAGTCCCTGGCCTTTTTCATGCTGTGTTGTCTAGACTTACAAGAATGTTAGATTTTGTCATCCTGCTTCCTCTTGTGGTGTTAGAATTGCAGAGAATCTGAAATAAGAAATGGAATTTTGACCTATCTGACCCTCTCCTCATTGTGTCCTAAAACCATCAAGGTTAATGGAAACTCATCCTTGATTCAGGGAAAATCACATGTAATGCATAAAGCTATGCTGAAAGTAGAAAGCCCAATGCATAAATTTCCATCACAGTTTTTACAATATTTGTTTTGAAGTATTTGAGCTGGATGAATACATTGAATCTAACTCACAATTACGGAGATATTTAATGTATTTGTAGAAAAAATTCCCAGGACACCCAGGAGTACACAGTAGCCAAAATCTGGCCTTCAAAACCTGGAATTCCTTCTGGTGTAAAGCTAGAAGAGACCTGTGCCAGTCTCCTGCCTGTGTGCCATGGCATTTCTCAGCTGGCATGTTTGCCAGCCAGCACAGTGGAGCCAAAGGCCACTTTGCTTTACCCAACACTACAATTTAAGAACCCGCAGGAAAAGTACCTGGCAGCTGTTGTCCCATTGCCCTCTTTGCAGTGCTCCAGAGGACTGCAGCTCTGTCTGAAGCCAGGTCAGCATTCTCTGCATTGCTTTGGAATTCCCGAAGTGATTAATTCAATACAAATCCTTGAAACCATCCCATGCCTGGAAAACAATGGCAAATGGTGTGTGATTGAATGAGTGTCCAGACTGCTCTGTGGCACTTCCCTTTTCTTCTTGACAACTTCACAACTTCATAAAACTGGATGTTATCAAAAAGAAGGTATCTTTCACTCACACAGCATTTTTCAACTTGGAGGATGAGTTTGATGTAAAACCCAAAGGAAAAATGTCTTATTGGAGATTTAGGGTCATTTCTGTTGGAAAACAGTGACTACATTTGTAAGGCACTCAGTCAGCTTCAGCCTCTGTGAAGGTGCAGCAAAATACAAGCAGGGCCCAGAATTCAGTCACTTCTTCCCCCCCACCATGAGTTCTCAATCCACCCTTATAATGTTAAATATAGAAATGATGTTTGGGGCTGAGACTTCATGTGCATCAGGGACAGTTTCTTACAGGAAAATGTAGAAACCTCCTTTTTTTTTCCATATGGTTTGAATCATTTACAAAATGAATCCTACAGGAATAATTTCAGATGTGGAAACCTTCAAAATGGGGAAATAAGAACCAGATTCACTACATTTGTTTTCCAGCTTGAAAAAAAATGCTTAGCAATGCCCAATTATCAATGCATTCTAGATAAAGATTGCCTCTCACAACCACTTGTAAATTGTGTGATGACACACATCATAAGGATTAAAATATTAGTCATCTTCCCTACAGGAAAGTACTTTGTCACGACCAGATGTGATCTGACATTTGAAATATGCCAACTTATTGCAGTGAGCAGGCAAGTTAAATTCCTGTCAATTATTTGAAACCTGTCTTTTATTGATGGAGGCAATTTTAACTTTCTTGTAGAATGTTAAGTAGACACAGGCTAAGATACATAATTATGAATTGATGTTGAAGAGAGGAGGATGGGCAAATTGTGGATCAGAATATAATTTGTATATTTATTATCATTTGTTATTATTATTCAAAGGGCAATTAGACCCGCTCAGTTCATAATGTGGAATCTCTTCTATTGCCAAAATTGAGATCACGGTGTGACTTTATGAGCACTGTTATTGGGCCCCTGTGAAAGGTGCTTGTATTGGGGAGTACTGCAAAGCTGCCTTTTTTTATTTGGATCAACAGAAGAGATTTTCTATGAAGAGAGCACAGTGGATGACTGCAGTTTGTTGAGGATCTGTAGATCTTTGATAAATCTTTCCAGCTGGAATGGACTTAAAATCAATTTCGTCATTAGTTTAGTTAATGGTTAAAGCTGTGAAGATTCATATGTAACTTTCAATTGCTTTTCCCTGGGTTGAGTTTTCCTCATGGGCAACAGTTCTTAAAACACAGAAAATTCCACAGATCCTTAAAAAATTAGGCGTTCATCCTACATGAGGCATTCAAACTGCTCTCCTTGTGATACTTGTGGTGTTCAGGCCCTGGGAGGTTGCAGCAAAGAAGAACATGCATTTCAGAAGGGAAGAGGTGATACATGTGGCATGTCTGCATTTTCAAAGACTTTTTTGAGGAAGGAGGTGGAATACTGATCTTGGAGGGCTCAAGATGTGGGGCAAGATGGTTTGCAATTGACATTTGTTTGTGTGCACATATTTTTCTGAAGCCTAAGAGATATGTAGTCCTCGTGGGATGTCAGTTTTGGCAGGAGGGTGTTGGCACCTGGTAGGGCCTCACTGATCCAAACCAAAAATCTGTATCTAGTATTACGTATATAATGTAATAGAATTACCTGATGAAACTTCTTTTTGGTTTTTGACTTGGTAAAAAGGGGCGTTTATTACAGCATGTTTTACAAAACCAATAAATGAAATAAAATCATAACTGATTAATGAGTTGCATGGAAATACTTCCTCAGTGCCACCCACATTTCCCTGGCCCTGATCCTGGAAACACTTCATCACATGTGCACTTTTATGCACAGATCCTATGTGAAAACTACAGTCTAGTTTTCCCATACTTGTGTCTTTCAGAGATCCAAGAAGGAAAACAATCAGATACTTGCCTTTAGTGATTAGCTTTCCCTTGTAGGAGGGTATAAATTTCACATGGTGTTTAAATTATGATTAAATTGCAGGGAGTTGATTACTGAATGATGGTGCTTAAATGTTCAGATGTTTCAGCTTTGTGCTGCTGACCCCTACGTAATGTCCTTTTCTACTTGGAGTGCCTTTCAGTCTGAGATTCCTGTTTGGTAATACCTTGTTGTGAAAAAGCTGTGAGCATTAATTAAAATATTTTCTTCTATGGTGTGTGCACTTATGAGAAGTCATAATTTCCAAAAGCATTTCCTTTTTATATATACCCTGTACACAAACACCCACACAAACAAACCTGTACTGTGAAGAATGGGTTGATATTGCACATGAAACTATCCATGCTATGGTGTGAAGGTGCTGTGCTGCCTGTCCCACATCATTCCTGGTTTGTGTTTTTCCAAATGGGAAACGTGGTCATCTCCAAAAGGAAACTAAACATATTTAAACGGGAAGGATATCCAGGTTGTAACTTGAATAAGATAACTTGATATATAAGCTGATCTATACTTTGAGTAATAATAACTTGAGTAGCTAACCAGTGTCAAGGTGTGTTTCAGTACATTTCCCACACCCAAGCAAATGCTTCCAAAAAAGGAAAAGAGTTTATCTCTGAACTTAAAAGGAAGATAGACCAGAACCTTCTGCATTTTTCTCGTTGTAACTGGCTCGGTGCCAGCACAGAGAAACCTGTTGGCCCTTTTAGCTGCCCCTCTGAAGTACAGCTTGTTTCTATTGGGCAGCAAACCAAATTATCTCTCCTTGATCATTTATACTTAAGAATGAGCTCAGAGTTGCTCTGGGCTTTTTGTGGTGCCTTAGTCGATGCTAGAGGTTTCTCTGCACCGTGCCCAGCTTTTGTTGTGTTTCTGTATCGTTTTTATTTTGTCATTCATTAAAACTTTTTGCTTTGCAAAACGCACCTGAAGAGCCGTCTCGCAAATTATTCTAAGCCATTCTGAGAAGTGCCGAACATGCTCAGATTGTTTTGGGCCTTTGTGGAGCTAAAAAATACCTGGCTCGGTGAGAATTCCTGTGAAAAACAGAGTTCACATTCATGGTAAATTCTAAGAAATAGGTTTAATAATAAAAAAATAAGACAATTAGGAAACAAATTAAGCAAAAGAAAGTACGGCCAGCAGGGTGACTTAGCATTTAGCCAAGTCCACAACCTGCTATTTCAGAGGCCTTCTTTAAATACCCTTTCTATTGCATCAGTCTTGCTGAATATTCAAACTTTTCTACAAACAAGTTTCTATATTCCAGGAACTGTTTTGCATGGTCCCTCCTTGGGTTTGCCTTTTTAGAGCATGCATGTTTCTTGGCTGTGTCTTCATTATCACCTCCAGTTTGGGCCTTGGTCCATGCTTTCTTCAGATGGTAGATGCTGATAGTTGGTACATCAATAGCAGGGTCTTCTTTACATGTTCACTGGATGTTATCCCAGCCAAACAGAACTCATATAGTATTTATTTCAATGTTTGTAAAAAGCCAATCATATTTATAACAATTCCCATAAAGGTGCACGTTGTGGTCAGTCTGGGCTTTGCAGGCAGGTCTCTCGGGGGAGCCGGCGTGTTCCAGCTAATCTGTGGTGCCGTTTCTTTTTTTCCAGTCAGGCCTGATAAGGACACGGCAGATGGAGTTCCTGATCTCGCCCTTACCTCAGCGGCTGGCTCGGGAGCACAACTACACGTGCCCCGCCGGGCACCACCCGCACGTGCTGTACAAGCGCACTGCTGAGGGGAAGGTGCACCCCGGGCACCCCTCACGGCCCCGTCCCCAGCCCTCTCCTCCCGGCCGCCGCACCACACGTGCCTCCCGCGGGCAGCCCGCCCCAGCCGGCCGCCACCGAAGGTTCCCAAAGCAGCATTTTTGTGGACGTCGCAAGAAATGTATGTAAGGAAACTTCCTCTCCTTTCTTGAGGTAGCGGCCTGTTGCAGGCTGTGTGGTGGTCCAGAGTAATGCCTTGAGTTGTAGCTTTCTTGTTTTTCAGATTCTGTGCTGCTCAGAGGTGCCGTTCTGAGCTACACATTCAGTGTCAGTCAGCTTTTCACAGAGCAGGGAGACAAAAAAATCCTTTTCCTGCTGAAGACAAAGGACAACTTTCAGGCCCAAAAGCATAAACAATGATAGACATCAAGGGAGGAATAAGAAGGATGGGACCTCACAACCTGAAGCTGTAGTTGGACAATTAAACCCAATATGCAAATGGACCAAAACTTATAAAAGTGTGAGACCTCGTGACCGGTCAGCCATTTTGTGACCATTTTGGGTCCACCTTGGGTGTAGCCCTGGCCAGGCTCTTGTCCTACCCAAGGTGTATCCTGGAGGCCTTTCCATAAATACCTACTTTATTCTCAACCTCTGCCCAGTTTCTGTTTCAGGTCAGCCTTCCCAAGGCATCATGAGGTGTGCTTCACATCTCTTCACATCCCTTTGGGATGGAGATGTAATGGCTTTAAATTATGTATTTCTAATGTGAAACTCATATGGGAAACTGGAGTTTTCCTCTAAGTTCATAGAATCCTCTCTTTTATTAAGTCATCAGAATTACTGTTTAGTTTTCTTGTACTTTGCCTAGATTAAAAGATCCCAGTGGTGATTTTTTTTTTTTTTTTTGCATTGACATAGTTTTCAGTAAGCAGTTCTGCACAGTGATGGATGCCAAGTGCCTGAACTTCTCTCTGTTAGGCTGGGGATAAAAAATTAACTAGGCTTGAAGATGGAGGAAAAAAAGCTTCAAAATCATTTAATTTCTGAGAGGATAGAGAAAAAGTCTTTCAGAACTCACTATTTGATAATGAAATTTTTAGCAATTGAGATCTTCAAAAAGAGCCACCCATGCGAATTGTTTAAATAAGATTTTGGAGCCATGTCTTAAAACATATATTGAAATATATTATCCTGCCAAGATCCATTCTGAGTCTTTCATTAGGCCCTCAAATTGCAGAACATTTTAGAGCCCCCTTGGACCCCATATCTGTACTTTTAGCATTCAGTTGAGTCTTTTTGAAAGCTGATCAGCTTCTGAGCTGAGTTTCTTAATGAGGGTCTCCAGGACTGCAAACAGTATTGAAAACAGTGCCTCAGTCCATTTATATTCTTCCAACTTCCTACTGAAGTTCTGAGAAAATGAACAGCTTCCTTTTCCAAAGGTGTGTAAGGAAGAAGGAGAAAATAAATAGAAGGGAAGGAATGAAAAAGGAGTTACTGGGAAAGGTGGCTGGCTGAGACTGAGGCCTGAAAACAAATGGCTTGTTAAACTTTCAGAAATTCTTCCCCCCAGGTTTAAATGACAACACTCAAATGCCAGATGCACAAGCCCATGATCCAACCTGTAAACATTTACCTTCTAATGCAATCCAAAACTGCCTCATTACATCCTCCCTTTCCCTCCTGTCTGGTTTTCCTGCTGCAGAGCAGGGCTGATGGTGCTCTGTTATCTCCTCTGTCCACTGTGAATTTGTGCCTTATTTCACTGTTCCTTCTGTGACTGCTTGTCTAAAATGAGAATTATCCATGTGCTCTTCAGCTTTTACACAGTGCTTATCCCTATAATAGATGAGAATGTGAAAAACGACCATTTTGAACACGGTATTTGTATGACCTCCTGGGATGTGAGACGATATTATTGTTATTCCTGTCTTATAAATGGGACTCACAGACACAGGAGAGGTCAGAAGTAACCAGTTATTCTGGGAACCGAGTTGAGAAACTGAATTTCTCTTTAAAATACATTGTGCTTTTGTAGCTCTACATGCATATCTATTTATTCAATAATTTCGCTTGCAGCTATGAGCTCGTAGCTGCATACTCAAGCAGGTTTCATGTTAAGTGAAGAACATGCAATTAGTATCCAACTGCGATGAGTTTAGTAAAAGTGATTTACCCATCATTGTTTAGGAACTTGATGTCAGACACACTTTCAGGATCTGATTCTGCAAGATGGCATTTAAGTACCTTACCCACAAAACTCTTTTCACACCCCGTGTTCTTTCACTTTGTGCAGTTCATACCTGCAACCTTCTGAGAGAAGGGAAGGAGTTTTAAAAAATAACAACCTATTTCCAGACCCAGCCTTGGTTAATTTATAGAACAAATCAATCTCCTGTTCACTGAATGAAATACAAATAGAATCAGATGTAATTTTTAAATTTTCTAGAGAAAAATACAGGATGCAGAAGAAATTACCCCAGTAAAGGGAACCCTTTTACCCTTTTTCTATGAGTATTTGGTACTTTTTTCTTGCCTTTTTTTTTTTTTTTTTTAAAGTTTTTACATTGTTTTCCTGGTCTTGCTCTGAGATCAAGGGTCATATCAATTTGAAATTTTCAGCAACATCCAATCTGGTCACCTGGAAATAGAGCTTTGTTCAGATGAACAAAGGGATGGAGAGTTCAGGCTGACAAAAGGCGGTCCTCTGCTATTAACCCTGCCTAGTTGGAGTTATTTTATCCTACTCTAAGAACGAATTCAAACTTTCTGAGCAGTAAGAGGGAAGAGCATATTGCCACTTGGGTGTCATAAAAACAACTTGTCCTGCACACCATCTTTTAAAATTTCATGTGCAGGCAGTTTGTAAGCACTGGAAAAGCCAGTTAATCATCTTCCAAACTCTTTGTCACAACCTAAATGCTTTTAGATCACGAGAATTCGCTGGGCTGTAGTTAGTAAAACATGCATGAAACTGCTGCTGCTTAGGTTTTATGAGTAGCAGTGAAGTAAATTCAAGACCAAAACTTCTCTGCTCATGGATATCTGGGTCCAAAGCACTGGAGCTGCATTGCCTTCAAAACTACCTGGGCTCTTGAACTGAGCACTTCCCTCTGGGGTGGGGCCTGTCCCTGTGTCTTGATGTGCTTCCAGAAAAGAAAAGTTCATTGAGCTTGTAAAGGATGGTTGTGTATAATGAGTGACATCTTTGAAAATCACCATAACCTGGTCCTTTGTATGTTAAATG
Organism: Cyanoderma ruficeps; assembly: GCA_008694505.1. Lineage (NCBI taxonomy): Eukaryota > Metazoa > Chordata > Aves > Passeriformes > Timaliidae > Cyanoderma > Cyanoderma ruficeps. Next base: position 1,530,900 of record VZDJ01000017.1, on the reverse strand, counting down.
CACCTCAGAGTGCTGAGTTTTTGAAAGCAGACCACTGTTGTGCGTTCTGTGGTGTTCTGGATTTCCCAGTTTGGCATGGAAGGAAGTAGGGTCTGTTTTAGCAACTTTTCTGATAAGGCACAGGCAGGATTTTTTTCATTACCTAAAGCTCCTTCACTTATGCTGTTACATCCTGTGTCAAAAAAACCCCCATTATTATCCAAAGAGTTTGTTAAAGTGGCCTTTAAGTTAATTCTTGATGCAAAGGCAGTGTAGGTTTATGCAGAAGAGCCTGTGCAGGAGCACTCTAGGATGTGGGAGATGGATTTCTGGTTGCCTGGAGAACTGGAGTAGAGACCATTCTCCAGCTGTGCCACTGCCTGTGCTGCACCAGCACAGAGGGACAAAATGCTCCCTGGAACTGGGACAAGTTGTGAAACCCTCCTTGATGTTGCCTGACATTTCTCTGTACTCAATAAATACATTCCCAGCAGGAATGATCTCGCTGGCAGTTTGGCGTGGAAGGCCAATGTCAGTCCCACTATCAGGCTGGCAGGAATTTCCTTGTGGTGTGTATCTGATTTATGTGCTGCCCGTGGATATCTGTTGTAGAAAGGACTTTTTTGCCAACTGCTATGTAAGTAGCACATGCCAAACACCTCAGGAAGTTATCAAAAGGACAGGAAAAATGCAGATACTCTGGTAAAAATTCTGTTGTATTTTTTTGCACAGATGCTACCATTTTATTAGATTAATTCCTTATTTTAAACTGCTTATTGAATACGAATGTGGTTCTCCCATTTCCTTCTCTCCCTGTAGCCATCCTTCCCTCAGGAATGAATCAGGTCTTTTTTAATAAATATGGAAGAACTTAGCCAGAAGTATTAAATCACATGCTATAAAAATAATCTAAGGCTTTAAACCTGTGATACTTCATTTTCTGATGAAACTGTTCATGGGTGATCTGAACTCTTTCCAAAACAGTTTTATTTCCTTTTAGATGCACCCAAGCCACCCACAGCAGAGACCTACATTCGCTCAGATGAGTATGGGACTTCTGCGAGGTTCAAAAGATCATCTGCTAAAATTCAGAAAAATGGAAGTCTAAACGTTGAAACTCTTGTTGTGGCGGATAAAAAAATGTTGGAGAAACATGGCAAGGAAAATGTAACAACGTATATCTTAACAGTCATGAACATGGTAAGGTGTGGTGTCACTGAAGTGTCTTTTCTCTGGGTGATATTGTGTCAGAGTAGGAGCTTTCATTAGACAAATACTGATAACAAAAACAGCAGAGGCACCTTATTACAAGCGTTTCTTCAAGCTCCGTCTAATATAGTATTTATATCAAAAAGCCTTTATATGCACATCTTTAGAACATCACAGCTCTGGCAACAGTACTGTGGAGTAAAAAAATTAGAAAGTATTTAAAATGTTGCATTTTAAAATACTTCCTGTGTAGTACAAAAAAGGCAGATACTGAAATTGAATCTCTCATTTAGTACCATAAATCTTTGTCTATTTCATCTCACGTGTCCTAGAAACACTTTGAGAAAACACAAATGTATTTCCATAAAATTGATGCAGTTTGACTAGAAATATGTTTTCCTGTGTAGCCTTGCTCTTTACCTTTATACTGCCAAACTTGAGCTTGAACTTTGGCCTTAATTACACTTGATCTGGGAGACCAAGGACAGATCAAAGCTCATTGAAGTCAATAGAAGATTTTTGACTCAGTGTAGTTTGAAGCATAATTCTTCTGGTCTGAGCTCTTTTGGGTTAAATCCTACAAGGTTCATAACTCCATTAGTTAGTACTGAAAATTGAAGTCCAAGGCAATAATTCAGTACATATGTTTAATCCATTAAAAAGGGATTATGTGTGTAGGTGATATTTCCTCTCTAATAATCATTGCAGGTCTCTAGTCTGTTTAAGGATGGAACGATTGGAAGTGATATCAACATCATTGTTGTGAGCCTACTTCTTTTGGAACAAGAACCTGTAAGTGGTGTCAGAATTTTTGTCTGAGCTACTTCATTTGCTGCTGTTCATTGGGAGCGTTGGGTGCTCCCACATTATGTGCAGGGGGGGTTTCTTAAGACATAGAGTGTGAGAAGAAGATTAAAACTGCCAAAATCTCCAAAATGACACTTTCTACTTTTTACTGCTTCTTGGGTTTTGATTCTAAATTCTTCATTTCATATAAATATTCTTTAGAAACACTGAAATGCTTCCAGTAAGATAAAACCTAACATTTTCCAGCGTTTCCTTGAGGAGAAATGTCTGGAGTGAGAAATCTACTTAATAAGTATTTAAATAAATAGAATAATTTTGAACTGGGCTTTCCAAGGTGTGGTGATCAGAAGTGGTAAGGAGTCAGAAATCCCAAACTAGAGAAAGCATGTAACAAAAGGTGGGAGTGGAGCCAATTCTTGTGTCAAGGGTGTTGAGACAAAAGAAGACAAAAAAAAATCTCTCTGGCTGAAAAGAAGTTTGTGATGGGTTGATCTACTTGGATAATACTCCTCCTCCCCAGCAATGACAGTACATTATAATCACAATATTGAATATGGCTTGGTGTTCATCATTCTCAGGAATCAAATACATTTGTACACTGTAATTCCAACCACCAGCTTTGGAAATATCTGTGTCTGGGGAGAGGCCCAGTTTTATTTTACAGTTGTAAGAGATTCACTCATCAGCTGACTCAGCCATCACAGACAGTTACCATGGGAATACATAAGCTGATGTAGAACAAACATGAAATATTAACACCCTTTTCCCTAAGCAACTCTTTCAGTCTCCTTTCTCACGTTGTGCTGGGAACACCTTGTCTGTGTGTCTATGCTGTCCTGCAGGGAGGGTTGTTGATCAACCACCACGCTGACCAGTCCCTGAACAGCTTCTGCCAGTGGCAGTCTGCCCTGGTTGGGAAGAACGGGAAGCGCCACGACCACGCCATCCTCCTGACGGGCTTTGACATCTGCTCCTGGAAGAACGAGCCCTGTGACACTCTAGGTGTGGCACCAGAACATGGGCTGAGGAACCCGGGGCTGTCCATGGCAGGAGCTGACTTGGTTTCAAATAAAAGAGGCCATTTTTGCACATGTTGTTAGTCTTCTTGAAGAGGGGAGAACAGCATTATTTTTGAATTGTCACCTCTTCAAGGAATATTTATGATTTTGAAAATATTTCTGTGTCACTCTATTTTTATTTTCTTTTTGTGACTGCTTGCCTTTTTTGAATGGGATTCCTCCCTTATTTGAGAGCAGTAATGGCATGGGGGGTGGACTAGGGGGAAGAATAATCTTTGCAAATAAAGTGTAGTTGGGGAGGTTAGGTTTGATTTATACTTTTTATATAGGAGTTCTTTTATTGTCAAATAAAAGTCTGCTGTAATTCCTCCATGATAAACTTGATGAAGTAGACAAGTGTCTCTACGTGCCAAAATAAACTGGCTTATTAGGACCAGTGCAGATGATACGTGTATTTGGAATTCTGTAGAGGAACAAGCTATTTTACTGCTTCCTTCCTCCAGGATTTGCACCCATCAGTGGCATGTGCAGCAAATACCGCAGTTGCACCATTAATGAAGATACAGGCCTTGGACTGGCTTTTACTATTGCTCATGAATCTGGACACAAGTAAGTTTCTTCTATAAACAAATATGTAAGTGAGTGGAAACATAGCCTATTTAATATAAATCAGTTAAGTATAGATCATTTGGATCGGCATATTCTAAATATAAATCATTTGGGAGCCCTAGCAGTGGTGGTGAATGGGGCTCCATCCAGTTGGTGACTGGTCACCAGTGGTGTTCTGCTGGGCTCAGAACTCACCAGTCCTCTTCAATATCTTTGATCTTCCCACACTCCCCCCATGTTCTGGTGGGCAAATCCATGTGGTTGCTCCAATAAGAGAGGGGTGGCTGCAGGTTACTGCAACTTCACAGGAGAGGTGATCTCTGAGTCTCTTGGAAGTTTCCTTTTCCCAGAAGACCCAATGTTTCATAGAAAACTTTGAACCTGTCCTTTGTTCTCTCTACCTGTTTAATGAGTTATTTGGGTAAACCCCACCTTTGTAATGGTTTCTGCCATTCTGTGTTTATGTCTGCTGGATTTCCATTTGATTTCTATTGTAGAAAGACTGAATTTTCTTAGAATCTGGTGTCTCTCATAGAAAACGAGTAATAATCTTTCTTGGAGGTTCAGCTATTCTTCAGAATGTTGGATTAAATCTAGGGAAGATGATCAGGTTTTGTTCCGCTGTTTTTTCCCCCAGTAATTTTGAGTTACTTTTCCACAACTTTGTGCATGGTTTTGATTTCCAGTTTAGCACAGTTCAAGCTGGAGTCTGTCTCACCACTGGTAGTAGAGAAGCAGAGTTTCTCTGTGTGGTACAAACCTAACATCGAGGCTTAGTTAAAAGGTCTTTATTTTTCAGCAACTTTAATGCACAGAAGACCTTTGGAAAGCAGTGGTTCTGTATTTGACTGTATTCTGCTGATTGCTCAAGGCATGAAGCCTTCCCATTCTGCCTGGCTGCATCAGGACTATTCAGTTTTCATTGCACTGATATGCTCTGCAGTGCACACTATGACCTAATGTCTACACCAGTGACCCTTTCACAGGTTTCTGTACATCTGAAGGGAAGCAAGGAATTAAAGAGTAATCCAGCTGCCAGTGAGGCCCGTGGGAATTGAGCCAAAGCATTCAAAGGACCAGATATGTAATATGAATATTGTTTGATCCTCCTGTCAAACTAATACAGTTTCACTGACCTCAGTACATTCTTAATGCCCTTCGATCAGTATTAGGAGAGAATCATGCCCATAGCTTATCTTTCAAGAATTATCCCATTTAGTTTCTTAATGTTTCCCCCCTTTTTATTTTCTTACTTGCTTTGAAAGATTCAACTTGGAATTTTTTTTTTCTTTTTTCTTTTTTTTTTTCCTTTTTCACCACTGCTTTTGATTCACATATTATTCAGCCTTTCTTTGGTATACTTCCATGCTCCTAATAAAATGCTTCTTATCTCCTGGGAAAAGCCTGTGCCAGACACAAAATGTCTTTATGATCTTTTGTCGTGTTGTGGTCCTGAGACTACCTAATATGTGATGTAAGACAGCAGAACTTGGAAGAAAAAACCCACAGCTTTGACAGCACTGAGGTCCACAGTGAATATATTAACCAAAGGTTTCACGGGAGGGGAGTATCACACTCTGTGATCCACTGAAAGCTTCAGTGGTTAGACATTTTAGTGTTTTGTTAGACATTTTAATGATTTTCTGAAGTTTGTGTTTTTACCTGAAACCTTAACAGTTCCTCTGGGTGTTCAGAGCCCATTGTGTCAGTGGGATATAAACTGGGGATTCTGTGGCTGCAGTGCAGGGGAACACAATATTTTATGAAGGGTTCTAAAACACTGGCTCAGTTGGGGTTTTTTTTGGTTTTTTTTGTCCATTTATAGGAAGAGCCATATATTTTAGGAAGTTAGGAGCCTCAGCTGGTGGCAATACATGCAGTAACTCTGATGAGCCTGTAATGATTTATATCAGTAGAGGCTCGAGTCCAGTAAATGAGATATTCCCTGCACATGCACAGATTAAATTTATAAAGTTGCCAGTGTTCTCCAATATTGAAGTAACAGATGATGAAATTTCTATCCCAAACACATGGAAATTCACAGATGACCCGCACAGTCAGTAAATACAGAACAGTGAAAGGAAAACCTCTAAAAATTAGCTTTATTATATCAATAAAATCCCCATAATTTGTAATTATCATGTGATTTTTTTATTATTGCTTATTATTTTTTTATATCATCCTAACACCTCTCCTAGTGAAAGCAGGGCCTCCTGATGCTCAGACTGAGCAAAACACCCCATAAGAGGCAGTTTTCCCAGTAAGAGGCACTATTCCCATTAAACAGTTACAGTCTAGACAAAATGACACTGTATAATAAAGGTGAGGAAACCAATGCGATTTGCCTGAGATAATATAGCAAGTTAGTGGCCAAAATTAGAAAAATAGTAATATTTTTATATTCATACTTCTGTATTCTATTCATTCCCACCCATTTCCTTTGCTACAAATGGAGCCCTGGAGCTCTTCCCTCTGATTAGGAAGGCAGTTGTGGTGTGTAAGGTACCTTCCTGTGGGTGGTAATTCCCTGGATTCTGATCTCCACAGCATTGATGTTAACAGGCATTGTCCCTGGGCAGAGACAGGCTCACACTCTTGCAGGTTTTGAGCTGACAGATTCACAGGAAAGGACAAGTGTGGCTGTAAGATCTGTGATGTCCATCCACCTCACGATTTAACTGTTCTCCTTTGGGAGTGAGAAATGGGTAAACTGGGGATCTTTGGGCACAGTCTGCAGCTCTGGTGCCTCTGGGCAGTGTCCTGGCTCCCTGTGCAGCACCAGTGTGGCTCTTCCTTGGACCCCGACCATTCTTTCCTATCAGACCAAGTGTGTGAGGACAAAAACTGCTGTTGATTGGAACTTGACTCATACCAATACTAATTTTTATGGTGCGTAAGTTTTCATCCCTTTGGAATTCAAGCATAGAGCTGTTACCCAGAAGGTGTTTCTTTTCCCTCAAATTTTGTTTTGCTTCTGTTTAATCTAGACTTCCACTCTTCCACCTGGTTCTCTTTTCAGCTTTGGGATGATTCACGATGGAGAAGGAAATGCTTGTAGAAAAGCTGAGGGAAATATTATGTCTCCCACACTCACTGGAAACAATGGAGTGTTTTCTTGGTCTGTGTGCAGCAGGCAGTATCTCAACAAATTTCTCAGGTAGGTCAATTGTAAATGTGGGCCGGTGCCAGGGAATGCAGCTTTAGTAACTGGGCTTGAATTCTTGAACAGCGTAAAAATTACTGAAGTGTGAAATTCTTCTCCTTTAAAATGTGCTCCAACCCTTGCAGTGTGTGAGCCCACACACTCAGGCTGCTGGGGCATTGAGGTGGTGTAGCCTGGAAGGGCTTTTGTCCTCCTGCCTTGTTTCAAAAGCATGAGTTTCACCCTCCAGGAATGCCCTGCAGCAATGACTGGCATATCATTCTTTCCCAGGCATTCCTGTCAGCAGCTGAGTTTATTAGAGAATTAGTAGGAAGTGTACACAAAAGAGGGCAGACACAGTGGTACCAAAGTCATTGCAAAATGTAAATTAACATTAGTGGCCTTTCTCACTGGAGTTTCTCTCTTGATCTAGTTCATGTCATGAGTAAAGCACATTTTACATTTTTCACATCCTGTTTCTGGGAGAAAGAAAAAAGGAGAAAGGGAAATATGTCAGTTTTTTTTCCCAGCATGTTGTCATTACTCAGTGATCCCTTTAGAGGAAACTGTTTTTCAATCACTGTTTAATTCATGATTACATTAATCTTTCCCTTATTTTTTTTTTTTTGTCATTCATGGATAGACTATGCAGAAATACTAAAAAATGTATAGGAGGTATTTTGAGCAAGAGCAACACAGGCATTTTAGATGCTAATTGCTTAGAGTTAGAAGCAGGCACCTTGGTAGTTCTGTGAATCTGGTCCTTGAATTCCCAGTCAATATCTTAGAGTAGCAGCCAGAAAAGGTAATGGAGTTCTGGGGATTTTTTTCATGTTGCAGTGATGCAATATATATTGTGTACAGAAGCAAATTTCAAGCTAAAAAGTCACATGAGCCCTCCAACCTGCCATATGGTCCCAGAGACTGACACTTGAAAGGCAAATCCAGCATGGGGTGACCTTCTGTATCCAGAGGTTCTCAGGTAGAGATGAAGGGGAAAAGGTGGAGCTGGGAGCTGTGCTCTGGACACAGCCACCCCAAAGACACACCCTGCAACAGCCTCCTGGGAGCTCCAGTCAGGACAGTGCTGGAATGGGACACTGGGCCTGCTGCTTCTGCTGATCCCTCATCTGGGGGATCCACTGAAGGGAAAGAAGCAGATCAGGTCACCTCGCTCTTGGTTACCCAGGACTACAAGGAGGAAAAGAATTTGACATCATTCTTTCTTGTTGTCACAACAGTCCCAAAGCCTGGAAATTCCTGCTTCCTTAAAACTTCGCAGGTCGGGCAAAGAACTTTTTGGTTCCTGCACACAGATATTCTTGTTTCAGAGCATACCTCTAAAACTAGTTAAAGGTACTGTATACCATATTATGTAGTTGTGCTGGTCTGTAGCAAATTAAAATATTTTGATGTAAAGATCATAGTCATGATTAATTTACCTTCTCATTATAGTACAGCTCAAGCTGCCTGCCTGATTGATGAACCTAAGCAAACAGGACAGTATAAATACCCTGACAAACTGCCAGGGCAGATCTATGATGCTGATACCCAGTGCAAATGGCAATTTGGAATGAAAGCAAAACTATGCAACCTCAGCTTTGTAAAGGTACCTGTTGATGCACTTTTGAGAGGTTACAGTGACATGAAAGAACTGCAGTACATTGAATAAATACATGTAATATGGGATTCTTCAGAGGCCTGGGCTATTTCTCTGCCTTATCTTGCTTGGCAATTTGCTTTGAAGGTACTGGCCTCTTTTGAGGAATATCCCAGTCCCAGGGGGTTTCAGAAGGAAATGTGCTCCTTCCAGGAGTCATAAGGGGGGCACTTGAATCCACATGAGCCATGAGCCCTTGCCTGCTATGCTAAGGGAAATTAGCAGGCAGTAGAGTTTTGATCAAAGCTTGCGTGGGGAGTGGGGTAAGAAGGACTCAGTTTCTTGTCTTTTATTTTCATGACAGCAAAAAGTCTGGGAGAGATCTATAGGGTTATTTTAGAGCAATGAAATGTAACTTATACTCTTGACTTCATGATGAATGATTAATTTAGATTAACCTATTGTTTTAATGACTGTTACACTCCTTACTGGTCTCTTCAGAGAGGGCATTTTTTAAAATAATCTGGAGTGCTCATTCTGAAAAAAAGTATGGTAATTTCTTTTACTCCTGTTATTATCCTGGGGTATTTTGATTTATTGTATACTAACCACATTATTCAAGAGGTGGCAGCTGTGTTTCTTCCACAGCTAATAGACAAGGAAGAGGGAGTGAACAGCACTGTGCACAGACTGCCTTTCCAGATATCTTCTGTGGTTTAGAAAAATCTTGTCTCTTCACAGTATCGTAGTCCCTGCAGACATGATGAAATTTTAGCCATGAACTTTTTAACACTGCTTGTGTTCTATTATAACCTCAGACTCAATATAATTTTAATAAATATGTAGTGAAATGGTGGATAAACAAGAAGGCTCTGCTAGGAAACTTTAACCCAGGCTTTTCTAAATTCAGAAAAGAGTTTATTTATATGTATTTTAAGGTAGCAAAAGCATGTTTCATTGGTTACTCTTTTTAAACACCAGGAAATAATGGAAATTCTGAGCACTGTAGTGAGTACTGTTTCCTTTTCAGGATATCTGCAAATCTCTCTGGTGTCACAAAGTGGGTCACAGGTGCGAGACAAAGTTCATGCCCGCAGCAGAAGGAACAGCTTGTGGTATAAGTATGGTAAGTTGTTTTATAAATAAAATATTGTCATCCTAACTTGACTGTGTTTGGTCAAATTCAAGCTCCCATCAAAACCAGTTTTAGCCAGATCCATCCAGATTTGCCATCCTGGACTTTGAGATTGCTTTGTAAATGATTCCACTGTGATGCATATTCAGCATGTGGCCTCCCAGTGGTACCTGTCTGGTGACAGGGCCTGGTGCTTCTCCCAGTGAGCTGTGGGATCAGATATCCCTGGCAAATCTAAATCAGTAAGAAAATACATTAATTATAACGGGAGTTAGATCAATGCTTCAAATTGCACTCTGATATGAGCATACCTTAAGCCATAAGATCAGTGCTTCAAATTGCACTCTGGTATGAGCATACCTTAAGCCATAATATTTCCTATATTTTCATCAGGGATGACCACTAAAAGAGCTTATTCATGTGAGTCAAACCTTCTAATTTACACTCATCTTATTTGTTTGTATTTACCCTCATTTGTTTGTGTTTATTTGAGTTGAACCTTGTAATTTGCTCTCATCTGTAGTTATGCAAAATATTTTCTTTTCCTATAAGCTTTCTTCCAGCAGAACATTGTTTTGCTTTTTAAGTTAGTGACAAATGTTCTATTTTACTTTGTCTCTTTGTGCAGTATTTTGTAATTGAATCATAAAAGGGAGACATGTTAGCAGAATTCTGTTTGTAAATTCCATGACAAGTGTTGAGGCTCTGCAGCACAGGGCCATAAAGTAACATGGATTATTGGGGGACAAGTGAGGCAAAGAAAGCACTCTTCAAGAGAGCAGTTTTGAAAATTTGTTACCTCAGGGATCCTCAACTCAGAACTTGGACAAATATTAGCACATTACTTATCTGTGTCACTGCATGGATCCATGTCCCACTCCAGAGTCCTTGCCCTGCTGTGAGCTGTTCATTGAGTTCACTGCGTGACCTTGTATTTATTAGGATCAAGCACTGGAGCCTTTAAATGTGGTGGTTTTGGTGGGTTTTTTTCCCTGTTGTTTTTTGTTCTTTTTGGGGTTTTTTGAGGTTTTTTTGGATCTGCTAGGTGCTGTTAACCGTGTTTTGTGTCCTTGTCTTGCAGTGGTGCCGCAGGGGACAGTGTGTCCGGTACGGGGACCACGGGCCCAAGCCCGTCAATGGCCAGTGGTCAGCCTGGTCCCAGTGGTCAGAGTGCACTCGCACCTGTGGAGGGGGGGTCACCTACCAGGAAAGACACTGCAATAATCCAAAGTAAGACACAGATATGGAAAGGTAGTGTTTTTATATTGGTTGTGTCACTAGAGCAGAAAACGAGCACAGTCCGTTTCTGCGGGGAAATAATGTGTGTGGAAATGTTTGTAAGGCTTTTTCCGGCCAGGATGAGCAGGCAGTGGGTGGAAAAGGAGCTGTGTCCTTGAGTGGCTGCAGACTGCTGGTGTACCTCAACATCTCCAGCCTAATTTGCTCCATTTATTTTGGGATGCTGCAATTTATCAAATACCCTCAGAAGTAAGGAAACACCATACAAACATTTTTTTATTTTGCATTTTTACATTTCTAAATTTTACATTTCTAAATTTTACATCTTTAAATTTTACATTTAAGGATGCACCACACAGACATTTTAAACCCTAACAGCCTAAGAGCAGCAAAAAAAGATCTTAAAAGCTATCAAGATTTCTACTGAGATCATATTATCCAGGATGATAAGAACAGATGTCTCTGCATGTCTGTCATGTTCTTTGCATTCTTTTATATTTCATGAGTCAAACGAAAGTTGCTGAACCCTAGAATTGTGTGCTAACTCATGAAACATTTTTATATGCCTCTGATTAATATCTTACCTCTGTAAATACTATTCATTATAATAAGTATTTCCAAGTAGATTAAAAGTGTTAATGGACCAGCATCTTTCCCAAGTACTCAACTCACTGCGACTTACAAGAAGAAAAGGATTTCCCTGTTTTATTTCATACACAAATTCAGCAAGCATAGACACATGTATTCCTCATTACACACAATAAAAGCAGCATTTATACTGCAGTAATAAAAGCCAGAGAAAATAAGACATAGTTTGTATGAGGCTGTAAAGAAGCCTCTCATCTACTATACAGTGCTGCAGTAATAATATCCACACTTCATACACTATGTTATAGGAGAATGTGAGTTAGTTGAAATAGTCTTTAGCACCCTCAGTCAAGCCAATTTTTGCAGATCCATAGCAGAGCATTTTGTCAACTTTTTCTGTTGTTTTTCTCAGTTCATTTTCATAAATAAAATTACATGGATATTTTCCTTTGTTAAATGGTTTAGCAAAAGAATGCAGGGTCTCAGTTAGAGGCCATATGTTTATATTTTGGTCTTCCTGCTTTGGTCCCTATTTTTCTTGCTGAACTTGTATGGCTGCACATTGTTCTTTGAATTTATGCATAAGCTCCCCCTTGCTCTCCCTGTGTGACAGGAGAATGTCCAGTAGTGGGAATGGTTCAGTTTGAGGCACTGGTGTGATTGATAAAGATTTCTGGGGTTTTCAAACACCATTTCTTCAACGTGAAGAGATTGTGTCAGCTGCTGTAGCATTTAGAACTTCCCTTCAGAGTGAACTGTCTGTTCTAATAAAGTAAGCTTTGATGTAACCAAGTCATACATGGTACCAGAGCTGGATCATGTTTGCACTAGATTAAATTCCATTGTGTTACTGGTAATCCAGTTAGGGCAAAGAGAAGATGGTATAATTTGCTCTCAGAGTTACATTGATGAAATGACAGGAGTATAAATAAGCCACACAACAGGGCACAGATGTCCAGGTATTTGCCATGGCAGCACTTTGTATGAATTTGGAATAAGAAGAAAAAGTAATATCATCTATTTTCAATGCTACACCACACAAAATTATTTAAGAATTCATCCCTGTTCATTGTTCACCTCTCAAAATACACAGCAACTCAGAATAATGATTCCTTTCTTTCTGAATTTCTGAAATGTATTTCAGATGTTTATATATTTTGGTATGTTATTTTATATGTGATATATTTATTTCACTTTTCCTAATCCAAATTTGTGTAGGAGCTAATGTTTCTTTTGTTCAAAAGCTTGATAGATGATTTTGCATAGCAAAATTCTGAAAATTGCAAAGAACGACATTTCTGGTAAGAGATTAGAACAGGAGGTGTGGATCGATCAAGAGCTGAGTGGACTCTAAAATGAAGTCAAAATGATTGACTTCTTATGAACATTGAGGGAAATTTCCCAGTTTCTGGTGATTTTAGAGGTGACCCACGTCACCAGAAATTTAAGGGCAAGTGAAGAATACAGTATCAGGCTGCTCTGTGTGAAAATCTTGTTACCTGTGTGAGTCTGTGAAATTTGCTTCTTGCAAATAATATCCAACCAATTCAGTTCCCTTCCTCTTGCCAATTTTCAGGCAGGTCCTGTGACCATAGCTAAACAGCTCTGGGTATGGCTTTGGAATTCCCGCTGGAGTTGTGCACAAATTCTCACTGACAAACACCCACGGGGATCACCTGTAGTCCACAGAGCTGGGCAGATTTGTTAAAATCATTATGTTCCTGTGAATTGTCACAGTGTAATTTCATGGATCTGGTTTTCATACACCACAGTACTTTACAGTTGAGGTACTTTTCCAAGATAGAAATTGATTGCATAATTTAATAGTTTAGCTGGGAAAGAACCCGAAGAGTGCCCAAGAGATTTAAATTAATACCTGAATCATATCTGTGGGACTGCATCTTACACTTCACAATAGTGCATTGTTCAGCAGAGCAGAATGGAGTTGTAGGCATGTGTGCAGTCAAAAGACTGAATCAAAACTGCTTGAACACACTTTTTAAAATCATTTGTGCATAATATCTGTAACAGTGATTATAGAAAATGTGAGATGTGAATTGATGCAAATTAATGATGCCATTTAAAATACTTTTAAAAAACAAAGAGTGTGAAAGACGTTGTAGACCTTTCAGACTCGTGTAGAATAATAAAGCTTTGTGATACTATCATAATATGGCCACAAGATGAGCAGAAGTGTTCCTACATGAAATTAAATGAGTACAAAAAGTGAAAAATTGGAGTCCGGAATTTCAGAGTCCTAATTCATTTGGTATTTCATTAAATACTTCCCTTATCCCATGAATTCCAGGATTTCTCACTCTCTGTGTTTTGTTGCAGTGAATATCATGGTTAATCTACCCCCAAAATTAATTTAAGCTACTCTTGTAGCATTTTAATATTTGAATCTTATATGGAGTGGAGCACTTAGCTCTTTGCACTCAGACTCCTTTTCCAAATCCATCTTTGGAGACTTCTTCTTGCTGGCCTTTCTCACCAAATTTCTCCCTTTTCCAGTTATCCTCAGCAAGACCTCCTGCAGGTCAACCTGTTTATGTCAGTGCTGGGGGTTCACAGAAGGATGAAAGCTTTAGGCTGTATCTGTGTTGAGGGAACTGTACCACTAGAGAAATACTGGGATACCCTTTGTGCCGGGCATTCCACTGTAAGTGTGGATACACCAACAGCTTCTGGAGGCAGGCAACCCAAAATCTGCTGGTGTTACAAACATCCTCAAGAAAAGCATCATTTTCTCAGTTTGGCTAATAGGATTTCCACAGAAATTTGCATTTGTAGAGCTCCGTCTCGTTTCCTGTGAATCGCTTTACTCCTACTGACTTCTTGTTGGTAAAAATGATGGTGGAGAAGTTTCCATCGCTCTCAAGCCAGCAGTTTCAGTAATGGGAATGTACTGTAATATTAAAATGCTGTAATGGAGCTGGGAAACAGAATGCCTCTTTCAGAGCTCCCTTAGTTTGGAGGAATTTTATCCCATCCTCAAATGCAAGAGTGTGGCTGGAAATCATGATCTAGCCATAAATAATTCTATTATATTGCTTATTTGGTGGCATTTACTTGGAAGGAAATTGCATCTTTTCCTTACACTGAAGCAGATTTGTTCTCTGGGGTTGAAGGAGGTCAAAAATCCTCCATGTGCTGAAACTGTAAAGAAAGTCTGTAGGGAATTGAGTCAGCACCCAACAGTTTGGCTGCCTTAACTCAAAGCTCTCACCAGTTGCACAAAGTCAACATAAACACTCCCTGATTTCACTGATGTTCCACATCCTCCTTGCCCTTCACAGGCTGGATTGCCACCAACTAGGACAGAAAATTTGACTTTAAGACCTTCACCATTTTACCCAGTATCAGTGTAGCTGGCAGCTGACCTCAGGAAAAATCAGTGGAAGTTGTGGGTGTTTCCACAGCACATTTCGCAGGTGATTTAACCCAATTTTAAATACAGTAACAGGTTTCCATCTCCTTCTCTGAAAGAGTGTTTTGCAGCTCAGAATTCTGGAAAAGGCAAATATTGTGTAAGTAGAACATAAAAAAGGCAAGTTTCAGCTTGGTTGGTGGGTTAGACATATGGAAGTTAAAATTTATACCAGAGCAAACAGAAGAAGCACCTGGATTTTCTCCTCCATGTTGCACGGAGCTGTCTCCATGTTATTCCAGGCATGAGCAAGTCAGGAGTTGCTTGGGATCCTTGGATGTGGGGAATAGTTACAGCATAATGTTTAGGGATTTCAAACAAGTTTCAATTGCACATTCTGTACTCTTAGAATTTTAAATTTTTGCTGTTGGTTAATATATTACTGTTATTTGGTATCCGTTATATTATTCTGGGTTCTTTCCTTAATGTGTGTGTAATGTGGGCAAAGCTGTCCACTCAAAGTGTGTATCTTGTCCTTCAAGTATGTAAGTTCCCCAATTAAAAAAAAAAAAATCATTATATAAATGAGTGCAAGTGTAGCTTTGGTACGTTTCTTTTTACTTGATACAAGAAATGTGTAATACAACAAAGAGTTCTTAGAATTTATTATCTTGAAGACTTGGCTCAGTGCTTGCAGATGTGTATCTGAGCATTGTGAAACTGCACAAATTACATCAGTGAACTGCTAAGTTAAAAGGAAAAAAAAGCAACTCTTGCATTTTACATTGTTTTACAATGTCTGTGCACAGACCAAAAGGTTAAAAAAATAATATTCTGACAATGTGAGGTATGAGCAAAGTCATAGAATATGCTCTTTCCATTCTGGCCAAGATGAAGGGAAATGCCCAGGTGAGGTTTGCTGAAGTGGATGTGACATGTTTAAAATTACCCCTGAATTCCAGCATTTTCCTAAAGTAGGACAGCTATGCACAGTCCCTCTTTCCTCTGGCTGTTTAAAAGCACATTTTTTCAAAATTATTTACAAAAGAAATGAGCAAGCAAATGTAATCATTCATTCTCTTTTTGTGTGATCAGTGTTATGTTATCCTTTATTAACTCTAATTGTGATAGGTAATTCTTTGCACATGTTCATTCCTTGGTTACAGCAGAGTAAAAATAGCTGTATAACAAGGTTGAACCCAGCCAGTACCAAATAGCCCTATAAATTTAAATTAGTGCAAACATGACTCACCTCTAGATGGTTGCATCTTTGCTGAGTCTGCAGCGATCCAAGTAGATAATTCATGTCAACTGCTTTGCTTGGTTTTAGGAACCATGAAAATTAATGGCCCATGTAAGAAATACTGATCTCCCAGGGCAGAACGTCCTCTCCTGTTCCCTGTATTCTCACACACGTGTAACATGCCAATCACACAAAAGGAAGATTTTGCAAAATCATCTTTTTCTCTCTTTTTTTATTTTCCTGATAGGCCTCAGTACGGTGGGAAGTTCTGCCAAGGTTCCAGCCGTGTTTATCAGCTCTGCAATAAGCAGCCCTGCCCAGCAGACAGCCTGGACTTCCGAGCCCTGCAGTGTGCAGAGTACAACAGCAAACCCTTCAGGGGCTGGTTCTACAAGTGGAAGCCCTACACCAAAGTGGAAGGTGAGATGGGCCCTGCTCTCAGGGACAGGGCAGGGAGCTCTGGGCGCTGATTCATCCCTGTGCTCTGGGCAAACATCACCCCATGGGAGCAGTGATACCTTGGGAGGGCTGACCTGGAACAGAGACTGGACAGAGCTAGAGAATAAAGCAGGTATTTATTAAAAGGTCTCCAGGATACACTTTGGGCAGGACAGGGCCTGACCAGGGCTATACCCAAGGTGAACCCAAAATGGTCACAAAATGAAGTCTTACATTTTTATAAGTTTTGGTCCATTTGCATATTGGGTTTAATTGTCCAACTACAGCTTCAGGTTGTGAGGTCCCATCCTTCTTGTTCCTCCCTCCAGTCCACTGTTGTTTGTGCTTTTGGGCCTGAAAGTTGTCCTTGGTGTCCAGCAGGAAGAGGATTTTTTTGTCTCCCTACTCTGTGAAGAGAGCTGACTAACACCTAATATGAGGCTCAGAATTACACACCTAGGCAGCACAGAATCTGAAAAACACAAAATCTACAACTTAAAGCATCAGCAGATACAGGTTCACTGGGGCTGGGTGAGATGTGTTGGCTTTCTAGCAGAGCTGGAGCCAGCCTCCTGTGTGATCCTGCCTGCATGGACATGCAGGATTGATTTGGGTTGGGAATTTGAGTCCTTGTCCTCACCGTGACTCCCCGGCTGCTCCCTCCCTTCTCTCTCTCTCATTTTATATTCCATATTGCTTAGTCTGAAACCCAAGCAAAACAATTTCCATGGAATTTTCAGCATGGGAAATGTAGGCTTCCACAATAACACTACCAGAATCTTCCTTCTTTTGGAATGTTCTCAGATTTCAAAATGTAACAGTAAATCAACCTTTTGACTTTTCTGCTGGTATGGTCCCATGAGAAGGGGAAATGCAAACAATGTACTGGCATACATTTTTTAAAGTCATCTTTTACTAAGAGATCTTTATCATGTTCTGGTCTCAAAAACTATTTCTGTTATTTTGCACAAGTGAGTTTATTTTTATTTTATGCATCTTAATTTTGCAAATATTTTGAATCAGTATTTACTTTGATCAGCTAAAACAGTTTGAAAGCACTACTTGAATAAAAGTGTCTGAATTTTATCACATCATTGCTGCTTTGTTTAGCACATGTACAAGTTTGCTTTTGACAATAATGTGTATAATTAAATATATATATATATATATGCACATATGTGTAACTTTCATTCATAGCATGATTATATTTTCTTCAAAAGTCTTTGTGGGCATTTTTACAGGTATTTAAAAATGTCCTAACAGGCCATTGTGAACAGAGGAAAGAAGTATTGTGGTTTCACAGCATGTAGCAGTGGATGTTGTATAATAGGGCAAAAAATACATCTTATTTAATAGAAATTAAGGTGGCCTACCTTGGTTTTAAAGGGAGGGGCTCTGTTTAGTAAAAGAAGCTTACAATTAGGGGCAAGGGGCATAATTTTCAAAAGCAAGATGCCCCCAAGTGATTCTGAAGTGGAAATTGCCCATCCTTCCTCTCAGCTGCTTTGTAAAAGCTCCCCCAAGGTCTCCATTTATAGTCCTCAAAACATGATCTGGTTTTCAAAATTGCAACAGATTCTTTGCCTCTGTAGAAGAAGGGACTACTGGAAATCCAGCTGCTGATTTAACAGTAAAAGGACACTTTTGAATCCAATTTCATGTTCTTAAAAACTGTTTTATTTGTTGCACTTAAATTTGTATTAATACTCTGCATTTCAGCAATTGTGATATTTACAATTTCATGACTGGTTTTGTCTATGCAGAATTAATCAACCCTTTATAAGCATAACACACCACCCGTAAGGAGAGTAAGGAGAAATTTGACAATGGTTGGGATTTGTTAGAGGAAAATTACTTTTGTTAGGGGGAAGGCTGGCTGCAGTTCGAGCTTTCAGCTGAACTGGTCATTTGTGCCATGTTATCCTGTTTCCAAATTTTAAATAAACTTTAAATAAAATTATTGCAGTCTCCCATTTATCTTAATAAAAATGAAAGTTGGGCCTGTGAAGCAGTGGAACTGAAAGCAGGGTGCAGCAGCAGAGCTAAGGCAATGCTCCTACACTGAGTTTGAATTCTTCATTCTTTGTGTGGACAAGTAAATGTGCTTTTAAAAAAGCATAATATAAACTACTCTATTTAGCTACATTCTGGTGTCCTGAGTTGTCACAATGCAGAGTTCATCCTTGTAGTTTATTTTCTAGAATACAGGAAGAAACAACAGCCAAAATGCTTTTGTATCTCTTTAACACTGCAGGTCTGCTAATGCTTCTTTGTCTTTTTTTTGTTTGTTTGTTTTCTCCCCAGAGGAAGACAGATGTAAATTGTACTGCACAGCTGAAGACTTTGACTTTTTCTTTGCAATGTCCAGCAAAGTGAAGGATGGAACTCTGTGTTCTCCAAATAATTATGATGTTTGTATTGATGGAATATGTGAAGTAAGATAAAATTAAGTTTCTTACAATCCTAATGTCTATCTTTTTTTTTTATTGGTGGGCAGTTGACTCCTTTAGGGAAATTGCAGCTGTTTCTTCAAATTCCCTTTTGTCTGAGTCCTTCACTTGTGCCTTTTGGTTGCAGCAAGTAGGGTGTGATCACGGACTTGGTTCCAAAGCTGTGTTGGATGCTTGTGGAGTTTGTAAAGGAGATAATTCAACATGCAAGTTCTTTAGAGGCCAATACTTGACCCAGCACAAAGCTAATGGTAAGGAAAACTGTTCCCTGTGATCATCAACTCCCTGCTCTGCTGTGTCCCCATGTTATATATATGTATATATATATATGACTCCTTGCTCATTCAGGCGGTGGCTGAGGGTCCAGATGTGAGCTGAAAATCACAGGGAGAGTGAGAGGAGAGTTCACATTTCTCCTGTTTCTTGGTAACAAGAAGGCTGTGAGCATAAGTCTTGGTCAGTTAAACAATTCTCTTGTTTCTTAAGCCACATTTTCCCTTTACGTGTGAATTTCCTCTTGAAAGAGATTTTAGGATTCAGGCAAGTGAAAAAATAGCTGTCAGCAGCTCTGACTGGGATGGGACTGTGGAACATATAGAAAGCAATGCACAGCATAATGCCAAACATGACAGTATTTCCATGTCCGTTTTCAAATTAAGTTGTCTGGAAGCTGTCCAGCTGTTTCAGTGGAAGATCCAGGCACTGGGAGGTGGGCTTTTCCTTAGTGGACTGTCCCCGGCTTCTTGGGAAATAATCTCACCATGCTGCAGTTTTTCAGGCATAAAATGCAGATAAGATTGCAGTACCCACAGGGGTGTTTTGAGGATCTGTTTGCTGTCAGTCATAAGACGTGTTCTTACTGCAGTAATGGGTAATGTAGTAATGTAGTAATATAGTAATAGTAATATAGGCCAGGAAATTGTCCAGGCTGTAGAAATGCAGGTCTGGCTGTCAGCAGGGAGATCCTCTGGTATCCAGGACTTTGTGACGACTCTGCATCCCAGTGCACCTCACCTCAAAGTCCTTGTGATTGGCAGTGGTACCTTCCAACTACTGTAGGGAACTACAGGGAAAGCTGCAGTGGAGCCACCATTAATGTGTTCTGCATTTTTCTAAGGCGAACTTGCTTTTTCTTGCCTTTAATCACAAGGAAAAATTTCAGGAATTGAAGTCCCTCAGAGTTAACTCTGATTACAGTCTGCATGGGGGGGGGTGTGTGTGTCTGTGCGCGCGCGTGTTAAAATCAGAGCTGGTTTTTCCTGGTGAAAACGGACTAACTCGGTGAGTCAGACCAGCTGTGTGCCTTCTGAACTGTGCTGATTTTCAGGCTGGCTCGGACAGACGAGCCAGCCCTGCGTGTGTGCCAGCTGCCAACACATTGCTGCCTCCTCCTCTCCTGACAGACTACTACGCGGTGGTGACGGTGCCGGCGGGCGCGCGCAGCATCCGGCTGCAGGAGATGCACGTGTCCCCCAGCTACCTGGCCGTGCGCAGCCTGGCCAGCAGGTACTACCTGACAGGAGACTGGACCATCGACTGGCCAGGGAAGTTCCCCTTTGCCGGGACGGTCTTTGATTACCAACGCTCCTTTAACCACCCCGAGAGTCTCTACGCGGCAGGACCCACCAATGAGACGCTGGTCTTTGAAGTAAGCCTGGCTCTTCTGTTTGTTCTTGCCCCTGATGTCCATTACAGGATTGGGAATGACAGCTTCAGCTCTGTGCTGGGGCTCTCAGAGCGACTAGAGAGTAGTGTTGAGTCACTACAGCATTCAGACTTCATTCTGTGGTCATGCTGGATTGAAGGGCCTTTCACTGCTTTGTCACAATAGGACACGAAATAACGATGCCTGACTCCAGTCAGGAGGCAGTAGAAATCAGAAGGTTTGTTTACAATTCATTCAACCCTTTTATAACACACTGTGTTAAGAAGTCACGTTATTGGTCCATAGGGCTGACACCTCTCCCATTGGCCAAGGAACAGAAATAGCAAATGACACCTGTTGTTTTGGGAAAGGAATATTGTTTACAAAAGTTGTTTTGGGAAGAAGAAAACTGTTTAAAAGTTTCCCTTGGGAAGAGCTAGCAACTCTCAGACTCAGAAAATATCGGGTCCACACTGTTTTATCAAGGTGTGAAGTTTAGTAAGCTGTCACAAATTCAGTGAAAAGGAAGGTAAATAAAACACCTTATATCATAATTTCTGAGTATAACAGTGGTGATGGAGATTATAAATGCCTCCCATACATTAATAATATAAAAATTAAAGGTACCATTATGTCAGTGCTCAATGGTTACTGGTTCAAATAATGCTCCTGAAACTGCACATGAGTGCAGCCATTTTCACATCTGCCTTGGACTGCAGTCAAAATACCACACACAGGTTCCTGTAAAAGGAATTTCTCTTGGTTCAGTTATTCTATTATATATGTTCATCTCGCAATCAAATTTGCGTCACCTACTTTGTTTGCCAGATGTCCTGTGTTGAAGCTATTGTAAGCAGAATAGAAACTTGGTACTTACATGGTTACTTCAAGTTTTACAGTCTTGAAATTGGCCTCTGCTACTGCTGTTCTATGAAAAACCTCCTTCTGCATTAGGTTGCTTAGCTAGATTTTCTTTTAAAATGCATCAGAACGTCTGAGGGGGCCATTTCTGGCTGAATCATCGAGGGCTTTGCTTCCTGTCAAATGCATTAGTTTGCCTTTTTTAGCTCTAGCAGGTCTTTGGCTTTGTAACTCAGCTGTTAAGTCTGTTTTGAAGAATCCTTCCTTCTCTGTGAGAATGAAGGATCTCACCCCAGCAGGGATTCAGTTCCTTCCTACACTGTCCAGCAGCACTCTGGAATGTGCAGTGCCGCTGGGGCATCCTTGCCCCCCATCCCATATGCCAGTCTCTGAAATCCACTCCCTTGCCTAGCTTGAGCCTGTTAAACCAAGAAAGAGCATGCACAGACTGGGACATGAAGTATATTCTTCAAGGGTTATTAAAGCTTTCATAAGTGTCCAGTGAAGTGTGTATTTGGAAATCTGAAGAGCTTTGCTGCTCTTCCTGCTGGCTGAGTAATGGACTGAAATGTGTCCTTAAGAATCACTGAAGGCCTTGGACGATGGGCATGTTAAAGCTCTTTAGGGTGAGCAGAAGTTTTAGAACAGGCAGTTTGGCATGGGCTAGGGGGTTGTCTTTCCACAAATTGCCATCACAATTCACAGTGCCTTTTGCAACATCTTTCTCCATTGAAGAATTTTCATTTTGGGTATGTGTTCATAGGGATCTTCCTTTAGTCCAAAGCAGTTTGGTCTACAAGCTACAGACATGCTTCCCTCTCTGCAGATCATCTGCCTTGCACCAAAACAACCACACTTACAAATACTATGAAATGTTAAGCTGAACTCCCAGGAATCTTTTTTTGTCATAACCCAAAGTAGATTTGAGCTGTATTATAATTATAGAACTAAAATATGAATAATAAATCTCCTGCAGGAAGGCTTGGCTCCATATCGTGCACATACTTTGCAGAATAAAGATTAAAGAAAAGAAATTAATGCAGAAAAACACTTCTATTTTCATCCTTTCAAATTGTGCTAAACAGTTTTATTAAGATGTAACATTTAACTGGAGGCTGTTGCTCTTTTCAGAGCTTATTTAGGCTTCCCTTGTAATTTTATTGAAATACCTACACCACTGGCATTGGTAGCTGGGGATTCTAATGACTAAAAATGTTATTTGGTCCCAATTACACATATCCATGAACTGGATTTAAGATTTTTTTATTTTTTTCCCCCTTTAATAATTTAAGAAACATTCAACAAGCTGAATTCTGAAAAAAATTGCAGAATTTTCTCTTCAGAGATCTGCATTATTTCTTACTTACCAGTAACTCTAAAAAGTAAAGATTCCAGAAAACTGAAGAAATATGTTTTGAGAAACATATTGCTGAATGTCTGCTTGCAGCCATAATAGTGAAACAAATCCTGCTTCAGCTCTAAATACCAGAAACCAATAGCAGGCTGAAAAAAGGGAGTCTTTACGGACACTACAGTGTAGCTTCGTTTTCATTTTTATCTCACCTATTATTTTCAAAGACTCGCACAAAACTGTCCTGCTGCAATATTTTATTCAAATAAATTAGTTTTATATAAAATAAGGTTTTCCAGGGTTTGGACCTGAACTTCTTCCGGTAATTTTTAGATTTTTTAGTTGTTTTCTTTTTTTTTTTTAATTAGGCTATATTCAAAAGATATTTAATACTTCTTTTCTAGATTAGGGCTGTTGTTTTTCTTCCAGAATAATTCACTGTGAGCCCTTGTAAAACGGTGCACTGCAGGTATTGAGGACTTGCATAAATTGTATGTATAATACAGGAGCCTTTGTTTTTCAGGTGGGCAGAAAATAGAAGGTTTTGCAGCTGTATTTATTGCCATTCACCTATGTCTGAATGCCAGATTAACACAGCTTGTGCCCATTTCGTTCTGCAGTTATAATTCCGGTAGAGGTTTGTGTGGTGACTGAAGTGGTCCAGGTTTTTGCCTTTGTTTCTGCATGCAGAGCAGGCTGCAGGTATCCAGGGAGCTGCACGTCCTCCGAGCAGCATTCCCAGGAGAGGATGGGACCAGACAGGTCTGGCAAGTCTGTGCTCAAGGCAATCACTTCCTTTGAAATGCAGTCATCCTCCTAAATATTTTCTTGAAACAGACATCTGAAGCATGTATTGAGAGAGCAGAAGGAGATGCAAATAAGAAAAAAAGAAAACCTTTAAATTTCCCATTGTCTTGCACACCGCAAGTTCAGCCCTGCAGTTCTCTGAGATGTGTTGTATTTATATTTGACTGTACAGTGTGTTCCTGTGCATCTGCTCCTCTGTCAGGCTTTTCAATAGTTCAGCTGAGCATGTATCATTTCATCAGACATTGCAGTCCTCAACACTATTCAAAAATGGGTCAGAGACCAGAAAAAGACATAAAGTGCTTTTCTTGTTTACCCTAGAATTTTATCAAACCCTCCCCTCCATATCTATACTTCTCTATATTATAGGAATGTAATTATGGGAATGAATCATTCTAAAAAAGACAAAGAGTAGTGACTCTGTAATTTAACTGGGTTGTGGGAGAAAAAGTACAAACTGTAGTGGCCAGATATTTTCTGAAGAGGAAAACATTGTGAGATGAATGTGGAATTAATATGTATGACTTGTGTTTCCTGAGCACAACTGCTGGAAGGGTGAATGCGTGATGAAGTTTTAGGATTCATCAGGATCCCTTCTGGATTGTTCAGGAATTGATTTCACAGAGGGGAGGGAAGGGAAAACCCAGTAAACTGATGTCCTTCAAAATCTGTGCATCAGTGTCCTTTGGAAGTTAACGTTACTGATATTTTTGGTGATTATGGGTTTTCAAAACCCAGTAAAAGCTGAAATGAAAAATATTCATATATTCAGAAGACAGTTGTTGAAATAGCCCAATTTAGATTACATGAAATAATGGTCAGTGCTCAGAGGGGTAGAAATATGATAGAAGCTAATCTAGGATGAGAAATTGATACCAGCTTTTTAAAATAAACTTTCTGTATCATATTTTTCTCATCTTAAATAGAAACCTGCTGGAATATTTTTTTAATGGAGTTGAATACCTTCAGCTCATTTGTTATTTGCACCTAGGTCATCCAAGGTCAGTTCTTCCAGTTTAAAGACCGTTTCAGTGTTTTTCTGTTAACTGAAAGATATTTAACTTGAGGAGAAAATCAGTATCTTTATCATTAATTATCTAGCTTTGCAAACAAGGGCTGCCAGTGGGCACCACAAGCTGCTGAAAATCCTTTGGAGAAGGAGAACCCTCACAGGGCTCTGTCACATGTAGGGCCTGCTGGGAACATTCATTTGAGGAATTATTCTGTCACCCTCCACAACTCACTCAGATGCTGGGAAAGCTTCTGAAAGGGCACAAGAAACCAAACTTTATGTGGGCATGAAAAAGGCTGCATGGCCAGGGATTGAGGAACTAATTTAAAAACATGGGAGTTTTTTAATTTTGTGTTCCATTCTATCAATAAGCAGATGAAGGAAGAATCAACTGACTTGAGAAGTCAAATACAACTGGAGAAAGCAAAGTTTGCCAGGATGAGACAGGATGAGTGTACTCACTGAAGTTTACCTCAAACTTGGTGAAGCATTAAATCAAGAAATTGTGACATCTTTGTGAAATAAAGAGCATTTATTTTAACATCAATAAGTAACAGATGGAAAGGATGCTTTGTAAAGGGGCAGACATCCACAGGAAGAGAAGGTGAACGGAGCTCCAAGGCAGGAATACATCTAATTAAATCCAGTAAATCACTTCCTCTTTATCAATAGGGGAAAATAGGAGAAGGGAGGCCAGGTGGAATGGCTTTACTGATGATGTAGCTGCCACTGGGAGAAAGCCAAGTTGCAGTTATAAAGGATTACATTTATTATTAGCTACTAGATGATAAATTTGTACTGATTTCCCCTGAAGAGAAAGTAGGCTAAAGAGACCTAAGATGTACTTATAAGATACAGATGTTGACTCAATACAATGGATAAAAGGGTTCTCCTGTAGTGAGGAGAGATTAGCTGGACAGCATCCCTGAAGGTTGTACATTTAGCATGTGAACAGTGAAAAAATGGAGCACAATAACAATGGAAGATAAATTTGAAACAGCTGAAGTAGAAATGAGATCATATAGGACCCTTTCAAGGATACTTCTTTTTTTCTTTATTTTTTTCCTTTTAATGACCTTAGTGGACTTGAAAAACAGTAGTTTGTCATAAGCTTTTAGTTAGGGCTGTGTTTAAAGTTATTTTAGAAGTACTGAAGAGATAAAACCCCTTTTGTCTTAAGGTTTGGCTTAAGTACCCAGTGGGTAATTCTTCCTTTACTGCTTTCCAAACAGGTGTTCTCCCACTTTCCTTTGAAGCCCTGGTGCTGCCACTGTCAAGGATCCCATCCAATAACCACCCATTCAAGACAACAGACTAGTTTTAAAACTTGTTTTAAACATTTTTCCACCAGAACCATATGCTACATGCTGAGATATACCAAAATAAATTCATAGAAGTCCGTGGAATTAACCTTGATTGAACAGAGAAATCAGAACGTGGCTTAGGATATTGGATGTTACAGTATTTATTAAACAGCATGGAGATCCCCACAGTGGATGAGAACTGCAGGTCTCAAGCAGAGGCCAGGCACTTGCCTTCACAGAGACTTCTCTGTCTGCCCTCTCTGCAGATTGTTACATCCCTCTAAAGAAATTATCCAAGGCCTCCAAAGCGTGGGAATGACCCAGGAAGTGTAGATGATGTTTGCAATGTAGATACAGCTTAAGGATGCAGATCAAAGCCACTGTGGATGCTGGGAAGTGGATGCTGGGATTCAGAGTTTGGGCTCATGCCCATTTTGTGAAATGGGCACATGCAGAAAGTGTGCAGATAAAATTAGTCCTTTTTACTTGGACTTTTTCCTCTGTGCTCAGCTTCACTCTATTCACTCTATTTGTAAATGTCTGTTAGTCCTCCACAGGGATAACGAGTCTTTTTTTCAGCATGCTACTAGCCAGGCATTAGTATTCTTTCCTATACATTGAACAAAACATTGTGGAAGGAATAGGAACTTAGCTTGTATCAATTAAACTCTCTTAATTCAGTGTGCTGCAAGTAACTTCACATGCACATCTTAGAATAAAAAAGCACTGGAAAGCACTGAGTCAATCATAACAAAGCAATGTTAGTAGACTCTTTAAAAATTTGACCTGCAAAATAGAATAGTATATTGGAAACTTAGGATGACCATGAGAGAAAAAAAATCTCAAACAAAGGAGCAGATGCACAGCTAGTTTAGAGAATTTATTGGTTTAGCTTTCACATCAAAATTAGCAGCAAAAGGAAAAGGTTCTTTACTCAGGAGAGTTCAATTTATCCATTGTTTTAACATTTTGTGCCGTAAGCTAAAGCCACAGTTCTTTCTGTTCAGAATAGATCCAGCAGATTCCAGCCATAGAGCCTGTGGTTTTCCAACTCAAGGAGCTGTAAATTTTATAACTCTGCGCCCCGCGGTCAGAGCTGCTGAGTGTTGTGTCTGAAGTCAGGTGGTTGGTGTGTTAAAGGTAGACATTAAACAGTTCTGCTGAGGAACTGGAAATGTTTAAGGAGGTTGTTTGCCAGCTGTAAATTTGGGAGCAAATGCCAGTTGGCTGAAAAGATGCTGGAATGTGTCCATTTAAGTAGACTAGCACTGGAGGTCTTTCCAAATTTGTAGGTCTGATAACTTGGCTGAATATGCAGACTTCAGTTATTGGGTTGTTAAGAAGGGGCTTTATAATGAATGTTTGAAAATACGATAGAAAACTTTTTATATGTTCGTTACTTTGGCAAAATTGCAACTTTGCAATAGTATTGCATTCCTGATGAAAACTTGGTCGGACGTTATACGTCGTGTACTGTTTTTCAGCTGAGCTCCAGCATATGGCTTTCTGTGCCCTGCAATATTTTTGTCTTCAGTAGTGGTCCATAGTTTGATTTTGTCCTTTTTCTGCATGACTGGGATGATGCAGGAGGAGAGGCACCTGACAGTGATGCAGCTCCTGCATGGTAAACATTGCCGCTCGTAGCCTGCTGGGTGGGAAGGGGCTCTGGCTTTGGCTGCTGGCCAGGAAATGGAGAGGAAGTTCCCTTCTCCTGCCTGTTAGAATTGTGGCTACTTCCCAATGTGCAAGGAGGGGGTGTAGCCCAAGCTCTTAAAATGTGTATGGCCCAGGTTGCCTGGTGTGCAGGATTTACCCCCCAGGCACTCACCCAGCTGGGAGCTCCTTGCACCATTGTGGGGCTGCTCTCTGAAGGGATGGATTCTCATGGGTCTTGTTCTTGCTGGTCCCATGTCATTCCCTTCACTCTGCTGAAGCACCAGCAGAATATTGCCCTAACAGGAGTAAAACTGCCGCTCTTACCTTCTCATCCTCCCCCTCTCCTATTCTGCACTCTGTGTTCAGAATGCATTCCATCTGTTCCTTGCCTCCACTGTCACAAAGAGCACTTTCAGAAGACAAATGTTCAGTCTAATACTTCAAGATATTTTTATTGGAGAAGTTTTAAACTTTGCTGCTTTTTGGCCACTGGCACAGCACATTTTTATGACAGTTGTCAGAATCAAATGAGATCAGGACTAACCCTTACACGAGGTTTTGTGGTATGGACAAAACCTCCTCCTCCTTTGACACAACTTATTAAAAGGCCAGACAGAATTTCAGCCTCTGCACTTGAAGGAACACAGAGCACCTACTGAAATGGGAGAAACTGTTTCTGGCTGCCTGAGATGCTGAGATCTATGCTAATACCTTAGACTTGGAAGATGAGTAAATGTAAATTAAAATATTTTGAGGTCTGGTCTGTAAGAAGAACCAGGGAAGGCATTGTTTTAAATGAAGAATAGCACTAGAGGGCTCAGTTCTTACTACAGTTAACACACTGCATTTTTTTTCTGAAGCTTTATGCTTCAGATATTTGTCTCAATTTGTCCTTGAGACAAAAAGAGTAGAGTGAGCATGTTACTGCAACCTGTTTTATCTGTAATGCCAGTGGACTTGGGGTTCAATATTCAAACTCTAGAACAGCTGTTTTAACATCTGGACTTTTTGCTGTCAGCAGTCTGATAGATTTGTAAAGATAAAAATATTACTTTGGCAAAATTGCAGCTTTGCAATAGTATTGCATCCCTGATGAAATCTCAGTCTAACATTGTACATCCTGTACTACTTTTCAGAAGAGATGTTTTCCTTTATTTGAAGGGGCTGTTAAATCTTATCACATTTACATCAGATAATGATGAATAACCAAGGGAAAAAGTCCTGAGAAAAGTTTCGCTGAGAATGGTTTGAATAGAGTACCGCAAACAGGGCACAGAAACACACACTGGGGAAGGAGAGAGCCTAAGGTGAAATACAGAAGCTTTGTGAGATGCTCATTAGTAAGCCCCATATGCTGGGAACACTGGACACTGTAGAGCTTTCCTGGGGAGCCAGTAAGAGATCCTAAGACCTGGGATACATCTGTGCAGGGCAGAGAGGAGTTGCTGTCTCAATTCTCATGTTTCCTAATTTCAAAGCATTCCATTTTAATCCTGTTCTTGTACAATAGTTGTGATACATACTTGCATCTATGAGTCACCCCCTAAAGCATATCTGGTAATCCTATTTCTACCAAGAATTTTCATTCAAAATAGAGGTCAGTAATCACTCTCAGATCTATTTCTTCCATAGCCTCAGAGGTATTCTAAGGTGTTCATGAATTAAGCTTGGACGGCTGAAAAAAATCACATGAAATACTGGATTTACCTGTGCTTGAAGGACTTTATAGTCTGAATCCTCCCAGGACAAGGCACATACTCTACAATTCATTTGGAAGTATTTGCCTTTTGCAGCCCTAATTGCTGTATTCTCAGTTAGCACCATTATTGAGGTTCCCTGACTGAAATAAAATCTTTGGCTACTAAGAATGGAAATTATGGCGCCCGTTTTTCTTTCTTCTAGAAAAGTAAACACTGTGCAGTCCAGATCCTTCATGTGTTCAACATTACTGAGCTGCAGGTCATGTAAATTTGGTCTGAGTTTTCACTGTCATGGGTAATTTCTGTTTTCACAATAGGTATATTTTAAGAATACCTTAAAACCCTTGGTTACATTTCAAAATGTTATTATATTCCTCTGTCTTAAACAACGTAAATGTGAATTTGTTGCTATTTTATGAAATCAGTCTCTACAGAGATCAGTTCTGCTTGTGTGGATTGCTTAAGTGCTCAGGTCAGACATTATGTAAACTTCACTGGAAAGTTACTAATATTTTGAATGGCAATTATTAACATAGACTTGAATGGTACTTGAAATGCTAATGCTTATCAAAAAACATATTTAGGAGCTGAGGTTAACTGTACCTGCTCTTTATGTTACTGTGACAAGATCCATATTGGTGAAGAATTAAAAGTCATTAGAGCTCTGTAACTGTAAACTCACACACTGTGTCTACTAAGTGTGGATATAAATGCACTTTGCTGCCAAAAGTTTTTAAAATAAATGTTCTTAAGTAGAAATTTCTCCCTAAATTTAGGTATGTGTCAGATGTTCATGCATCTTGCAGTGATTATAATTCAATCTTGAAATGAATACAGTGAATGAAAACTGCAATATAGTTCACCACAAAAATAGCACACCCTCGAGAGCTGGGATCCCTGAGTTGAATGACAGAGATTGTTATTACAGTCAGTAATCACATTTTCTATAAATTTTCTAACACATTATGCTGAAATGGTGAATAAAAGATTTTTCCAATCCTTTTTTCCTCGTGTAGACACTCAAGCACAGTTTCTCTCTTGTAATGAAGCTTTATCAGCTTCAATCACCATGGGAAAAATTCCAGCTGAGGGTCTTACAAACAAAATTTATCACCAGTCTGCATAGAAAAGTGTTTTTTACAAGAAAGAGACTTGTGTTTTATACCCTCAGCCTCAGGAACTGAGGAAGCCATCTCCAGCCCCACAGCTGTGCTGCTGCTTTGCTCAAGCTTCTTCCAGGAAAGCATTTGAGTCCTGCTTGGTGGGGAAAGGCTTCCTCCTCGCTAGATGCTGCATTTAGGTAAAACCTTACAAAGGGGAGGCCTGGTAAAACCATGGCTCAGGCCTGCTGCTTTGGCTAAGTAGAAAAGGACTGTGGGAAAGTGCCGCAGCTGAATTAGAGGTAGAAAAACAAGTTGTAGAACCATTACGTGTTTGTATGGTGGTTGGTTGAATTGTGTTTGTTACGATTTAAAACTGTGTAACTGATTAAGGCCTGACTGCGTAGAAAGGCCTGGCTTCTGCAATAAGGCGGCTCTGCTTTGCACTGCCTGGGGACCCTGCATCACTACACGCCCTCACCCACAGCTAGAAGGATCAGCCTGGATTTCCTTACTAAAGAGAGGAGATGTGTCCCGTGCCCAGATCCCAAATCCATGCCCTGCAGTGGGCCAGGAAGAGTGCAGCCCCTGGCAGGGGGATCCAGTGAGGGCAGAGGTTTTGGGGTGATGTTCCACCTCTGCTGAAGGCACTGCCGCCTCTCTGACCCAGTCAGGTGCCCCTGATTTTCATGAGGGGACTCTGTTTCTTCACCCTCTTTTACAGATCTGCAGGTTTTGGTCCAGGCAATGCTTTGCTGTTTAGGAATTACTTTGATGGTCTTTCCTTTGGGTCTCTTGAAAATCCTCTCACAAGCATGCTGTGCGTCCATATATTTTGTGTGTATCTTATTTAGTTAATCCTCCTTCACACTGACAGAATCCTTTTTTTTTTACCTCCTCTCCACCTTTTTTTTTTTAAAAATAAACCCCAAATATCCCTTTGCAGATCCTGTTACAAGGCAAAAACCCAGGGATTTCTTGGGAATATACATTTGCCAAAAGCAGCATTGAAAACAAGACATCTGTCAGAAAACACAGCTACTCCTGGATGACAGTGCAGTCTGAGTGCACAGCGACCTGTGGTGGTGGTAGGTGACTTTCTCACTGCCAAGCCTCTTCTTTTTCATTTTTTTTAAAGCGTCTCAAATCTTTTCAGCTGCCTTTAATTTTGCAAATATATATTGATACATACAGGGGGTTACACTAAACACCTGGTCCTTATTTTTTTATCTGATACTTAGAACACAGAGGAAATAGCCCTGTAGTGCCTTTAGAGTAAAAAATATTCATGCCAGTGAGTCAGTCTTTTTTGTTTAGGTCAACCCATATGCGTATCGTGTCTTCCTGTTGAAGCAATATGGAAATTAATTATGCACTTTGATTTCCTCTTTTCTTGCACAGACACCTATTTGTTTTTATAAATCCTGCATGCTTTGTCAGTGAAAGTAAATCTGGGATGTAATGAAGGCAAAAAGCTGGCATGTGGAAAGTCTGTAATACCAAAGGATATGACTGGGCACTGAAGGAAATCCTCCTGTACTTGCAAAAAAGTTCAGGTGAAATTCAGGAATACCTTGCTGGTGCATTGTGAGAACTTCACAGCATCTCAGTAAATGGCTTATGGAAGAAAGCTGCACCGGGAGCACTGCAGCCATAAAACATGACAGTTGTATTTTCTTCCTTCCATTTAAAAGGTTGCAGCATGGGTATAGAAATTATGAAAACAGTCTTGTTTCCCAATTTGATTCAATGTGCCCAATGAACCATGTTTGAGGTGAATGATAGATCTCAGTTAAAAGATAAGTCTATAAAGTCACTGAAGGCATTTCAGTAATTGTCCTGCTGCTGACACTTGATTGAATCTAAGGTATAGGTACCAGCAGAACTCTGGGGTCTGTAGAGATTCACTGTAAAAAGTTTATAGAATGTTTATTTCTAGTTTTCAAGCATGTGAGGAGGCCCCTAAGCAAGCACTGCTAGTGTGTGCAGGGAATTAGGATTTGAATAATTACCAATTTTTGTTGGGGGAACAGTCTGCAAATCTGTTGTTTATAGCTAAAATGTTTTATCTGACTTCAGTATTTTCTATGCTACAGAGAAGGAAATCAATGTTAAAAACATGTTGCCGCATAAACCCATATTTTATTTAGTTCAAGTCAGTGCATTCGTAGCAAGGATGAGTTTAGGCTTGTTTAGTTAAAATTGTTCCCTGCTATCTTTTTCTCTTACTTTTTGAATACAGGTTTATTGTAGTGTGTTCTTTTCTATTTCTTCCACAGGACACATTACAGCAAAAGCAATTTGTTTGGAAGATCATCGTGCACGAGTCAATACCTCCTTTTGTGGCCCAAGGACGAAGCCTTTAACTGAAACAAAACTGTGCAACACAAATCCCTGCCCAGCCTAGTAAGTTCCCTGGGGTTTTGTGCCTGCTGGCTGTGCCCTGTGCCTGGCTGTGGCACGGAGGGAATCCTCTCAGGGGAATTGTTTGCCTGCTGGATGAACCCCCGTGCTCTGTAAACAGGAACCAGGAAGATGTTCTGCCCAAGGCTCTCAGTGGGCTTTTGGGTCTGATTCCTAAAGCAAGGGCTCCTGAGGGCTCTGTCCCCGTGTTGGGGTGACACAGGGCAAATCCAGCTTTCTCAGAGCCTCCTTCTGCCACCTTTCCTCATCTTGAATCACTAAACCTATTTCCTGAGTAAAGTGCTACTCCCTGTGTGGAAGCTCGGCTCCGTGACTCGCATTCCACATACATTAGGTTAAAAGAGTCTCGTGAAGTGTAATTAGTGATTTTTGGACAAAATGTCCCACAGAGTATTGTGATGCCACATAGAGGACAATCTGAACCAAGTGAGCTGTCAGCAAAGCTCCTGGTGCCCACAAAAATATATGTGAAGGCATTGCCCTTGTGAACAATCTTATTCTCTAAAAGATGTAAGAAACGCGAGATGCAAAGGAAGACATTGACATATAGATAAGCACTTAGAGCCCAGCTGGTCTAAATCAATTTAAAAACCAAGGGAGTTACACTGATTTATAGTAGCTGAAGTAGGGATCCTTTGGAAAAAAAAAGTTGTGTGCTCATATAATTAAACACAGTATTATGCAGCTTAGGATATAAATGGATAGATTTAAGGACACAGTGGCCATCCTTCTTCCTCTGGTTTTTTCACTTTTAGATTCCATATTTTGCAACCTCAGCATTATTTTAATTTGATATTAAAGATCAGAAAAGCTGTATTATGTTGGACAAGACATTTAAACCTCTGGAACAGGAGATTTTCTGAAGGAATAGATTGAAAAAATTAAGAGTGTTTCAGTCAGTGGGAAGTAAATACCCCTGAAGATGCATTGAAGCAGAAGAAATGGAGGAAGGGTCCAGACCTGGCATCATCTGCTGGTTTTACTCTGGGGTGATAAAAGCAGCAGTAAAAGCAGTTGGCTAAGCCTGCCCCCATACTTCATAAAATATCCCATTTAATGATGTTTAATAGGAAGCATTCCTCATCCCCCCCAGTCTAGGAGAGGATGGTGGGGCAAAGCAAAAAGATGCATATGTTCCGCAGTGGCTTTGGTTTTACTTAAAAATCCATACTTTGCAATATGTTGAACATACTGAAAAATAGTCCAGTAATAGTTTGGAATTTCCTGCAAATTTAAAGAGTGCAGCAGAGTACACAAAACCCAAATGCCAAATTACACACTATGACCACAGAACGATAGAGATAGGGTTTAAATAATGGTACCTTGTGACAAGAGAGCCCCATGTTACTGCTTCAGCACTTTCTTTAGATTGCGTTTAGCCACATGATTTTAATACCAATTTTAAGTAATTTTTTCATGTGCAACTTATCTTCTGCCAGGACTATTTTTATCCAATGAAGACAGAAATTTATTGTCTGTGATGTCTCCAGGAGTCTGTCTAAGCTTTCTGCTTACCTTTGTTTTGATGTGGCATCATTATGCCATAAAGCTCCACCCCAATCAGATTTATTTATATTGACCACACACAAAACTTCTATTTCTGATAACCTGAGATCCTGATGTATTTTGAACATCCACTGATATATATTTACTGTGAAAATGCTGAACACCCATTTTGACACACAGTGCAATGTTTTCATACACAGCTTTTCTATGATTTACTACTTTAGAACAAAATTAATGAATTGAACCCTAAAAAGAGTACAGAAAGAAAAGATTAAAAGCCCCAAGCACCTCTAGGGAAAAATAGTTCAACTCACTAATTAATTAGTCTTAAAATCCTTAGGATATATTAATACATGGAGGATCTACATGTAGGACCATGCCTTAAATTAACAGGTTGCCATTCAGCTGAGTGAAACTGTGCCAGGATATCTCTGCTGAGGAATCTGCCCAGAAACTCACAGCATGTAATATTTCCCATAAACCCAAGACTGCCGACAGGAAAAAAAAAAAATAGTAGGATTAATAAATACCATGGAGGAAACAAAAGAATGTTTAATAGCCAGCAAATGAAGCAAATCCAAATACACCAGTCAGAACTAGGCAGGAGAAGGAGGTAACAGATGAGACACAAGTGTGTCAGTTTGGGGACATAAAAGAGGCTCCAGACTTGTAAAGTCAGTGAGGAATAATTTCTGCATAAGAACAAAGGCTGATTAGTCTGACTGGGACCAAACTACTGTCCCACACAGAAAGGCACCAGCACTGCACACTGCTGTTGTTGGATTTCAGAGCTGCCAAATCTGGTCATAATTATTTAGTTATTTGAACTAATGAAAGATACTGTTGGATCACAGCCCAGATAATCTTGGAAAATGGAAGTTTACTAGAGGACATTAAAGTAGGTTTACTGCCCTCTTCTCTGAGAAAAGGGGAACTTTCTGGGCAGTTATGGTGAATAAAATCTTACAATGAAGACTTTTGGTCACCCTACCAATGACCGTTGTCAGAAACATCAGGGCAAACTAATTAAAGTCTGTAAAATGGACTAAAACTCTTTCCCAGAAGTTTGTAGTTCAATGGCCCAAATATTTATAAATCAGACAAAAAGGAATCTTCTGACATCTTCTGGAATTACATAACGACTGACTTTTCACATTAATATTTCTTTCTCCTTAAATTAGTGCCTTTTACATTTCTCACTACTTTTGGCAGTTCCTGAAGTTGCTAGACACTGAGAGCTGGGATTTCTTCTATTCTCACAGATATTTTTCAAAACCAGGCTTTTTATGAATTTTTTACAAATTAAAATCAGCTTTGTTTTCAGGCAGCTGTGAATAGACAGGCAATTGGGATGCTGTGCATCTTTCACACAGGATGAGAAAAGCTTTCCTGTCATTAAAACTGTATGGAAGCAGCTATTCCAGTAGTCACAGGATTGAAGCTGTGAGAAACTGTGGAAGCAGGATAGGCCAAGCAGTCAGATGTGAGACAAGAACCTTTTCCGTGACATAAATCACTAAAAATTTGTCAAACTGTTTAAAAATCTTAAGTTTAATTTAATTTCTGGGTCTT
Source organism: Cyanoderma ruficeps (assembly GCA_008694505.1). Lineage (NCBI taxonomy): Eukaryota > Metazoa > Chordata > Aves > Passeriformes > Timaliidae > Cyanoderma > Cyanoderma ruficeps. The sequence continues at coordinate 1,495,134 of VZDJ01000017.1, read as the reverse complement.
TGAATAAGAGTTCTGGATGAGTAACCATTTAGTCATTCATAATTTCTTCTGCCTTTTCACTTCTGTTTACTCTCTGGCTGTAATTATGGTCTTACATTGGAAGCCTTCAAGGAGAAAGACACTTGGTTGCATGTTTGCAGTGTGTCCCACAAGGCCTGGGGACACACTCAGAGCTTCAAGAATAGAAATAGTGAGCAGCTCCTGGCATTTCAAAACTGAACTCAGCCCAAGCAATTGGCAATAACCCCGCAGACTTTGTGTCACTTAAGGGACATGACGTGTAAACTGCAGCGTCCCTGTGCCTCAGCACACATTGCCCAACAGCTTGTGCTGGTTAAATGCCTCAGTTTTATTTAAATTCTGCATCAACTGTCTGCCAGATTTATTAGTCTGAGGATATGTAAATCATTGAGTCAGAGAATCGTGAAGTCACAGCATGCTTTGGGTTGGAAGGGACCTTAAAGTTCATCCCATTCCACCCCTGCCATGGGCAGGGACACCTCCCACTGTCCCAGGCTGCTCCAAGCCCCAGTGTCCAACCTGGCGGATCCAGGGGCAGCCACAGCTGCTCTGGGCACCCTGTGCCAGGGCCTGCCCACCCTGCCAGGGAACGATTCCTTCACTTACGTCTAATCTAAACCTGCCCTCCTTCACATTAAAGCCATTGCCCCTTTTCCTTGTGCATTCCCTTGGGAAAAGTCCCCCTCCAGCTCTCTTCCAGGCTTCCCTCAGGTACTGGAAGTCTGCACTTAGGTCACCCTGAAGCCTTTGTTTTTCCAGGTTGAACAGCCCCAACTCTCTCAGCCTTTCAGAACCTTTTCTTTTTATCAGGATCCCAGTGACAGAATGGCTGGTTTTAGCCATCAAGTTTTTTTGATGAATATGGATCAATAGGGTTTGACAGAAATGCCAACATTTGTCACCCTGTGTGAGTGGAGTTTATCTCAGCACAAACATGGTCGGTACTTACTCGGCTAAATTCTATCTTATCTAATTATATCTTCTGATTGTATCTTCTAAATACTCCACCAGTCTCAATGGCAGCATCTCTTTCAGTCCCTGTGGAGTTCCAGATTCCAGGTCAGATTCATAGGTAAGCTGGTTCTAGTGGATAAAAGCTATAAATAAACAATACTTATTTTTCTAGTTGAGTGACTTATATTTCATCCCTAGCAGAAAGTTCTATGCTTTGAAAACAGATTATGTAACTGCAGCTTTTTGATTGCTTGCACAGATACCAGTACACCAGGAGACAGGCTGAGCAGGATCCCTGGATAATTCACATTTGATAGGTGGCTGGTTTTATTGATTTTCTAAAGCTAATTGCACTCCTGTGTTCCTAACACATGTTTCCTCCTTTCAGCTGGTCAACAGGTGAATGGAGCACGTGCAGCAAGTCTTGTGGAGGGGGACAGCAAAGTCGTCTCATTCAGTGTGTCCAGAAAAGGGCTTTCCAAAGGGAGGAGGTGGTGGCCCATTCCCTGTGTCCTGTCAGCACCCCGGCACAGGTGCAGGTGTGCAGTAGCCAGGACTGCCCCCCTGAATGGAGCCCTGGCCCGTGGTCTCAGGTAATTTGAAAAAAAACTTATGTTTTTGTCTGCTGGCATAAGGAAAATACTGCAAAAAATTCTCCTGGAGCAGAAGAACAGTGCAAATTTTGTGGAGATCAGTGCTTTGCAAGTGGCGTTTTTCTTGCAGATAAGCCATGTTTATATAAACATGTAAACTAAATGTGCATTGTTACCAGCCTCCAGAAGAGCTGGCACACGAAGGCTTGCCAGAAGTGGGCATGTGGTGTGCTTTTAGGTACATACAAGCAGATGGATAATTCTTTCTGGATTCATAATTTAAGGCTCTATAAATTCTTTAGACCAACAACCCTCTATGAAGTTACTTCCCAAGGAGCTCAAAGGGACCCACAGGGATAACAGAATCACAGAATTATGGAATAGTCCCACTGTCCCAGGCTGCTCCAAGCCCCAATGTCCAACCTGGCCTTGGGCACTGCCAGGGATCCAGGGGCAGCCACAGCTTCTCTGGGCACCCTGTGCCAGGGCCTGCCCACCCTGCCAGGGAACAATTCCTTCACTTATATCTAATCTAAACCCAGTCTCTCTGCACAAATCAGGGTGGTTTTAAATGAAAAGATCATTTTCTTTGTTTGGGGAAGGATTAAACCCACAGATTTTCAGCATGCAGATATTTCTGTTACATCCTCAGCACAACGGTGCTTTCATGAAATCTTTTAAAAACATTTGTAATCTGATACACGGAGTGATTCTGCCTTGGAACGTGCCCCATAATTATTAGTAGAAAGAACAGTTAGGAGAGGATGCAAGCAGGTAGGAAGCTGGCAGCATTATTTCAGGGCTCTTTGCTTCATTTCATCACAAATGGCTCATTCAGGCATTTTGTTGTAAGGCAGTGCAAACCACAGCATGCCTGTTCCACTGAACCACGGCTCTGCAATGCATATTTATTCTGGTGACTCGTCCTAAGCTGCAGTTGGCAAGTGAAATATCTCCTTAACCATTGTCTGTATCAGATTCTGTCTCCTGGCAACATTCCTTTGGTGAAGGAGTTATGTATCGATTCCCTGGGCAGTTTCCTCTGCCTCCATCTCATCCCTCTAGGCCAAGGTGAGGACAAAATGACAGATAGCTGAGAGCATCTTGCCATGGGAGATTCTCTGATGGGAGCTTAGGACCAGCTTTCAGCTATGCTGAGCAGGGAAAAAAGCATTTTGCTCACAAAGGCATTTTGCTCACAAGTCCAACTTAGCTCATCTATGGAAAAGGGATATTACTTGTCTGTTCTACATGGGGACTGAGATAGTTCACAACTTACATTAAGAAAGCACTTAGGACAATGTTTTAGAAGTGATACACAGATGTTACTGTTACTTGTTTACCAATAGAATTTCAAGTTTACTTACATCACCATGGCAGCTGTACGGCACATTAGCCTTGCCTTCTGTGCTCTGCTGGAAAATGCAAATAATGCCAATTTTCATTTCCTCCAGTTGAAAGAAGTGTTTCTTTCCATCACAGTGCTCCAAGACTTGTGGGAGAGGTATTAAGAAACGGGATGTCTACTGTAAGAGTACTGGTTCTCCCAAGGTGAAAATCCTGCCTGAAAGCATGTGCAGCACAGACCCCAAACCTGAGTCCCAGCAGACCTGTGTGCTCGGACGCTGCCCCAAAAATGACCGGCTCCAGTGGGTGATTTCTTCCTGGAGTGAGGTAAAGTGGTGCACTTTCATGGCTCACTGCCTGCCCTGGCTGCTCTTGGGACACACACACAGATCATGGGGAGGAAAGAGAGCTGAGCTGTTGTTTGGAAGTCAGGTATTCTAGGCGAGCAAACCCCAGATGTAGATAGATGTACCCCAGTGTCTCTGTTAATCACTGGCTGGGGTTCACATTTCAGTTTACACCTTACGGGGCATGGGCTTTGTGGGATTATCTCTGTGATGCTTTTATAATGCAGGGTTTGGGGTGTCTTCCCCTTTATCTGCACATGTTTGTTTGGTGCAGCAGCTGTGCTTTGCCTCTGCAGTGCTCAGCCTCCTGCGGGCCCGGCCTGCGGCAGCGAGAGCTCAAATGCGGCGAGAAGACCATCCACGGGAAGCTGCTCACCTTCCCTCAGAGGAGATGCAGGAACATCAAGAAACCAAACACCAACCTGGAGGAAGCTTGCAACAAGGGAGCCTGTCCCTCTCAGACTCTGTACAGCACGGTGTCTGGCTGGTATTCCTCACCCTGGCAGCAGGTAGGAATGGGAAATCAGAGATGGCATGGCATGGCACACAGGAGCTGCCTCCAGTGCTAGCAGGCCCCAGGTACCTCCTGCACAGAGCCATTCCCTAAGGACCACACCACTCAGCCACTGAGATGGGATGCAGCTGGTCCACATCCATCATGTGCTTCGGTGCAGCTCAGTTCTTTGTCCTGAAACTGAAGAATGTCACCTAAAAATGCTATTCATGCTTGAGAGGCACTGCATTCCACACTCATTTTCCAACACTTTCTTCTCAGTCTTCTTCAAAGTGCACTGTGATTGAACTACTACATATCTCTGTGCACAATGTATCTGAGCATCTGCACAGATTGCCTGGAATTCCCTAAATACTATGATTAATTGTGGGATCAGTCTGTATTTGTTCCTACATTCTTGCAAACAAGCTTCTGTATTTCTGGAACTTGTCTACTTTATGAGTCATATATCAATGAGACACGCACTCATTTAATAATATTTACATGAAACAATATATGCCTGACAATTGCAATCAGATGAAAATGATCGCATTTATCTTAAAGACAACTTTTCATGAAGCACATAAAAATAAAAGGCTTATTCATTTTAAAATACTTCATAGCTCTTCCTGCAAACTCACAGTGGTTTTCCCCAGATACTGCCATAATTGTGGTTCTGATGGGAGTTTTATCTGTGTTCAGGCAGCAGGGTTGGGCCCAGAGGCTTAGACGTCAAAAGAAATCCATGCAGACAATCAGGAACGGGTTTCTAAAATGTTCAGTTTCTGTCTCAATGCCTAAGTAAGGAACCAGATTTTCAGCTGAGTCCTTAAATAACCAAAAGACACGCAGGTCTTTGAAAAGTTGGTCCTGATGGGGATTGGTGAACAGCAGCACACCTGATCCTGACCTCTCTTGTTTTGAAAGTCTCATCCAAGGCCCTAGGAAGCTCCCCCTTTGGCTTTTAGGGGCTCTGGGAGTCCGTGCAGTGACAGACAAGGTTTTGTTTTCCCTCTGCTCAGTGCACGGTGACCTGCGGCGGGGGAGTGCAGACCCGGAGCGTGCAGTGCCTGCGCCAGGGCAGACCAGCTGCTGGCTGCCTGCCCCAGCAGAAACCAGCTGTCCTGAGAGCCTGCAACACCAACTTCTGCCCAGTCCCCGTGAAAAGAGGTAAAGCCCAGCTCTATGATGCTGCAGCAGGCTTGTGGCTTAGAGTTCTATACCCAGCAAAGGTCAGCTTTTCACTACACCGCTGATCTGGCCTGTTCAGTCATAAATGGTTTTTTCCCCAGACTTCCAGATTTACTGTAACTCCCTGATATTAACAGCATCTCTTCTTCACCAAGTGAGCCCTCTTAAAGCAGACTTGGGAGTAGAACTGTCACTGGAGATTTTAAAAACAGGCATATGTTAAAAGAAGAGTGTGAAAAAGTCATGCTGTTTGGTTCTGAACTGCACCTTTACAGTCTCTTATTGAAAAACACAAGCATTCTATCCTGGTACTGCTTTTGATGAATAATAGCAACTTTGGAACTAAGCAAGAAGAACTTGCCATATACTTTCAGTCTTCCAGACTGCACCCAGCTCGTGGGATTCCAAAACTACTTTCATAGAATGTCCTTCTTACTGCTTCTGACCAGTGTGTGACATGCAGTCAGGGGACATGAAATTAGGGTGTCTCTCCACTTTCATGTCTACGCTATCCCTCCACATCTTCAGTGTGAGAAGGGAGGGGAGAGCAAGAGTTTTGTGCCACATGGAATATCAGAAGGGGAAGTCTGTCAGCAGCACCACAGAGAGAGTGGTGCATTACCCTGTTCCAGAGATTTGCTTACAGAGTGGTTACTGGCTGTGACTCCTTCCTAACTGCATGAAAAAAGCTCATGGAGGTCCACGTTTGTCCCACATAATCTGGTTATCTAGGCATGCTAAAGAACTTTAAACAGTGACTTTCAAAATGCTGCACATTAATTGACTTGTTACCTTTTTAAAAACTGGGAGCTGAAAGCAGCCTCTATAAAATCTAGGCTGGATTGCATGAGGAAGGTGGTAATGGAGCTGGGAGCAGAGGTCAAGCTCTGGCCCTGCATCTTGTAAACTGACATTAGCCAACCACCCCCACGTCTGCCCCAGTTCCTGGCATTCCCTGTGCACAAACCCCTGTGAAATCCAGTGAGATCCTAACAGACCATTCTGCTGCATCAGCTCGAGACGTGCAGGGTATCAACCTCATCTATCAGGGGACCTGAATCCAAACAAGGACATGGAGATGAAATGGTCCTAAAAGGGATAAGTAAATAGTTCTGCTGTTTTTATCAGTAAATGTTCCTAACACTTCAAATTAACATTCCTAAAAGGTTCTGCTGTACTTCAGAGTTTCTGTATAACTTCTTTTTCTGTTAGGATATAGCAAGGACTTTTCTTTCACCCCTGTTTTCCCCAGCTATATTTCATGGCTGAAGTACTGTCTGTTATTAATTTTGGCCTTGGCCTGTTTCTCTCTCTCCTCACATCTGCAGGAGCCCTTTCCCCTTTATTATACCTGGGTCGTCAGGCTCTAGAGATCAATTATCTCCTCGCTGCTCTCTAACTTTCTGTCTAAAGCAGCAAAAAGNAACCCCACAGAAACCAGCTGTGCTGGAATCACATTGAAGCAAATCAGTCTCTATTATCAGCCATGCAGCTCCAGCTCAGTGATCACAGGCAAGAAATTAATGTTGCAGGGAGAGTTTGCACACTTTCCTAGACAAACTGGGTCATTTCCATCCCTCTCTAGATGCAGTTACGGTGACCGTAACTCGTAATAAATCCAGCTGCTTCAAATGAATGAAAATCTAAACAACTTATAAATACTTGGGTAAATAGAAATAAGGACCTGACCGCCTGATCTCCATCCACTGAATTTGGTGGGTCTCTTTGTGTTCCTTCCAATAGCCCTTGGATGAGGTCCCAATTTCAGCCATACCTCTGCAATGTTAGCATTGCCCTCTGATCTTCAAAGGGGGCATAAAGATTTATTAATGTGGCTTCCTCAGTGCTTATACATTTTTTTAAACACTAATTCTTTTTGTTTTAATTTACCCGTTCATGGTAGGAGAGCTCCTTCCTGTCTTCATCAGAACAGTTTTCCTTCCTTTGTGTGGTGTGTGCTTTTCATCTCTTGCCTGCTTTGGGTCCTCTCAAATTCTGTCTGGTGGCAGCAGGTGTAGGAATGGGAAGGCTGGTGCTGAACTCCCAGGTGGATCCCTCCTGACACTCCATGCAGAACAGAGAGTCAGTGCTGTGGAGTGGGAAGGCTGCAGTTCAGTCCTGAGCTCCCCAGTTCCTGTTCAAGAAAAGTATTTTCTTTCCATACCATTAGAATTTCAAGACAAGATCATGTTTTTAAAACCCGAGGAAAAAAATGACATATTTTAAAAGAATTATTATTATTAAATTGTTTTATTTTTCATTCAAATAAATATGAGGGTGATAAAGGCATAAAAAAATCCCCTTTGCCATCATATAAAAGGGAATAAAAAAGAGCAGTGGTGATTAAAGCAAAGAAGTTGCTGTAGAGAGGTGGAGATGCCTCCTGGCCCAAGGAACACGCAGAAGTTGTCTGTGCTCTGTGAGGGAGCATTTATGTGCTGTGACTCAGTAACTGATCTGAGAATGCAGACAGTGGTGGCTAGATTTTTGTTCAGTCTCCTTGTAAATTCCTTTTATTGGCCATGTAAACAGTAGTTCTGAGAGTTGAACGAAATCTTTTCCCATGCTTGCAGGAGATTTCAGTTTAGCTATAAATTTTGCTAAACCCCATTGAGTCTTACTGCTCTCTCAGACATGGTGAATTTGTTTATAAATCACCCATATGAATCATCACTCTCCTCTTTTAAAGAAACATAAAGCATCCACTGCAAAACTGGAGAGAGGAGCAGCTACGAGGTGTTTTTAAAGCAATGGAGTTGTGTGTATAAATGATATCTGTACATAAATTAAAGAGTAATAGGATTTTAATTGAAAAATATAATCTGGCTTATTTTTAATTAAAAGCTGAGCTTTTGAGAACTAACCATGGTTTGAAAATGTCTTCTTCCATTGCAGTTAATTAAGATTTTGCCAACATGGCATAGTCAAAGTCTTAAAAACCACACTCATGACACCTAACTGAAGTGTCTGAGACAAGAGATTTCTGAGGTTCCCTGCAGAGTGGAAGGCAGAGAAAGAAGTCCAGAAAGTGCTGGAATGCAAGCACAGAGCAGAGCACTTTGTGCAGGGCCCAGGCATTCCGAGTTCCAAGGGCTCTGTGTGCAGGTAAACTCCTCGTGATGATGATGATGGCAACCAGAAACTGGTATCAAATATGGAGCAGGTTCATTTGTATGAGTACCTGGCTTTGGAACAACATTTGTAATCGGACATGCAAACGCAGATGGCTTTTTTTTTCCTCTCATGTGGAACTTCCTGTTGTCTTCCTGAGCTACGAAGAGTGCTTCCAATTTTTTAATTCCTTCGGCTTTTGACCCCCCTATAATATTAGCTCTATCTCAATCAGGTTAATAAATCTCTTAACAAAAATTAATGGCTCTTAAAATAAAGCAAGAAACTAGTATTTTTTGAGATGAAAGCTCATTCATGTTTTCTCTCCTTTGAATCGAGTCACACATCATGTTTTTAATATTACCAAAGGCATACAAGGGTGTGGGACTATTTCCCGACTTGCAGCCTTGTTAAAACACAGTCTCACCATATTGCTTGGGTTTCTCTCCTTCAGATGATCCTTCCTGTGTGGATTTCTTCACTTGGTGTCATCTGGTGCCCCAGCATGGTGTCTGTAACCATAAATTTTATGGCAAGCAATGTTGTAAATCATGTACGAAGAAGAACTGATAGCAGTGTGTTATCTGAACCCTTCAGTGACAGGATTCTCTTCTTCCATTTATGTTGGAATTATCTCTGCTTTGAGGCAAGACATGGTGCCATGTAAACCACTGATGGAAGAGACATTTTTTCTAAGGGAATGTCTGAGGTACAGTAATTGTTGGATATATGTTGAAAAAGGAATGTTTCTTATTTTTTCTTAATTGCTGACCTCACTAAAGCACAGGGTACTATGGATCATCACTTGAACACTGAGACTCGAGGGGAAGTTCTTCTTTCTTTAAAGGTGTCATTTTGCACTGTCACATGTTAAAAGGAAGAAATTAAGGCAAGGGAGCCTTTTCTGGCTGATTTACCAGAATTCAGAGCAGGAGAGTGTGGGAGCTGCAGGAGGAAGGCTGCAGCGTGGCAGCAGGACAGAGCACACCATCAGAAGTGTGTCCTTTCCTATTTTCTGTGACTGTTGTCCCAGGGTGAGGAAGCTGTTTCCTGCCCCAGAGGGACAGCCATGGCTGAGGGCTGGAGAAGGCAGTGTGGCCACCAGAAGTAAATAGTGCACTACAAAGATATTATGGTGCTTCTCTACCAGACTTGCTGCTGGAAAAGCAAGTTGTGCATCATGCTGATGTTTTTATAATTTTTGAAGAGTTCGTTTTCTGCTTCGTGTAGAAACTCAGAGGTGGTTGACTAGTAACTTGAAATGTATTCCTAGAAATATGCAGTGTTAGAATATTTGGACTTTTAATACTGCTGTGTTACAAGTAAAATAGAATTTCATATTTCAACTAACTCAAGGAACTCAGATTGATTGAGCTCAATGGTTATGTTTTCAACTTTCTAAGCTCATTAGATATGTAATTTTAAAATTTAAACTTGATATTTTTAAGTAGTTTTGTTTCAGAAGCTAGATTGTTTGAATGCCAAGATACTGAAGAATGTCTTCCTTCTAATCTCAAATCTCTCTGCAAATTTCGATTCATCCATTACCCAAAGGAAACAACAAGAATATTACAGTCCATTAATTCATGCTGAACTTCTCTAAACAGTTATTTATTCACATCTTACACAAAAAAAAAAAAAGGCATGAAAAGATAAGTGGATTATTTACTCTTACCAAATAAAAGTCAATTCTATTTTTATACACTCTCCTGATACTTGTATTTAGTTCAGAATCCACCAGCAAACAAAAGAATTGTAAACATGCTGATATTTGTGGCTGTTCAGTATCAAGATGCTTGATGGCACCATGTATCAAATGGTGCCATTCAGAAGGTTCTGTATAAAAAAACCCCAACCTATTTGCCAAACCCATTCCGAGACAGAGCTGTGTCCTACTGTAATTTTCTGGGGAGTGCCTATGAGGGACATATTTATCTAATTCCACCCAATCCCACAACTTTGTTTGATGAATGTAGTTCAGTTTGAGTGTTTTCTTAAAGTATGGTTTCAGTGTAGGATTAGCCAGCTCAGCACTAATGCCAGACAGTGGTCACTTAAAATTAGCAGTTCCTTCTGAAGCAATTTAAATTAAAAACATGTATTCTGTGATACTTTAGGAAATGATTGGAAACATATCTCAACCTACACTGCTCTGTCTTGATATTGGACATTGTGTAATTATAAACTTTTTTCTAGGAAAACTACAAGGGTTGTTTTTGTTTTTATAATTGTGTCCTTTTTATTTTTTGATGTAAAATAATTAATTTATTAATGCATAGCTTTTCCTTTATATTTCTTTGCTCATTTCCTTATGTGAGAACTGAGGAAAGAAGATGGTAGTGTCACAAAGTATGAATTATGGTGTAAAAAAAGCAAAAACTATAAGTGTAATATTTAATTATTTTATAAGCTTTGTAATAAAATACTCTAACTGTTTCATTATATTTGGAATTGTAAAATTCATGAATAAAATATGGAGGTTGTAAGTAAATATCAAATGTTATAAGCGCCGTGTGCATTCCCCTGCATGTTTGTTGATTGTCTCATAAGAAGGTTGTTGTGGACTCGAGTTTCTGAGCTTGAGAAGAGCTAGCTCTTCTCAAGGGAAACTTTTCAAGTCCACAGGTTTTCCTGTTTTTCTGCTGGTGTGTAATTGGGCAATTGGGCCTGAAAAGGCAAAAAATTCCACGGTTTTATTTGCATGACAATACGAAAGCTACATAAACATAACAATACAAGTGTGTTTGTGCGAGACAAACCTGAGCTTTCACTGCTCTCAGCAAAGACAGTGGGAACTTGTGTGTCCCAGAAGCAGCAGGATTCTTCCCTGTCTTTATCTGCGAGGTGGTATTGGAGATAAGGAGCCAGCACAGCAGGAGGTTCTACAGCCTCTCCCATCTGCCTGGGGATACTGGGTTTTTCTAAAACCGGCTAAGGACTTTCCAAGCCAATCCCTAGGAGGGAGGGTATCATTTCACTGATCATTTCAGATACATTCTCCAACACATATTGGTGCTTTTCCCTTCATTCACAGTCACTCAGTGCTCTCACAAGAGCCAGATATCCAGAGGGCTGTTGATAGAAATACTGAGATGCCTCTGACACAGTGCAATCCAGTAAGCAATAACAGCTCAGTCAGCTCCTGGAGGACTCCCAGCAAGAGCTCTTTGGAACAGGATTTGGACTAGTGATTTAAATAATTAATATGCCCACACAGGAATTCAGACTATAAACTGCTTAGTGTTTGAGGCTAGAATTTTGGAATTGAAATGGACCGATGGTTGTCAGTGAATTACAGGGTTGGAGGGGGATGTTGAAAGAGGAAATATTGCATAAAGATGTGCTATTGTGTGCTTGGATCCCCCCCAAGTCCACAACTGTTTTATTGCTGAGCCCTTACAACGTGGTACACAAAGTTTGGCAGTTCTCTGGGAGTGTATTGCTGCAAGGCTCACTTTATAAAGCAGAATGGGCTCTTTTCACAAAGGAATAGCTTGATTTCTACCGCTCAGATTTCATCACTCAGGTAAAGGATGCATCTGCCCAAAGCTCAAACAGATATTTAATGAATAGCTTGATTGTGTAAATCAAACTCAACTCTCTCAGATGCCCAGAAGACATGAAATGCTGGAGACAGATGTTTCACTGCATGTGGTTTTATGGTAACCTGATCCATATCCTGTATTTCCTTTATTTTTCAGCAAATCCTGTTCAAAAGCATCAAGCAAATAAATTAACATTATTATTTCTATTGCAATTGAAGTGCAGCTTAACAGAGTCACTGGGATGCCATTGTGTTCAGGGCTGTGTGCACAGGTCATGAGGTGTTCATGGTCCTGAGTGTGCCACAAGAAACCAGATCACATTATTAGGAAGCTCATGGTGGTTAGGAGGAAAAATGCTGCTGGTGGCTCACTGTCTGTGGACAGTGCAGGATTTCTCCAGGGCAGCTCTGTACAGGTGAGATCTGAAGGAGCAATGCTGAGGAACTTTATTCTGACACTGCCTTGAAAGCAGAAATGAGGTGAGTTCAGTGTTGAATCCCAACCAAGATAGGGACTGTGCCAAGAGGAGGGAAATCCACGTGGATCACTCACCTGCCAGTTACTGGGGACTGAGAAGTGAGGATTTGGCAAAGCAGTAAGCCTCCTCCTCATCAAAAAAATGTCCTGAAGTGAGATACAGCTTCCAGGAGATGCTTTAAATCCCTTCCCAGGCACTACTGTATGAACATCAGCCAAATCAAGCTGAACCCCCTGCCTGCTTCCTGCACACTGTGCAGCACCACTGTGGGGACTCTTCATCCCCTGCCCTTCAGGACAAACCCAGGGCTGGGCTGGGCTGGAATGTGTCCTTGGATGCGAATCACACTCTGGAGTCCTTCACCTTCCCAGGAGCACAGTCAGGGCAGAGGGGCAGTGGGGCTGAGCTGATCCTCAGTCCTGCAAAGGGTTCTGATGCAGGAGGTTGTGGACAGCATCTGCCTCACAGTGCCCAGGGGAAGCCACAGCCTCTGCCTGGAGCACAGGGAACCAGAAACGTACTCCGGCCTTCCAGCAGCCAGGACACCAGGGAGGGATAGGGGAAGGGGAGCAAACATCTGCCAGCTGGGCTGAGCTAGAGACAAAATCTGAATCCCTCAATTCACAATATAATGCTGTAACATCAAAAGCAGTTTCCCTTATGTTTCCTGAAGAAAAACATCTATTAGTGGGCCTATGCTTCAAGCTACCAAATATTTTATGTACTTTCTGTTCAAAAGTAAGAATTACTCAGTCATGAACAGAACCTGTTTTAATTTCTGGATTCTGCCAATGGAGGCAGGAATCTTCAGCTAAGCTCTAACTTCCAGGCTTTGTAAGCATTAAATCAAGCTGTTGCCACCATACATGTCAGCCTCAACGCTGCTGTGTGCCTACTGCAAATAATGGCAGGTCTTTAGTATCCCTTGGGCTGCCAAACATTAATTCTTTATGTTCTGTTGTGATAATATTCATTACTCCTTCCATAATAACATTGCAAAGCTGACAAAAAACGCTCATTCCAGAGGACTATGAATGGGTTTTTATGGGAAATGTTTGCTTGTGAAGCTCTCATCTGTGGAGGCCAAAGATATTTTGGACAAAAGCATACACAGGAATTTCATTTTTTGGGATCTTCTTTGGGACCTTCTCAAATCAGCACAACATGTGAATTTGGTCTGTTTGATAGGACAAACTGAAGGGATTCTCCCCAAATCAGGAATGTCCTACCAACACTCTGCTTCCATGGAAATGATGGTCCTCTACTGCCTCTGTTTAGATTAGTTGAAGAGAGTCAAGATACCTATTAAAGGAATTTTCACTTTCAAAGACTAACTGTACAGCTCCCTCCACTGATATTTTAAGTGGATCAGAACATTTCAGTCTTAGAGAGATATTGCCTGTCAGCAAAAAGCTCATCAGCTCATAAATACTTTTTATTTTATAAAAAATAAACTGCACATGCCAAGTTGCTGAGAACTTCCATCAGTCTGGGCTTTGCTGGTGTGTGTGGAAAAATCAACCAACACAGACAATAACAGGCTGTAAGCTCTGCCCCATTAAATATAAGATATACTTCTTTAAACTGTATCATTTCCCACAACTTCATTCTGAGGGGTTTGGTGTCCACTTCCAAAATACTAGTTGCAAACCCCAAATTGTGTATAAACAAACTGGAACATCTTATTTGAAAAGCCTGCAGCTGTTGCTTGAGGCTGCCAGGCAGTGTAAGGGGCTGTGATATCCACTGACCATGTCACACAAACCTGAGCTGGCCTCCTGTCCCGTGGCCACTCAACAGCTAATGCTGACTTTTTATTTTGTTGTTTCTCAGTTGCAATGGAACTTGTAATGAAAATCATGACCTTGGCATGAGGTTATTGTTCAGGTAAAATCAAGTGCCAGGATCAGCCTGCTAACCTCCAGCTCCAGCAGAGCTGTGTGACATTTGGCCCATGGACTGGGGAGCAGGGCAGCGCTGCTCCCACAGGCTGGCACCAACACTGAGCTCCTTAAGACACATCTGTACATCTGTCCCACTCATCAGCCATTCCATCTGCTCCTTAGCACAGTCACTCTACCCTGGAACTTGCACATTCTTGAGATCCTGCCCAGTTTCACCAGCTTTGCTACTGACAAGCAAGGCAGAGGAAGGTAATAGTAAAGCAATAGTATGAACAGTAAAGCAGAGCTAAAGCACCCATGCCTTCATGCCTCAGTGCAGGCTGGGGGAGAGCACTGGGAAAACCCTTCCTCTGAGGAAGCAGAAGTTCACAGAGCTGCTCTCTCTGCCCTCTGGCAGTGGGCAGCCATTCCCCCAGGTCCTGTCACTCCAGGCCCTTGCCCAAAGTGCCCCTCCAGCTCTCTTGGAGCTTAGGTAGTAGAAGGGCTCAATAGGGTCACCCCAGAGAGATTCTGGGCATGGGTGCAGGTATTTTAACCTCTTCTGCAATCTCTTGTGAATTTGAATCCTTCACCTGCAGTACTGACTCTGCTGTAGGGTGGCAGATGGTGGTTCTGCAATTTCTTCGCTTGTGCTGAGGAAGGAAAAGGAGAAGTGGAACAGAAAAGTGGATCCTATTTGGATTCATTTTTGATTCTATACCTGTGACATAGCATCCTTCTGTGCTCAGAGACTGGATTTACTAAAACCAGAGATCACTTTCAGCACTTTAACCACCTCTCTCTCTAGATCACTATATCCAGTACCCCGTTGGTTAAATGGTTCCTTTTATTTAAGGCAGGAACAACTCACACCTCATGTCTGTATAAGGGCAGGTGCTGTGGGGTCCTGGTGTTAATGTGCCTTCATCCTGCTAACAGCCCTGATCTGCTGGGAGATCATGACTTGGAGGGAGACTCAAACTTTTCTTTTAGTTCAGAGATTCCTCTAACCAGGCCTGTTTTAGAAACTGCTACCCAAACCCTTCTTATCCACATATATATATATACAAGATATATTGTATACTTACAGACTGTTTATCTAGATCTTGTTTTATATAAGGAACAAAATTAAGCTGCAAAAAGCACCCAAACTATTCTGCATGTGCTATATCTTCTTCTCAGGAAACTGCCAGACTAAAGTAGTTCCCCAGCTTCCTAGATTTCACAATCCCACTTTGCTCAATAGGAGAGTACTGCAAGGACTGGGTTGTTCTTGGTGCTGGCTTTTGTAAATGTTTTTCCCTGAACTTCTCATTAACCTTCTGAACCTCACGCCTACTGGATGGACCCCAGCCAGCATCCTCCCCTACCAAAGGACTCTTTGAAAGGAGGGTTTACACCTCAGCTTCCAAATTGATTTACTGTGGCACACTAACTACACAGGAGAGGAAGGCAAACAGTGGATTTGCCTTTTTAAAAACAGCGGTTGATTAAAAAAATAAAGTACCAATAATGTGAGAATCATATTGTCCTGAAACCTTCAGACATTTTGGCACATAACTCTGTCTCTCTCGGACAATTGCATCCCCTTTTTCACTGCTTCCCTCCTCCTGTTCCAGAGCGCCCCCCTGAAGCCATGGGGGTGGGGGGTGGGGGGGTGGGAGCAGAGTGGGTTGTGAAGTGTCCTGGGATAATCCACTTTGACAGAGAACTGTGCTGATTAAAAGTTATGGCTTTGCAATAGCAAAGCTCCCACTGCTGTCCACGTAAAAGTTGCTGCTTTCTATTTAAACCTTAACAGTCAGATCTAATCAAGAGAAAATAAGGACGTTTTTATGAATTCCATGAGAAAAATTCCCCTCAGGTGTAGGCTGCACGGTTTGATCAGCTCCAGAGTCTTGCTTTAGAGTTTCATATTAATCCATCCCACTCTGAGCCAAGAATTTAACTTCCAAACTTGCCTGACGGCCAGGCAAAAACATTTTGGCAATTTGTTACTATTTCAGCTAAACTTGAAATATGCAAATTAAGATTTATGGCAAATGAGGGCTTGAAGCTATGCATTTATCTGCGCGTGGAAAAGGTATTGTGTAGCTGCAAGGTGCCAAAAAATACCAGAGCTGGGCAGAGAACAAGAGAATTACAACTACCAGAAGGCCCTGGATAGTTGTACATCAGCATTTGGTGTCCTGATGACAGGAAACAAACTATTTCACAGTCTGAGATTTTCTGGAAGATATGGAGTTGACCCAGCCCTCAGACTAAGTGTCTCATGTCACCGTTTCCAACTGTAAACTGTTAAAGTGTCAGGTAAATCTGGGTTTTTCAACAAGGCTGAACTAAAAGAAAAATTATTGTTTCATGGAATGTAAGTGTCCTGTTGAAAACACAGTGATGGGAAAACACTGATTAAGTACAGATAACATTTATATTCCTTTCTCTTCTCCCATCCTCTCCCTCATTTCTCCATGCATAAGCAATTAAGAGCATTCCCGTGTGCCAATTCAGCTTCACTGCAATCCCAGTAAGGAAAAGAGACAAAGACACTGCCAATTCCCTGCCTCCTCTTCCTGGGGTAGTCCAGAGGAGCACGAACCATGCAAGTCAGATCCAGAGGTGCTCTGGAGAGATGCATTCGTTGCTGTGTGGTCTAATTCCCTGCTCTATATTCTGCAGAGCTGAAGACAATAGGATGACACACAGGCTAGAGATAGATCCATGCATACTTTCCTTCCTGAGTCAGGGTTTCTAATGAAAAGCATTGGAAAACTGAGATACATGCCCAAAGTTCAGCTCAGCCTGAGCCTTGGGGTCCAATTTTCATCTTAATCAGAAATAATTTCCCTTAGGTTAAAGGATTCATAACCACACAGCATCAGTGCACACAGGCCAGGCTTAAGCCACATCTGGCAGTAAGGGCTTGAACATGAAGAATGTTCAGTGAACAGCACAGATTTCATTCTCAATCTGTCCCCTCACATGCAAACCAGAATTTCCAGATTCTGGAAGCTGATTTGCCTCACTGCCCTAGTTTAGTGGAAGAATGAAGCAGCCTTCCTTATTTTTACCTAACTCCTAGGAGTACCTGATGGAATATTACAAACTGTGAGGAACTCATTCAGGCAAGGCTTGGACTCGGTTGATTTAAATACATAATTCTGCTTTGGGGAACAAAACCGGTTGAGCCGAGGGGGTGAACCAGGGATGTGGGGCTGGGTGTCCTCAGCCCTGCCCGGGCAGTGGCACCGGGCGCCTGGGGAGAGGCTGCTCGGCAGGGCAGGGCGGCCCAAGGCAGCAAGAACAGAGCCGGGCACACACCATGTGTGTTCTTAGACAGCCACCTAGTGAGCTTAGCGAGGAATCGAGAGCTCCGAGGAAATTCGGGAATTCTCACCGAGGCTGGAGTTACACCACAAATACAGTGCTAAAACAGTGCTGAAACAGTGCCAAACCTTGCTATGAGCGCAGAGGGGCTTTGCCTCAGCCAGGGCAGTAGCAGAGAAAAAGGGTGCTTCAGTAACTGAACTGTGAGACAAGATTTGTCATCCCTCTGATTATTGAAGGTAACGTTTGGGGGAGTGACCAAGTATTGAAAAAGATGCCTTTAAGTGATTTTCAGAATTTCGTTCAGGCACAAGTACAGTACATGTTCAGGAAAAAATGTATGGTTTTATTTATATANTATATATATATATATATATACACACCACCTCACCTTTTCCTTACATACCCATTGCTAAATCAAAACATTTCTGTTGACTGGAAACAGGGCATTATGGACTCCATGCAATATAAAAAAGGGGCAAAGTCTGGAGGGATAGACAGGTTCATGGAATCATTAATTGGAAAAAGCCTCTAAGAACACCAAATCCTGCTGTCAGCCCAGCACCACCACCAGGTTCACCATTAAACCAGGTCCTCCAGTGCAGTATCCACAAGTTTTTGAACCCTTCCAGGGCTGGTGACTCCACCAGTGTCCCTGGGGACTGGCACAGAGATCCTGCTCCACTGTTGTGGTGTGTTGGGCCATTTCTGCTAAGCCAGATTTGTCTGTGGGTGTGAAATAGCACAAGGAAGTAATTTGAGAAAGAAAAAAGAACCTATGAGCCTGGTTCACCTCAAAACCAGCACTTGTATTTGTTTGCTGTGTGTGCTGAATTCCAGCTCTATGAAAAAAAAAAAAGGGGGTGGGAGGGGAGAGCCCTCAACCCTAAGGATCTACAGGAAAAAACATTCAGGTTTGATTTTTGGAGTATACTTTTGCAAACTTACCCCAGGGAGGTGTCTGACAAAGCTGCACACTTACTGTCTCATGCTCTGGGCACTCCCAGAACCACAGCATACAACTTTATCCCTGTGCTAAAAGGACACAGAATGTGTGGAATTATAATGAAGCAGCCAGAGTCAGCACCTCATCAGTCCAGTGGTTACCTATTAACCACTGCTGGCTAAATTGCCTTTTGCTATGAAGTTCCCAGATGGTCTCTAGTTAATAAATGGGATCACTGAAAGGAAAATTAAAAAAACCCAATAATCTGAAACAAAAATTTAAGATACTAGTGGAAAACCTTATCAAACCCGTGGTTCTCCAAGGTTCCATCCAGTTTCAATATGCCACAGACTGGCTGCAGGGGGGTGAGTGGGTCACAGAAGAGACAATGAAACCCTGATGACGATGCTTTGTTTGGAATACTGTAGAATTTTTACTTGGATATTTATCACCTCCCAAAACTCTACCAAAGCAGAGAACTGCCTGACCTGCAGATCTTGTCAGTCCTGACCCACTGCTGCAGACTTGGCTATACAGTTTCTTTGCTCTTGTAGACTTGCAGTGTTTGTAGTCCCCAAGTCCAACAGTGTAATAACATATTAAAAATAGCTATGAATGTGCTTTGAATTCCTCTTAGAAACATCAGCTCTACATGCCTAATTAAATATCCTTGACACACACACAAAAAATAATTGCATGGAAAAGAAACCTCTCTCATGAGGGCCAGATGATTTTAATTAGGTCTCACTCAAAATCTTCCTGGGCTCACATGGCTCAGCTCTCAACAAAACCCTCAGTCACACTGGGATGCCATGCTGGACTCCCCTCCTTTCCCTCTCACACTGCTTGCTGCTCCTGTGTCCCAGTTTCTCCCTCTTCCTGAAGAATTTACTGTCCTCCAGCCCTCAGGGCCTGGTCCTGAATGCCCCAGAGACGTGGGGCTGGGTGATTTACTGATTTCTTACTCCCCATGTGCTTGGAGAGCCAGTCTCACATCTGGCGTGATTCTGGGCAAAAGCTGAACATGTGCACAGAGGTTCCACACCAAAGCTGTGGAGGAGCAGGAACAATATTTATTTACTCATTCCAGAGGAGAGTTACAGCCCCTGTATCCCCCCACAGCCAGCAGCTGGTCTGCTTTCAGCCCTGCAAGTGGAGTGTGAGCTCAGATCTCTCTGCCTCCGAGGGCAGGAGGGGCTCAGTCCTGGTGGCAGCTCAGCAGAGCCCAAGGACATTCCCAGAGGGATGGTGGGCCCACTCCAGCTGCAGAGATCCTGACAAATTCAGGCTGCTGCCTCCACAAACCTCCTTTTTCGTCTCTTCTGTACCCAGGGAGGGATTTGGTGTTCTGTGACAGTGCCCAGACAAGAGAGACAGGCACCTCTCAGTGTCTCAGTTATGGCTCAGACATTTAAGGGGTTGGCAGTAAAGAATTGGGGCATCTCTAAAGCACAGTCTTCCACCTCCCCATTTCCCAGCCACAGATATTAATAGTTAATGGTAAAATTTATACTCCTTGAGAATTGAAATGATATGGACACTCAGTTTGCTCTAAGGAGTTATTTATGAATGCTAGAATTATTTAATCCACTTCAGCAAAACAGATATTGGTTATCATAGTTAGCAAAGTCCTGCAGTTCTTTCTTGTGGGATCCCCCCTTTCCTGATCCTGAGCATTTTTAACCCTGGGCTCTTGATTTGATATTTGTTGTGTGTGTGCTGTGGGTTTAAACAGCACTGTCACAAGCCTCAACCTGGCCCTGAATGGCTTGTGTTCACTGCAGTGTTTGTCTGACATCTCAAGGGGCCATTCAAGATCTTGCAATGACTTTTGGATGTTTTTTTATTCGTTGGTTGGCTTCTAAATGCCAGATGAGGGAGTCTGGCAAATTGTAACTTACAAATCTAAGCTCCAGCTGTTGGACAGACTTACAACACAGCCCAGCAACCTTCTGAAACATCTCCACTGCAGTGTCATCCTTCTCCTCCACCTGAGGTCACCCACAAGTGCCCCCCAAATGGCCACTGCTTCCCAGCCCTGCCCTGCTGCTGGAATTCAGCACTTGCAGGTGCTGCCTGTGACTTTTGGACCTGAACTTCTGCCAGTCACTTCCACAGCCTCTGGGGTTTCCAGCTCTCTGCTGGGAGTTCTCTTCCCCCTTTCTGGGTTTTTTTGTTCATTTTTTATCTTACTTCTAATACAGCAAGGAATTTTATCCAGCAATCTGCAGCTATTGTTTAATTACACGCAAGGTTCTTTAAATGGAGAGTCTCCATGATTCCTCCAGTTCAGTACAGATATCCACACAGAACTTATTAGCAAAATTCACAAACCTTTCTCTTTATTTATGAGAAAAGCAACGACATTAGATTAAGAGTTGTATTTAATTTGTCCAGAGAGGGAGAGCTGCTGAGTGCAGTTGTATTAAGGCAGTGTCACACAGGTGATCACAGGTATCAAAGCTCTCTGACCTGCAGCAACTCCTCTGGCTCTGAAGCCATGACTGTTCTCAGATTCCTGCCTGAATGGATCATTCCTGCTGTTATTCACCTGAAGCACAAGTAAAATTCATCCCTGTCAGACCATGAAGAAGATATGGCTTCTTGGGGATGCATAAAATATATTTTCTCCATGTTAAATGTGTAAGTATGTTTTTCTCTCAGGTAATACCTGGATGACACTAATTTCTACATTGTGTATTTAAAACCTTTTCGGTAATGATCCTCAGAAAAGTCCTCCCAAGTACCTGACCCCTGGAGCAGTGTGTCTGTGTGTTGCCATTGCATGTCTAGAGGTCTCTGAGTGTGTGAGCCCTGCTCCTGTTTACAGACATCTGCTCTGGGGGAACATCTCTCTGTGAAGCCTGATTCAGAGCTTGGTGGGGTTTTTTTTCCTCCATGACCTTCTGTTCTGACACAAGGTTGTCACCTTAATGGCCATAAGACATGTCAGAATTACAAGAATTTAAGACAATTTGCAAGATTTTGCAGAATTGAGGCTTGTGGAAACAATGGTCGTAGGTTCAGGCATAGCTGCAGTTTTGTTCTAGGGCTTCTGTTCATTTGACAATTTGTTCAATACCATTGCTCTGCTGTATGAAGTGAAAGGTCTTGTCAGGGAGGGAAAGGATCCAAGGAACTGAAAGCCAACCAGCTTTCTGTACCCCTGGAAAAAAATAGCAGACTTCTCATATGAATAACCATTAAGCTGCATCCATCTTTCTGTGGTTTAAAAATAAGGGCAGGACTTGATTGAATATCTTTGTGATTATGGGTTTAACCTTTAATGATTCAGAGCAAAAATATCTCTCCAGGGTCTCAATTTAGAAAGAAATGCTCCATCATCTCCCGTGAACAACCCCTGTAAAGTGAAATTTGGTATCCCCCAAAGCCTCTGGAAAATCCCCTGAGCAGACAGGCAAAACTGGAGCCATGAATTCTCCTGCGCAGGACAGTTTGGTGGGTTTTATTGCTTCCCAGATTTTTAACTACAGAACATTCCTTTATAAGTCCTCATTGACCTTTCATAACCCTGAGTTTGGATTATATTATTGTTTGTATCCCTGATTAACTAACTGCAGATTTATTCTTTAATTTTAAGGGCAGGCAAGAATGTGCAAATACAGCTGAAGCTGCTGGGAACTTGAAGCAGGGAAATACTAGAAATTCACCTCTGATGTCAGAGTGAAGCCATTTTACAGGAGTCACATTGACTCCCAGGCCTGTGAAATTAAACATTTGCTGGAAATTCTTTTACTATGGTTTCATTTTCCAAATCTGGCCTGCTGACAGCATGTGGCAGTGTAATGTATGTGAAGTGTGTAATGTATGTGAAGTGTGTAATGTATGTAAATGCAGAGTAACGATGGTGGCAGGAAAGCAGATTGTTGTGTTTTTTTATGTTTGTGTTGTCCTGTGAACACAAGATAAACAAGAACACAAACTTAATTAAGATTTTCCTGAGTTTTTTGACAAATCCAGCTGTGCTGCACCAACCCCACCAATGCAGCCTGTGCTGGCCAGAGGTGCTCTGCAGGCAGGACAAGCCAGAGGGCAAAGCCGTATCGAGAACACAAGAAACAAACCCTTGCATTTGCTGCATGACTTGCTAGAAAAAAACTGATTTGTTCCATTTTCATGAAAATAACCTCTGGGACATGAAGCTGTCACAGTTTTTGTAAGACAGGAGGAAGGCTGACCCCCCTGAGAAGCTTGGCTAGAGCTGCTGTTCACTCCCACTGCCTGCAGGAGTGGTGTGCTGGCATTGATAAAAATTCAGTGCTCAGAGGACAGAGGCAATGAACCCCACTGCTGAACCTGCAGATTGCATTTCTCTCTCAGTGTTGCTCAATGCTGAGCCCATCTAGTTTTGAAGAAAGTCTCATATTTTTGGTAAGGTGAAAAAGAGCCCAGCCTCTGTCTTTGTTTTCACAGATTTAGGAGATTTAAATTCAGCCCGTCTGTGAAACTTCATAGAAGAAGAAAAACTTCCCACAGCTCATCTAGAACTTAAAAGAGATATTTGCTTATTCCATTGATGTTTTACACTCTCCATGGGTGACAATTCCCTCCACTGATCTCCCCCAGTGGTCCCAATCTCAGCAGTGAATTGTTGCTATCACAGAAGCCACCTGCATGGGGAGATGTAGAATAACTTCTGGAGAAAATCTTATGTCATGTGGAAAATCTTTGAAAGCAAGTGACAGGTGTTTAGGTTATTACAAAAGGAAGGATAAATCCTTCCTTTATACATTTTTTGGGCACTATTAGAAGAAATGATGTAAACAACCACCCTCAGAAGTGTGCTATCCTTGCTGCTCAGTAGCAGCTACCTGGAAAGTTTTTACCTTTTTTCCCCTTGTTGCTATAATTGCACATCAGGAGGGCTGTGGAACAGAGCTGCAAAAGGCTGCCACTAACAGGTACTGAAAACATGGGAATAAAGATCTTGTTGAGGTGCCTGACTGGAGCTCTTTGCTGTGTAAGAGGAGCTGGGGAAAGGTGGGGTTGGAAAAGCACATCATGGGGCATGAGGGAGGTGTGGAGCCATCTGAGTGGCATTACCTGCCTGCTGGATTAAAATGTGTCAGGATAAACCCCAGCAGTGCAGAGTCCATGCCAGGCACACCAGGAGGGCTGGCTTTGGTTCTGGTCTGGAGACGAGATGCTCTGGTTACAGTCAGACACCTCTGGGGACTCTTTGCTGAAGGGCAAACACACACCAGAAGTACCTTGGGCTTAATTCAGGTCATGGTGGAATAATCAGGATGATCCATAGGAGAAACCTTGCATGAAGGATGGCACAATTCTTCAGTTAATGACTTTCTCTTTGTGCCTGTGAGAACACTGCAGCTCTCCCTCAGCCTCTGAAAGCACTGTAGATGTACATACAGCAGCTACACTGCTCTGAGAAGCAGGATCCTTCTCTCCTTCCATGAGCAAAGTCTCCATAAACACATAAACACTTCAAACACTTCTAGCAGGTGATAAAACTCAACAAGGAACCCCTTAACTCTACTCCAGTGTATTTTTATATATATATATATAAAATACCTCTGTATTTGTGAGTTGCCTTCACCAGCAGCATCCTCTCTGAGTTAATGAAAACTGAAGCAAGTTTGTAAGTGTTATCACCTCCAAAAGGTGTTTAATGGGAGTGCCTTTCCTAGGCTGGGACCAGTCCCAGTAATCCCACTGCTTCCCTGCACCGGGCACTGCAGGATGCATAAATGAGCAATTGCATTCATACTGTTTGCCTGAAGGTTTTCAGCATCTGCAGATCTACTCGTGTGCCTTAAGAAAAAAGTACTCCAGCAAGTACAAACATGAATGTGTCCTTAAAATTGCCCTTCTGGAATTAGCTCAGCCTATTTGTAAGAATTCTTGCAACTTAGCACATGCTTCATCTTCAGCTCAGAGTGTTAGCCAAGCAATAATCAGCACTCAGCAAGAATTAGAACGCCAGTTTGTCACAGTGAGGTCATGGGGAAGATTATTCCTGCTTTATGACTCCATTTATAATAAATATTCCATAGCCTGTCATGGAAAGGATGTAGAACATATTTATACTTCCAACCTCCCTTTTCACATAAAATTTATCAACTTGTCTGGTAAATTCAATAGAAGCCTATTCCCTTTTGTCACTTTTTACATGCCTCCTGGCTCAGGAGAACCAATAATCTTCATCAGAGTGCAACAGAGATCTTGCCTGCCTTTGAAAGTTAATGTGGCAGAGATCTAGATTAGCAAAGGTATTTAGTTATTTCCTTTTCAGGTAGAATATAACTGCATAAATCTTCTTCTCAGAGTCAAGTCAAACATCTAATGCGCTCACCTCATATTTAGGCTGCTTATTACCATCTGTTGAGGTATCAAGATTCAATTTCACAACATCATCTTACTCCTATCCAAGTATTTATTGCCAGATAAGCGTGGGCCTGGGAAGTCAGCCTGCAGGACAGTGTAATAATGCCTTTGTCCTCCTCTTTCAGAAACACTTGAAGGAAAGTCCAGCGCATTTCTCAGAACAGAAACATTCCCTTCTCTGAAAAAGGCAACAGGAAACGTGATCTGTGTCTCACTCACTACGTGGCAATGAGACATTTGAGCCTCACAGGGAGGGGGCCAAGGCCACCAGTGTAACCCAGGGAGGGAGGCTCCAACAGCACATCCCCACCCCCAGACTGCAGCACAATTTACACAAAAATTCCCTGTGTCCTCAGATTCCCTAAGGGGATATGCCAAAGGAGCTGGCTGTGGTATTTTTACACAGACCAGGGACTACTCACACTGGGTATACCCTGGACAATATTTGGAGAACAGGACATGCCAATGCCAATCTCCTGCCTGGTGTTGCCAGGCTTGGAAGAAAAGCTCTAGGTTCCTTTCTTTTTCACTCTGTACATATTAGCAGCACGGAGGTGATGATACAATTTTAAAAATAAAATAACGAAATAAATCAGACTGAGGAATGTGTTATAATTCAGGACCCAGACCACTGAAATGTGACAGAAAGGCAGGAGAGAAAACGTGTCAGCTAAGGTTTCAACAGGATGGTACCTCAGAAAGGTTTAGAGCATGGAACTGGCCAGAAAACAGGAAAAGCATTTATTTACAAAGCATGAAGACACATGTTGTACCTGTGTCCACTCTGAATATATAACGAATATTTAAATGGACATTGTTGAAACAAATTGAGTGCAAACAGCTATTTCTTTTTACAAAACATATGGGAATGATCATGATGGAATTACTCTTTCCAGAAAGAAGTTTTGAGGAACTTCCAGTTGTACTCCAATAAAATAATTGCTTACAGAGGAAAAAGACAAACCAACCAAAAAAAAAAAAAAAAAAAAAAACAAGCAATTTTTTTCTAGTAAGAAAGTTTCTAATCCTACATTTTTTCCTCCCATAATTCTTACACAAATGGCTTCGCTGAAGTCTGCTGCATAAAGAAGCTTTTTTAAGTGAGTGAAAATGATAACAAAAAAGCTAGTAACATAATTTAAGCTTCACAAAGAAATAGATTTCTCTTGAGATGGTAAATGAGAGGTTTGTCTTGAGAAATAACTTGCATATGATTTTTTTTTTCCTCACCAGCATTGCAATTGCTGCAAGGGTTGTGTGACATATGACAGGTGAGCTGATTCAATGCCTGGAGCCTTTAACTGTTTCACAAAAAGAGCTAACAGAGGAAATGAGTGCACCTGCCCTTGAGGGGAGAGAGGACAAGGATGATGGAAATAGAGAGGAAGAAGGATTCCACCCCCCAAGGCTGAGAATCTGTTAAAATCTCATATAGCTTCGAGGAGCCAATTCACACAATTGTTATATCAGGACAATAAATCAGAGAAAGGCTGAATGAATGGATGAACAGTTAAAAAAGAACCACACTGAGAACAAACCGGTAACCCCATCTAGGTGTCGAAAGATGTTGGGATTTGTATTTTAAATCTTTAAAATGACCATCTTGCCCTGACCATGGGGAGAGAAGCACCCTCGTCTCCATCTCCCGATTTTTTGTCAAAACACACATCCCCTCTCAGCTGCAGAGCTGACCTGGGCCATTCTCCATGGCCTCTCCTAAAAGCTCCTGACACCAGCACCTGGTCATCACCTCGGGCTGTCTCTTGCCTTTACAGAAGTCACTCCTCGTTTTCCATCTGCAGGAATTGTCAGCATCACATCATGCAGTTCACTGGACATTTCCATCATTATTCTAAGCAGGATTCTACGACATTTTAGTGGTTTTGCTTTGGGCCATTTCAGTCCTTTAACCTGAGGCTGTCAGTAAATCCAACAACAGGCTTTGCATTCTGATTTATACACACCCATGCACAGATTTCCCCCTCACACAGAAAATACTGGTGTTTATGTGAAAAAAAAAGTCAAGTGAGCTTAAACCCACCAGCTTTATATGGCTCTCTGAGGCTGCAGCACTGCAAAACTCTCAGCACGGTGTGTAAAGCAGTCAGCAGCTCTTGCTGTTTAATTGTCCTCTTCCCCAGCCACTGGAAGGGAACACTGGCCTCTCCGTGCCACTGGCATCTCCCTGCCACAGGCAGACACAGGCAAGGAGTTTGTGTCCCTCCTGAAGTAACACCTGCTTTAGGATGAGATCTGCTCAGAACTCAGGAAAGTCGCCTTAAAACCTGTCTACGATCCTATGCAGGAAAATAATGAAAAAGCAGCAAGAGGCAAACCAGTTGAAAAGTGAGAATAAGGATTAAGACTTGCAAAGTGTTAAGATATGAGCACTGAAGAAAGAACTGGAACAGTCAGTAGGTAACATATCTTTGATTAAGATGGACTACACAGTAAACCTGTCATAAAAGCCTTCTGCAAACCCATGAACAACTATATTTTAAAAAAATCCAATAAGAAACACTGAACACAAGCCCAATCCACTATAACTAAATACTATTTCTTGTTGATGTAAGCTCTGTAGCCAGCTGAGTGTGGTGCTCAGTTAAATCTCTGGCACTTAGCAGCAGTGAGAGAAGTACACAATGCAATCTTGGAAGGCAGGCAAAGACAGATGGAAAGGGACAATAAATGAGCCAGTGACTAGACAGACAGAAAATCTCACCCAGCATTTTATCTTCCATCTGCTTCTCCTTAAAACTGTACCTTTACAAAACCAGATCTCCCTTCCTGACACTGGAAATGGCACAAGGAGTGTTTATGACAAGGAGAATGTGTTTAAACACACACAAAAAACCAAAACAACAAAATGAAAATCTGAAGGTAAGCATTTGCGAGCAGACACTCTCGAGAAAGATTTCTTTGAAATAAAACATTCTTCTATTTTCTTTGTTTTCCCATATCATTCTTTAATCTGCCCCTTAAAGGGGGGCCTGAAGAACATTGAGAGATAAGCAGAGAAGAGATGAAAGAAGGAAAGATGCAGCTTTGAAACAGTAAAATGTGTTTCTTTTTGTCCCACTCTCCAGCATCCCCTGCAGCAAGAGTGGGGAGCAGTGGGGAATGTGCTGGGGAGGGAGTTTGGCTGCAAGTCTCAGTTCCAAACAGTACATTCTTGCACAGACCACAGGCTTTATCATGCTTCTCATCAGGTCTGGTGATATTTGACACTTACATGTTTACATATACTATGTTATCTTGAAACCCTGTAAATCATCTTTCCTTTAAATTTAAATTGCTCCTGAGGGGCAGAAGGGAGCACAAAACTCCCCAAGTATTTAAAAGCTTGTAGTGAATGAGTTTCCAGGCTCAACAGACTGCAAGAGTCAGTGAAATTGTGTTACAGGTTTTCTATGTACCACATCACCACAGACATTACAAAGATACAGAGGGTAAATATTTGTTTCTGCTATTAAACGTGCAGGGACAGCACGAGAGCAAAACTTTATCTTCCTCTGCATAGCAAGAAATACTTTGTTACCTACTATAAAGTTAGTTCTTCAAGAGACCAGTGATAGACAAAGCGTCCTTAGGGCTGAGGGACATTTATAGTGCAACCCTGGATTGCTTTTACGAAACCAAACAGCCCCAACATGCTGCACTTCAGGAGCTCTGCCTCTCCATCTACATCACCCTGCACCTGCTGTAGCTTTCACCTTCCAGCCCCACTTACCAGACTCAGGGAGAGTATGAGAAAACCATTTCCAACAGGATTAGCAGATTCAGAATCAATGGGGTTTATTGATGCAAAGGACAGAGGGTTTCTGGTAGCAAAAGAAAGCATACACCTCCACTTTGAGCTCCCACTAATTTAGATTTCTTACTTAAAAGCAGCAAAACACTTTTGTGTTGTCCCTGGTGAGCAATTCTTAATGAGAATGGAGCTGGCATGGAGCACTAAATCAGTGCAACAGAGGACACTGTTCCCTGGCACTGACGTAGAGAGTTTTTTTATGGCAAAACCATACTGATTTCCAGAGCATTCTGTACTCAAGCATTTCAGACTTTGCAAGAATTGCAGCACTGAATTTTATCAGTTATGTCAGTTTGATTGGGTTGTATTCCAGCTCCAGAGGTGCCAGCTATACTGTAATATTTTATTGCTTGTGTTGCTGACAAAGACTGTATCATCTAGCTCTGGAAATGTACTTAGAGGGCTG
The DNA here is from genome assembly GCA_008694505.1 of Cyanoderma ruficeps. NCBI lineage: Eukaryota > Metazoa > Chordata > Aves > Passeriformes > Timaliidae > Cyanoderma > Cyanoderma ruficeps. The sequence goes on along the minus strand of VZDJ01000017.1, from coordinate 1,466,318 downwards.
TAAATAAAAAGGAAATTTTGCAGAACTAATATTGCAGGTTGTGAATGGCAAGGGGGCACATTTACAGTGGAACACTGATAGCACTTTCTGGCTATTTTAGCAATTGGATAATGATGGATGGAGCTACAGCAGCTTTGCCTTGGGTCTCAAGGGAGATCAGTGCATATCCTAGGGAACGCTCTGTTCAGTAACTATAAACTAAAGGCCCTTGATTTAATATCGAAATTAAATACTGAAGACACTGATTCTGCTGAGCAGGAACTTTGCACAGAGCACATTGTAACACCTGGACAGCACAGGGATGGTGCTTCTGGAGAGATGTCCTGACCTGCATCTACTGCCCATGGCCACCCTTTGGCACACGGCTTGTTTGGCAGGATCCAACCAGGACCAAGCCAGCCAGGGTTTATTCAGCTCATGGTGAAGAGCTCCTCTGAGAGCCAGGGCTGCAGTGTTTGCATTTCTGTATTGTGCTGAGCCTGATCCAGCCCTGTTCCAGCTGATGGAAGGATTCCTGTTGCCCTCAGCATGCCCTGGATCAGTGCACCCCTCGGTGCAGTGAGGGGCAGTGGCAGTGTTTGAACGCTGAAGTTCTTGAACAACGTGGATAATTCACAACTGAAGGAACACATAAAAGACAGAGCTGTGTTCCCTCCCTTTCAGTGCTCATGTTACACTCTGTGACAAAAAACCCCCACCAGGTTCTTCAAGCCATTGAGCAACCTTCCTTGCTTTTGCATTCTTTTGTTCCTGGAAAAAAAAGTCAGACAAAAATATCGGCTGCACCGTCTCAATATTAAACAGCAACTTCAGACAAGGACGGCCTTATTTTTTCCAATGCTTAGCACTTCAGAAGTGGATTGTGTTGAAAGATGAAAAGAATCAGCCATTTCATTTAGCGAATGACAAAATCCTAGTAAAAACCTGTTTCCATTTCAAGCTTGTCCCTGGAATCACATGAGGCCATGCACTGCCTTGATCGTGCACCAGGAGCATCAGTTCTCTCCAGAGACTCAGCTGAAAATGTCCCAAAAATCACCTAATTTTAAATATCTTTAAACTTGCTAAATGCTGAACACTTTAAAAGCAGTTTCAACTGATTTCCCACCACCAAGACATGTGTCTAAAAATTGTTATTGCTTCTAAAATGGGCATGGTACAAGTAGGACTGATTCCTTTTGTGACTGCAGTTTTCTGATCTGGTATTTTGTCACACCAGTTCTGTGCTTTAGTACATTAGTTCTGAGCAGGAACTCTGACTGAGAGATCATCAAGCACTGGAAGTGCCCAGGGGCCAAGAAGCTGTATATACAAACAGGATTTTTCATGTCTTCGGCATTTTTTCTTAATTCAAAAGTCTCTCCATAATATAACATGGGAAATTTAAGTTACACTGCATTCTTTGTCCCTTCTAGCAGCCAACCTTTTCCCTTTGTTGTTTGGCAGAGCATTGCCTACATTTGGTGACAGTGCTGCAACCAAAGCTCGCCACATTATGAGCCAGATTGGAAATGAAGGGGAGTTCTATGGCTATAAGAACATATTTTATTTTGGGCTTTGGTTTTCTTGGTGTCTTTTTATCTTTTTAACTTAACATAAGATGGCATCATCACGAGAATGACATATCCTGGAAGATTGTTTCAAAAGAGTGAGGGTGACAGGCTACCCATGGAAACAATCTACTTGAGGTATTTCCTAGCGATCTTATCACTGTCATAGCAAAATTTCAATGTGTGAGGCAGATAAATATGGATGGCAACTGAGCTGCAAATTGACCTTGTAGGCTTGGGATAGATTTAGTCACTGCTGCCAAAAAAATTTTCAGGTACATCAGAGATTTGTGCCCAGGGGTCCTCTTCTTACCCAACTAACTTGTAATCACAACTGTCAGCTTCAGAACATTTATGTGACCCTGTGGAGTGTAATGTGACTCCACCATCTGAATGTGCAATTCGTTAGACAACTGCAGCATGCTCAGTGGGAGCAGGCTGTGAGACAACAGTGATGGATAAAAGAAGATGAGAGAACAGGTTAAAGGGTCCCTGCAGTGGTTTTGCAGGTCTGGGAATAGGTGTGCATGTATTAAGTGCCTTTGTGCCTCCTCACACACCTTCGAGGAGATCATTTGGGTGCTGTGAAAACCTCAGCAGTAACAGAACCTGACACCTATCTCTTCCAGTATCAGAGTATAACAATGATTGGCCTGCACTTTAATAAGCCTTGCCATTCCTTGTTTATCAAGGACATCATGCTTGGAAAGAACACCTTGCTTGATTATAACCTGGCAGTGAGAGGTGTGAGCAGCCCTTCTCACAGCACTTTACCCATTACCCACAGCACCTCTCAGCCCACGCCAGTCACTCTGGTGGGAATCATTCTAATTGTGTAAAGGGGTTTGGACACTCCTAACCTGTGTCTGGTACAAGCAGAGTTGATTTATTAGCCCTCTCCCGCTTATACTTGTTTTATCCTCCAGTAGTCCAAAAGGAATCTATTGATTTAGTTAAGGGCTCTATGTAAAACTGAACCCTTAGGCAATGAAACTCCTTGGCAGGCTCTCACTGACTTATCAGTTACACTTTTTTTTTTTTGGTTATTTAGGTCTAATTTTACTTCCCCTGTCCATTTTGCCCCATAATTTCTTCTTGCTGAGGTGGGCACTTACAGAGAAAGGCAGTGCTGCAATTGAGAGAATCAATACTTCCATTGCAGGGTACTTACAGTGCTTCATTCTCTTTGCATCCTGTGCCCTTCATATGTCAGGGGTAGGGATCAATTATGAAGATCTGTCGGGTTTGTTATTACATGAGAACATTTATTCTGTTAAGAGGATAAAGCAAAGTCAGCAAGCCAAGAACATTTCAACTACAGTTTCCAAGCCTACAGTTACAGCCTGTTAGAAAGACAAGAATATTTCCTTTATTCTAAGCTCACAGAACAAAGGGACAATTCTCTTCAGCCTGGCTGCTGAAGAAATGTAATTGAGAATCACAACACAGAGCCTGAAAATATCTGGAAAATTTTTTCTAATTTTTTTTTTTTATTTTTTGCCTAAAGGCTTTCCCCCAAAACCTCTCCTATATCACAAAAAGAACACAAAAGAACTAGAACAGCCCTTTTTTGTTCTGGACCAAGAGCATTACTTCATTTTCCTTGGCTGGCCCAGCTCAGGCTCTCAGGGAATTACCAGCAGGGCAGGCAGGTGTGCTCCTCTTGCCCCTCTACGACAGCGTGAACTCGAATTTGCCCAAACTAGCAGATGTCCAAGTACACTGCAACAGACAGAAAGAAAAGCAGCAAGTGTGAGCAGAACCTGGCTCCCAGATCTCCAGGAGCTTGTTATTAGTGTGATTAGCTGGAGTACTGTAATTGAATAGGCTGGACACATTAAACTTGCAAACACATTCAGCTGCTGACTAACAAAACTCTTGTTCCACACGTGTACAACCTGATCCAGGCAAGGGCAAGGTTGGAGACAGGCTTTGTTCCTTAAGGTTTTGTGGTATTGCTTTTCTTTACAAGATAAAAGGCAAAGACAAGAGCAGAATTTCTTGCAGTGATTTTCAACTAATGCTTTGAAGGTGAATTCTGAATATTTAAACTCTTCCTCGCAGTGGGAATTCTGATATTTGTAGCCACTGCCAAGGAAGGATCTTTTGCTATTAAAGTGGTTGAAAATGAAAGTGAACATACTGCAGAGTCCAGGAGAGATGCCAGAGCTGCACGTTCCCTGCATAGCTAAGAACAGGGTACAGTGCAAGTGCTGCATGGTGAAGATGTTATCTGTCCTCAGCAAACACCTCAGCCTAATTTGGAAAGGACCACGTTGAAGAGAAAATGGCTTTTTATTCTGCACTTCCATTCAGCAGTGATTTAAGGAGCTAATTAGTGCCAGCATTTGAGGTCCAGATCCTAAATAAGCTTGAGTGCCTATTAGCTCCTGCATCTCCTGCCAGCTGGATCCCTCAGAGGATGTGAACCCTGACTCTGCTGTGACAGGAACAGCCCTACACGTGGAGCCTTCCCTGGCTGTCCAGGGAGAGGAAACTCAGCACCTGGAGAGCAGTTCACACTTGTGCTCAGCCCTTTCAGGCAGCAACAATAGACACAACTCTGAGAACATGAAGAGGAATTTGACTTCAGGTACCAAACTCAGAGAGGTTTAAGTTATTTCAAAGTCCTATATCAGATATCACTTAACATTTAAATCAATTTGTTTCCATTGAAATGCATTAGGTGCTAAGGATCTGCTTGGAGTTATATATAATACCACCACCACCCTTACATGGGCTCCTGAGCTAAAGAATGAAACTTAAAATGGGCTTTTCTCTGTCACTCTGCTTTATGGGACTCAAGGCACAAAGTATCACCTCAGACCACAAAGACCCACTACTTCTTGTAGCCCAGCATGCTCCTGGCTAGACCTAAACAAGGGTCTGTGCTGTTTCCAGCGCCAAATTTCCTTCTCACTACAAATTCAACCTCCACATAATGCAGCAAAGATTTTCCAGGCGTAGGGGTCAGAATGCATCTAAAGTTTAACTTCTCTTGTTTCTTGTTATTCTCCCATATGTCTCACATACAGCTTTCTTTTCAAATGTGAACAGTCTTTAAATATGTATTTGCATATATGAAACCAGAGCTTGCATCCTGCTCTGCCTGTGACCCTGTGACACTCGTGGTGCTGTTCCTGTGCTGAGCCTGCTGCTGTGTTACACCGCCAAGGACACAATTCAGGAGGAAAGAAATGCAATTCTAAATCATTTATGCTTATCAACATTTGTAATTCCAGTCATGGATCCGATCTGTTTGTAAATTCCAAAGCAAAATACCTCTGAACTTGCTAAGTCAGTGTGGTTATGCTCATCTTTTCCTTGCTACATAAAATTGGACACATACCAGGCAACAGTGGACTGATTAAGAGTCTCTCCAGCAAAATAAAAGAAGATAGGTCTTGTTATCAACTTGGCTGCTGACTCTTGACAGAGGCAGGAGTGTAAGGTGCATTGAGATGCTTATGAGATTCCTACCCTCTATTATGAGAACTTTCAGTGGTGGTTTTATGCTGAAAAGTGGCTCTGAATAAATAGCATTGTGAAGTTCCAAATTTATTTTCTCTCAAAGTCTTGCAGAATAAATTTGCCCACTTTACAGGAAAAGATGCATTTTCTCTTGCTGACTCTAAAAGTCACAGCTGTGTTGTCCTTTCATTGTTGCTCTCCTGAAATGGTGTCTTAGTTAAAACTCTATTGTTAATGTAACAGAGAAAAAAATTCAATACCTTCAGAAAGAAGTCTTTTAAAAGGCCCTTAATATAAAAAGACCCCAATGCATATCCTAAGATTACTGTAAAGCTATATCCATATCTAAGGGGGAGGGGTTACAAATCACTTTGGGATTTGAATTCTCTGAATCATAAAGATTCATCATAAAAATCTAGTTATGAGGATCGTTAAAAAAATGAGCTTCGGAGCATGAAATGTTACAGACATTTGCAGTCTTTTAGAAAAATAGTGTCTCATTCAAGATCAGATTTTAAATCATCCTCTCTAAGTTGTCTGAACGCCAACTTCTCGCAGGCAGGTTAAGTAGATGTGAAGAAATGTTGGCAAATGTGTTTCAAAAGTGTGATGTAACACACACAGCACTGGCGTGTCCTGGTCTTCTCTTCTCAGAAGGGGATTGGGGTCACACTTCGACACACTTTTCATTTTTAAAGATGCAGATAAATACCTAATGACACCTTTGAAAAACTTTATTATCTCACTCTTGTCAAAGTCCTTTAAAACCCAGAAGCATCTCAGCTGTTTTGAAAATTCCAGGAGTTACTGAGCATGGCAAGTGCCCAAATGATTTTAAAAGTCTAATCATCAGTGCCTGTAAATGGCTGGCAAAAGAACATGTAGAACAGACCCCTTACAGATTTAAAGCAACAGATAAATAGATCACACACTGTAATGGGATATTTTGCACTGCTCTGATTCTAAGACAGATCACATTATATGATCAAAGCTGAATGCAGGATACAGCTGTATGTGAGAGGATGAGACAAAAGTCAGGCCCAACATACATATGTAAAAGCCATAGTAACATTTCCTGTTTGTAAACTCGCTGGGATGTCATGATCCACCTTTTTTGGGGGCATTTCAGGGTTTTGAATAAAGAATGAACAGTTATTTGCTGGCTTTCACCAGCATGTTCCCAGCAAAATCTTTGCCAGAGGCGCACATGAGCTCCTGCCTGGGAGCAGGATGAAAGGACCTGTGAGAGAACAGACTGGATGTTGTACTTTCCATGGATCACTTCAGGACTCAGTTTGAGTTCTCTGGATTTTTCCTTCTAACCAGTGGAAGGAAACACTGGTCCTAAAGAACAGTGCAATGAATGTAGGGCATGGTTTGTGGAGAGTGCATTTACCTGCTGATCTGGGTTCTAGACTTCCAGGAAGTTCAGAGTACTTTACTGAACAGCTAATGTGAGATTGGAGAGGATTAAAAATATCTATGAATTTATCCTTTTGTAACAGGTCACGTTTCAATTTGCTCATGCCATTCTACAGCAATGTTGTTCTGAACTTACACTGCCATGTATTTTGTTTTTATGGATCCATTGCTAAACCAAACATTTTGAACTCCCTGAGAAACTTTAGGCCACAGGAGAACTGGGATTAGATCAAAATGTCCATATGGAATCAGGGGCATCCTTGTTGGAATACAAATACAAATATAAAGATCCCTTTGCTCTCCCCACTCCCTTTGTATGGATATGAATATTCCAAGCACTGGTTCTCAGTAAAGCCCTTGGATAAATCAAAGGATTGCAAAATGCCTCTTTTCATGGATGTATGACCAGTTCTTCTCAGGGTCAGCTCTGGCCCTGTCCCTTTGGAACGTGCATTTGTTGTTCAATTTTACAGAAGAATCTTCTCCATAGATTCTGAAAGAACACTAGAGGGCAATAATGCACGAGATATTCACTGAGCCTGAGAATATCTGACATGGGTGGTCTCCATTTGTTAATTCATAGTTTGCTTCATGTGTTTGCGTTAATTTAGGAAGGACTTGTGCTGGGCTAGCAAAAGAAGAAGAAAAGCTTCACAGAAACCCCAAAATTAACAATCATTTGCTTTCACAGTGCTGTGATATTCTTAAAAGAAAGTGAGGAACCCTTTTGGGAAGGAGATCTGCATGAAGGGGTGTCTCTTCCAAACAAAATATTAAAGGACATTTTAAATTCCCTGAATTTGTTTTGAATTTTGCTGAATCACTGACAGCAAAAAAATCTCTTGAAAAGGACAGAAGAGGGAAAAGGCAAAACAGAGAAAATAAAAAAGGGAAAGAAAGGGAGAAGATAAGAAAAACAATTATAGAGATAGATAAGATAAAAAAATCTCTCTCCATTAGCGGTATCTTACCAGCACAACAAAAAGATTGTATTTTCCCTTACTCTGGAGTCTCCCCAGAAGGTTTTTTCTTTAGAGGCAGTTGATCTGTAAAGTGGCACTTTGGTAAAGGAGGGTAAGGAGGGTTTGGTTTGGCTCTCAATCGGATCTGTCACACTTTCAGAGTGTCTTGGGTCACACACTATTCTAACAACTGCTCTTCCTCAAATTGCTGTGAGAAAAGGATATTGCCTAAAGCTTGGACACTGTATGGTGCTGGAAAACAAACCAGGCATCTTTGCATCTTGCTGCTTTCTAGTCTCAATAAATCCAAGGAATCTGGATGGCTTTTTGTCTCGAGTGTACGTCTCTGGTGATTGACATCTTCAGGGTGCACTCAGACATCAAGAGAAGGTTGTGCCTCAAAAAAAAAAGCTTTCTTTTAGGATTGCCAAGTGCAAAATTAATGATTCAGGATTGAGTCTGGAAGAAAGAGATGTAAGTGTGAAGTGAACCTTTAATGGTCTGCGAGAGGGAGTGACTGCTTAGAAGAGTTTTTATAGCACTGCACTTCCTGCTACTGGGGTAATAATAACAGCAGTAACAGTAATGATGCCTGCCTCTGATAGCTCACTTCCCATCAGCACAACACAAGTAATTATGTTCATTGCTTATCTTAAAGCAAGTGCTACTGAAGACAGGGATGTGATAATGTGGTGTTTGCTGCTATCAGTGTTTTTAAGCCAAGTATCACCACAGGTTTCTTCTGCTGTACTGAAGCAGGGAAGGACCAAATATCAGAGGAAGCTGTTCTTGGGCACCCACATTTTAGACAGATCACCTCTTTATAAGTGAGGTGGGGGACATGTCATGGCCACAGAGGATGTTTGGCTTCTTTGAGCAGAGAGTGTGTTTGTGACATTTAAAAGTCTCACCATTTCTGCTTTCAACTCTGCAGCACTGGAGCAGCATGAGACCACCTTGGTACAGCACATTATTGATGAGTGATGATGCCTATATGTTCAAGCCAGGCACTTTAAAAACAGAAGGTGATATTCCTTTTAAGAACAGGAATTAAAGAGAAGTCTTAAAATGCTCATCAGCCTGAGCAGGCTTCATTTTTTCCCTCCTATAGCCAAGAGGAAATGATCATGCCACAGCAAATTAATTCAGGTCATGATAGTGCCATGGTAAAGCTAGAGGCCAATTCATGGAGATTGCTCAGAACAGCCTCTCTGTTTTCATGTTGCATTTAATGAGCCTTTTGGTTGAAAAATTTGTTATGCTGCACTTCAATTCCAGCACAAGATGAAGATGGCTCCTGTGTTTTTGAGCCTCTCCAAGATAATGGCTGTGATTCCACTGTCCCTCCTTGATGTACCTGTGTTCGTGGGGCTGCGCTCCCTCTGTCACTGGCAGGGTATGAAAGGGAGCTCTGAGGATATTCACACAGGTCAGGTTTCCCTGAGGACATCTTGCCTCTCATACCTGTGCTCTTTCTGCTAATCCAAACGTAAAGATGAAGAGTAACAATTCATTTCAGCCATGTATTATTAATTTAAAGCAGTCTAGTTTTTCTATCAGCCACTTCCTATTACCCACGTGTAATGACCCTTGCCCACATAAATCAGCCAGGAAGATTTAATTCGCTTACTGATGAACCCAGTTCTGTTCATTTCCAGCCTCTTCCTGCAGAAATGAGTACAGAACACTCAGTTTTTTCCTTGGACTTCTTGAAGTAGTAACGCACAACTAAACTCTTCAGTAAAACTTAGAAAATTGCCCTTCAGTGCCTAAATGCTGACCATTAACTGCAGGAATTTTAAGTGTTTTTCTCGATTGTATTTAGCCCTGCTCTGCTAGGTTATCCTTGATTTTTTTGCACTGTCCATTTTTGTTGAATGAGGTGATAATTAAACACATGCAGTCTACAGAACAGAAAGTGTTACTCAAAACTAACCAGCAAAGGTCATGGAATAAATACATTGACAACTTGCTAAGGAAGGAGATTACCCAAAGTCTTGACTTGGTGTTATTTCAAATCCCAAGACACAAGAGAGTTTTTATTCCCTCTCAATTCCTTTGTTGTTTGGGGATTTATGTGTATTGCTTAGCTTAAATATCTCTCAAAGCCATCCAACCAACTCTGTTGACTGCTTGGTAAAATTCCCTTCTACACTTGGGTTGGTGTGCACTGAAGAAGGTTATCTGCACTATTAAACCTTTGACTCCTTGTCTTTTGAAGAGATCATTTTGCATTTTGCTATGGCAGAGCTGTAATTAGATCTGTTAATTAAGGACAGAATGAACTTTTTAAAAACTCTAAACCCCTTTGCATTTTTGATAAGTTTGCTTAGGTTGCTACTGACCTTCGTACAGGGTTTGCCACTGCTTATTAATTGTTAAATTTTAATTAGGCATGCTGATGAATGTGCTAGCCTCTGCAATAAATAAAAGGTAGCTTCATTTATAATCGGATATTTACCAGTCTACACAGAAATTATCTGCTTTCCTAGAACACAGTTAATTTAACATATTTTGATAGCAGTAATTGGTGGTCTATAAAAACCAAATGCAAACAGATAAATATAATGACTCCCCGGTTCAAAGATTGAATTAGCATTCCTAACAAACTGAGCTAGGACATGGGGTCTTAAAAACATTCCACAGGCACTTGAACTGAATTACTTCAACAGCTGGACAGATATTCATGTTATTTTTATTGAAATTCCTTGAAAACATGTTTTCCAGGGAATAGTCAATCCTTCTTACAGAAAAAGCAGATCAGACCGGGGAGATAGAGGAGCAGGAGGATGAAGAAGGGGATCACCTTTCTTGCCTAAGGGAAGTGAAATTTTGCAGCACTAGGGAACAACCTGCTTTTTCCTTCACCAGTAATTGTGTGGTGAATCCCAGTGCCTGTGGCACCCACCCAGGGACTCCACAGACCAACCCACCAAGCCTGTAAAACAAAATATGAAATCAAAGGGTACCAAGAATCAAAACTATTCTTTTAGATTGACCAATATCCCCCTAACTGAAAGAAATATCAATTTTCTAGCCTGTTTGATTGCTCAGGTAGAATTGGTAACTGCACCTTGTAAATTGGACCTCCTGCCACTTTCATCTCTTCCCTCTGTGGCAGAGATCACAGAATCTTGTCTTGAGGAATGATAGATTTAATATCATCCATTGCCATGAAACAGAGTGAACAATCTTCTCCCACAGCACACTGGGGTATGTAAATTTATCCCTGATTTCAGTGCCATAACTGAACAGCAAACTGTGAAAACATTGGAGACAGTGACTCAAATTCTGGCTCACATAGAGGCAAGTGGCAAAAGTCACCCCTAATTCCCACACAGTCCCTGCCAAGCTCAGACACCAATGGCCAAATGCTTTGCTCTTATCAGGACCCACCACCTCCATAAGGAAATAATGCTGCTTTTTAAAGACAGTGAACTCAATTTTAAAATTTGAAGGAATGAGGCTCCATTCATTCACTTTCCATCCAGAGTTGATTTTCCATCAGTTTCACTGTTTGCCTCCAAGAATGAGCACCCATGATTCACTTTTTGCCGGGAACTTTAACACCTATCTCTTCTCAAGGGGTGAACAATCAGATAATTCTCACGTTGCCTGTATTATCAGTGCTGAAATGCTACCTACACTTTGTCAGGGCTGTTCCAGCAGGTTTAGCAGGCTGATGGAGTGCACTGCTCAGAGCTGTGTGAGCAGTGCCAGGGGTTGCTGTCCCCTGACCATCTCAAAGCGTGTGGTCACTGCTGCCTGGTTTGATGCCAGCTCTTCAAGCACTGAGTGCTGCTTTCAAGGTTCCACTGCAAGGAGCAGGGCTGGTGATTGACTTGCCAGGGTGATTTGGGGCACTGATGAAAGCAGGGCTTTTCAAAGACTGGTGCTTGGGAAGCGTTCTGCCAGACTGAGGGAATATTTTGCTAGTGGCGTGCCTAACTGGGCTTAGAGCGAGAATTCAGAGACAGGTAAATTAATTTTCTAGGTCCTAATAAGTATGTCTTGCCAGAAAACAAGTTTCAGCAGAATCCTGACGTGGGACTCTGTGATATGTGTTTGAATATCTCCTGACACTGAAAAAAAGTCAGTTTTCAGACAGTGTTTGAACAACCTGTCTGCTGTTAACCCTGGTTTATCCATAGATGTTCCTGCAACCCTACTGAGAATCAGCTCCTTTTCTTTTGGAATCAGGTATGACTGCATGCCTGGCTTCACCTTTCCCTGCAATGGAAAAGCAAGGGAAGCATCTGAAAGCTTTCCCCCTTAAGGACATAAAAATGCCATTACATCCTCATCACAGGGTGGGGATGATTCACCTGCTCCTTCCAGACACAGCCTGACACATTTTACCTGTGCTGCTGATGTAAGTGGAGACCAACACTCTGGAAATGCAGTCGTCACTGCAATAGAAAATGGGGCATGAAATAGGGGCTGGTTAATAATGATCTCCTCAGAGCTGCATTAACGAGCTGGAAGCGAGGAGAGCAGAATTTCTTCCCCTTGAACTTAGGCTAGCAGCAGGACATGAAGGAGCTGTAATAGAATGTTATATTACAAGAAGTAAATAATGTAATAGAGTCTATAAGGATGTCAGCAGGAGAGTTAGAACTGTCATAGCATAATCCTGACTTGAGCAGCAATGTGTGAAAAAGTAGCCTGCAGCAGTTTTTCCAGTACTTCAATAATTTCTGCTTTCTCACTGATCTTTGTTTACCCTACTTACCTTGTCAAAAAAATGTTTTACCTTATGTTAAAATGCTAGCTAAAAGAGGGAAATGTATTCCCAGAAATCCCAACTTTTCAAGCATACACATTTTATTTTCTTTTCTGCTGCTGTTGTTGTGGAAAAGATGGGAGAATTGTATTCCTTTCACTTAAAAAATATGAAGAGTAGTAAAACCATAAATAAAAAGAAGCTGCCTGTGTCTTTGTTGCTTCTTTTTCCTTCAGACTAATGAATAATTCACAAAATTGGCAGTATTAGACTTCATATCCTTGTGATATGATGGCAGATTTTCCAATGAGGCCTCAAATGTAAGCTCAGGAGGGTCATGAAACTACACAGTTATCATTATTGGAATGCAGCAACATCTTCCAAGGTACTGCAGCACCTTTATATCATCACTGAAGCAAGGCAGAGAGGACAAGCTTGCAACCAAAGAAAATGCTAACTATTAAACTGAACCTACAAAAAAAGGGGAGGAGGCTGAGTCTCTGTTTTGTCATTTCTCTTTTCATATGACACCTATTTAAGTTTTTTTTTTAAGCCATTATTACGGCAGCGCTGTAAAGACAAGGGGGACAAATGAACCCAAATTTTCAGGATGGTTTTGCTTGTGCCTTGACACTGCACAAAGAATTCAGAGTGCGTGGCCCCAGCAGAATACTCTCACAAGCCTTCCCTGGAACAAACCCTACCTGACTTTCCACAGCACCCAGGCTCTTCTACCTTCCTTTCAAAAATGTTGCTTCTATTACTTTGCTATTGGTGCTCTTCTTGCAGGCCCCAAGGTCCTCTGGAACTCTCTCACCCCATGCCAGCCACAGCCTTGGGAATACTGTGCTGTGTTTTAAATTCAAATTGTATTGGCTTCTCCAAGTTTGAGGCAGACCTTTAACACCAGCCTGGTGTAATGCATTTGTAAGGTATATTTGTCTAGGCTTTAAGGAAATACATTAAAACCCTTTCACTGAGAATATGAGATATCGCATTGTCCTTGAAATTGTGTTTGGACCTTCAAAGCCATTTAATCTCAATTAAAGCAGAGCATACAAGATAAGGCGCTCTGAAGATGCATTAAAGCATGCTGCAGTGCCAAGCCTGGTGCACTCTGACACATCCTAAAAGCGCTGCGACAGTGGTTGGAAGGTGGGTTCGGAGCTCTCCCCGTGCCCCATTATCCATGGATCATTAGCATAACTCAGAGCTCTCCCTGTGCACTGTGCCAGTGGGTGCTAACAAGTGCTGCTAATGTACGAAGGCTTGACATGATAGATGGGAATGCCTCTGGCTCTGTCATGTCACAGGCAGTTTGTGCATTAAATAAAACACACAAGGGGATTACGGAGTTAAGAGATTGGAAATGCACCACGAAGCCTTTTAATTCAGAATCACCATTTGTGGTCCGTGCTGGAACTGCCAAGTGCAGCCTGAAGTGTGACCTCAGATGGACAGGCAGGAATTGGTCTGAAATGAGTTTGGGGTTCTCAGTGCAGCCCATCCAGCACGGGACAGCAGCCTCACACCCCTCCTGGCAGGATGCTGTGGGGGAAGCAGGGCCAGGCTGCCCTCACAGCTCAGCGAGCTCCAGACATTTCAGGGTGACAGCAGCGAGTTTATGCTGCCATTGATTTTGCTGCACTAATTCAGAGGATAAACAGAGGACTCAATTCTCCAGAGTTATCAATCTGGCACCTTTCAAGCACATTTAGATTGGCATGGGCTTTTGTTTTCTGTTTTCTTTTTTTTCCCCCTTCCCAATTACATGTTAAGTGTAGCAGTGTTAACAGATGTCACTAGAATATAATCTCTAAGGATTTCAAGAGCAAATAACACTAGGAAAAAATTGATTCACAAAGAAATGTTTAGCTATCATGATCGTTGAGAATAAACCACATTATTTTTTTAAATGCCTAGTTCAAATACTGCTTTTAGAGTTATTTTGACAGAAGATTTTGTGAAAGGTGCCAGCAAACAGTGTGGAATGACAATCACACAGGAAGAAGATGGTGCCACAGTCAGAATTCACCAGTGACAAAGATGAAAGGCACTGGATCGTGTTTTTTGCAGGAATCTAACCTCCACGCCTACAAATGGTTCATATAGCGGAGTCCTACTGTGCCAGAAAATACATTTCTATTTGTAACATGCTAAAAATACTGTGACTACCATGATATCCTGCTTCTTTTTCCTACTTACTTTTGGGCTTAGAAAACATTTTCTTTTTTATTTCTGTCCTCTATTTTTTAACTTTTTTTTTTTTAATGCAGCTCACTTACCAGATAAGTCAGTTGTTAATAAATTTATGGCTGATAACTTTTTTTAAAAAGCATTATGTGGGAATATGAAGTTATGAATACACCAGATGCCTATTTAGATTCCTAGATAATAATGATCACAGAAGCACAGAGCTCCCATGGCTTCTAAAGAAGAAGTGAAAGCTCTGAAAGCAGAGCTGTTTCAGTACATCACCCACGTGTGGACATGCACATTAAAACTGATGCCCACAAAGTTTATAACCTCTGTCATGGTAACTGATTGGCTGTCAAGCTTCTTTCTGGAGTTCATTGCCATTGCCCATTTATTTTAGACTAACAGACAATAGTAATTTTTAGTACGTCTGTTTTGTACAGGGCAGAGCAGGCCACAAACAGCTGAGCACACTGACATAAAAGCCCTCAGCACAGACTGTCTTTGTAGCTCATGTACAAGGACTTGGTGTTTGTTTACTGCTACCCAGGTGTGTTGCCACAGGTAATACCAGCAGAAATGGAGAAATAATCAGTGAAAATTGATTTCTCTGCAAGATGGGAACATCCCTGACTCTTGTCAGACCCTCTGTTGTTCATCTTCCACTGGACCCCAGTGCCTGGAGCTGCATCAATGCCTCAAGCTCAGACAAGTGCCTTCAGCGTGTCCTGAGCTGGCTGGTGTGAAGAAGGGCTTGCCAGAGAGAAGCCACCTTGTCTGGCCCCTCAGGGCATGGAGAAAGCAGATGTGTATCTGTCTGCAGCTCAGCAGAGCTTTTTCCCCACTTTTTTCCCCTCTAACTTTGCCCCTGGGCTCTGGGATTAAGTCCGAACCTCTTGCCCATCCTGAGCAGGATCTCCGGGAGTTCACACCCCCCTGGAGGAAACCCATTAGCACATTCCCACTGGCCTGGAGGCCCTGAAGTCTCCAAAACCAAACCAGGCTGCCCCACACCCATTGCAGAACAGCCCCAGCCCTGTGTGAACAGCTCCTGCATGGTGCCACTGCAAAGCTGTCTCAATAAAGCACATCAAAACTGTGCACTTTTACCCTCACACTGGGGCATTCTCCTCACTGCCCGTTGCCTAAAATGTGAACAGAATCCGGGTTTTATCTTATTAGTGACCTGGTTCACATTTCCAGTATTTCTGGAACAATTTCAGTGATGAACTGTAGATGGAGTTATTAACCCACCAGAAGCATCTGACAGAGGAAAAGGAAGAGGCCCTCGACACATTCTTCTCCAAAAAAATTCCAATCTTCGCAATTGTTTGTTCATTTGCTAAAAATAGTATGTTTAAAAGCATGGAAAGGCAGAAGGCTGGAGTTATTGAGGCATGTGACAGATATGACAGATACCTGGCTTGGAAATGCCACAGGACTTCTTCTCCTTATACCATTATTCGCCTCTGAACACTTCTTAACAAATTCTACACCTGCAGGAAAAAAAAAGAACAAAAGAAAATGCAACAGGAAAAGGAAAGATTTCAGGATAAAAAATATAATATACAATCAAACCAAATACAACCATTCTTGGAAACACACATAGCCAAATTTACTCCATTACATTTCATTTTAGGAGTAGCAATAGCTCCTCACTGTTTCCCAGTTATCAGTTCACATCACAGCTCACTCTCTCTCATATTTCAATCTTGTTTTCAGCTGATCTTCAGTGGTTTTTGAAGTTGGGCAATATTCAGCCCCTTGTTCAGTAGCATCAGTATTGGGCTAATGCAAATAACACCAGGTTCATTTTCCAAGACATGCCAACTGCCTGCTGAAAATATCTGGATGTCATACCATTTATGATAGAAGATCTCCCAATTGCTACAATACTTGCACATTTTTAAGGAATCAGAACACTCAGTTTGCAGTGGGTTAAAAAAATCCCCTGGAACTGCATCATAAGCAAATTTTATTCCTGTTCAGTGATTTATTTAAATGCAGTTATCTCTGAAGGATAAGAAACAAATCCTCAGGGTGTTCACAGAAGCAGGCTGTTAGGGCACAAGGGGATTTTTCACCTTCAGATCGAATTAACTGACTTTATTCTAAAATGAGGGTGGTCAACTTGGATGGTCAACCAAGCATTTGTCCAAGACCACAGAACACGACTAGCAGAGGAACTCTGCTGACCTGAAGGGGTTTGGAGTAATCTGAAAGCTCAGCTGTGGGAGCAAGTGAATTAACAGACACTACTGGGGCTGAAAACTAACAGCCAGTCCTAGAGAGGATCCTGGAGAGCTGTTTGATTTAGAGACGCTCCTCACCTCCCTCTCCTCCATTCTCCAAGGGGGTTGGTATGCATTTTCTTATCACCCTCAGCAATATGAAGATATCAAGACAAGGTTTGTAAAATCAGGAAAGCTGGTCTGATTTCTTCTAGGCAGCTGTTCTCAGAGCTGCATGCTGGGGGAAATGTGAGGGTGTCTTCTCACCCCCACAGATCCACACTGGAACCTGGGTCAGGCCATTAATTTACACCAGGGCATTGCAGGGGGTGGACTAATTCCTAAAAGTGCCAATACGGACAT
The DNA here is from genome assembly GCA_008694505.1 of Cyanoderma ruficeps. NCBI lineage: Eukaryota > Metazoa > Chordata > Aves > Passeriformes > Timaliidae > Cyanoderma > Cyanoderma ruficeps. The sequence goes on along the minus strand of VZDJ01000017.1, from coordinate 1,449,400 downwards.
TCATTGTTGTCAGTCTGAGCAAGGTGGTCCTGGTAGCCTCCATGCAAGCCCATATAATGTGAAAGATTCAAGTTTTCTTATGCAGATAATGCCACAAGATTAACCTCAGACAGAAAATTGTTCACATTTACAGGGAGTATAAAGATTATACCTTCCAGCCAGCTTAAAAGTATGCAAAGTTACCATTCAAAAATAAAATGCCTTGATAAATGTTATAATCCAGGTGATACTGCAATTATTTGATCTGGGAAAGCTCCTCACCTAGCAAGGCAGTAATTTGATGGCTTGCTAGAAGAACCAAGACATAATAATGTACTTGTGTTAAGATGCTACATTAATGGAAGAATCATGCCTGAGATGATGGATGTCTGATTCCCTGTTACCCTGATTCTCTGCCATCCTGGGATTTCTTCAGGCTCCTCTGATGAAACAGCCTCAGACCATCAGCGCTGTTCATGGAGGAGAGCAGAAATGGGACTTTGGGCTGAAAATTGAATAACGGAGAATGTGTGGCTGGTTTTTGCTGTATGCTATTGGACCCAGCGTGGATTTGGTGGTGAGAGAGGTGTCCCGGGCTGTGGCTGCGGCTGTGCAGAGCAGCACTGTCACACTGATGCCAGGGCACCACTAGGTGTCTGTCTCTGCCTGTGCTGGCCCTGGCACCGCGCTCCACCAGGGCCTGGCCACCTCCTCACCCTTTGGACCCCAGCTCCTGTTTGTGTTGGAGACAATTTACCTCTCATAACCCGAGTGCTGGTGGAGAACACCCACCCAGTGAATTAACTGTTTAACAGACCAATTAACCCAATTAAGTATTCCTCTCCATAAGTGCACGGATGAGATGGTTCTCTTCCCCTCCACAACATGACACAATAGTGATGGGAGGTTAGAGCAGCCTGGGTAAAGCAATGTACCCAAGAATTATTCCAGGGACTGGGACTTCTGCAGTTGCCTCCAACTGTGTCAGGATTTGCAGAAATCCACTTTCCCACAACAGAGATGTCCATTTTGCTGTGTCATTTTAACAGACCCAGGTATGGCTCCACTCACTAATGCAGAATTTACCTCTCAGGCTGTGTGTGTTGACTGATCTCTCTCATATTTTGTACTTCTTTCCAGCTGACTCAGCTGTTGCTTTGTTAAGGACTTTTCACACATTAGGTCAGCCTGGCTTGCACGCTCAGTTTGCACTCCCCAAGCAGTGCCAGAGCTGAGTTCCTGAGGCAATACTTCCAACATACACACTCAGGGTAGTACCTGCTCAGCGAGGCACATACCAAGTGATTCAGTGTCTTTGGCTGACTCCTGCCAGAGAACCTGCACAGAGATTCACCTCAGCAGCACTGCCATCTCTAAATTAACCTGTGGCAAGCAGGGCAGTTGCAGCTTGCAGCCATTTGTGCCACTTCCCTGCAGGAAATCTCTGCCTCATGGCAGGATTAGGAGGGCAGGCTCAGAGGTTAAGGTTTGCATGTGGACAGGGTAACAAAGGGCACTCCCCTCAGCTCTATCTCCCCCTTCTTCTCTCCTACTCACCAGTCATGGGAAAGAATTGGAGATTTGTTTAGGATAAGATGCCAAAACACTTTAGATCTGACCTCAGATCCATTGTATTGGATTATTGTGTTGTCATACAATTTGGCTGTACTAAATGGGTCAGTGAGCACATCCCTTGCATATGTTAAAGTCCCTGAAAGTAAAGAGTCATGCAGTCATCTAGCCTATTTTCCCTCCTAGTAAATGATCAATTCTTTCTTTGTCTGGAATGTGTATCTGCAATTACCTCCATTTCCATTTGAGAAACTGAGTTAGAGTGAGTCTCAGTGGTTTGCCAAAGGACCACTCACAACACTTCTGGCAGACCAGAGGGAAAGCCAGGAATGGAAAAGACAGCTAAAGATTCAGATAGTCAGTGTTTCATCAAGCTGGCAGCAAGTTCTTGGACAAAATAAAAATCCTGTTCCACAGAATGTTCAGTTACATTTTGGAGTTCAGTATCATCTAATATTATGGAGAATAAAAATATAAATGGGTTTGAGGAAGGAATTAGAAAAGTTGATCCCTATGATGACAGATCTGTTTAATTAACAGATAGAACTTTTTGTACTGGACTGGGTACAAAATTCTCTTGAAACAGAAGCAAGTCCAACCCATGTGACGAGGGAAAAAACTTCCCTGTTCCATACCTATTCCTTAAACACTACCCCCATGTTCCACCCTGCTGACTCTGAAATGGGATGTCTCACTCCAGAGGATTTGTGTTGAGGTCACTACTCCAGCCAGGGGAGAGAGCAAAGCTCTATTTCATGAGGGAGATCTAGCAAGCAAGGGCAGTTCTGGTTCTATAATGCAAACAGGATTTGCAGGGAAGGAAGAGCTATTTTTGTGATTTTCCTCCAAGGTCCAGAGACTTTGTTCCTGTAAAAAGTATCATGTCTTAATTCAGGATGGCTGGCCCAGGACACGCCATGGAGCAAGCAAACAATAATGAAACAGTTTGCATCATGGTCAGAAGACTAAGCTGGTGAAGTCAATCCAAGTGGTTTTCCCCTCCCACAGGCAGGAAATTAGGCCTTTCTGCCCTGATACAAACACCTGCTGCACCCCAGGCTGCCAGGCGTGGGAATCAATATGAATGAGAGAAGAATCAATAAGAATAAGAGAAGACAAAATTTCCAAAGGAGCCTTTCCACCTTTTGCGACCCAAGCAGTGTACAGTGGTTGTAAGGGTAATTTTGAAACTAAGGGCACCGCAGTGCTGGTTTTGCTTTGCAAAGCAAATGCCAGCTCTCCAACTGCAGTGGCAACTGATGGCAGCTCAAGGCTATATCCCTTTTTATTCCATGAGTGTACCAGGGGCTAGCAGTGCTGGGAGGTGGTTGTGGAAAATGAGGGCATCTAAACAATTATTTGTTTACATAAATATTCTAAATATGCCTTTAGTGAAGCACTGGGGTTATAGAACTAATTACTCTGCTCATCTCTTACTGACTTCCATGGCTCTACCTATTCCCTTTTAGGGTGGATATCTCATTTTTTGTATGGATTTGTGTATGCTCTGGGTTTTATGGATCATTATGTAAAGGTTAAACCAGATATGTGTTTTCCTCTCCTCAGGATCCTGTTTCCAATGCTACAGTTATTAACCAGAACATTATTAGGAAGTGCAGCAAAAAAAAAAAAAAAAAAAGGCAAACTGAAATAAAACCAAACACAATCAGTCTATTTACATGCTTATTCTTATTTAATGATACACTTCAGTGCATGGCTAGTTACATACACTGCCTTGCAGTTAGACAAGACTGTACTCAACTCACACTTTTCCCTTTCTTAGCTCAGGGAGTTTTTAGCAGGAATCCCAGTGAAGATCTCCCACACCGTGGTTTTGCCTTTTAAAGCAAGCTGGACTCCCTCAAAAAAAATCCCCTTATCTTAGTTTTTCCTCCCATTTTCATACTGCTCAGTCATGCTTCTTACATCATCTTTACTGGTTTTTTTTTGTTCCTACCATTAATTTTTAGAGCTGGTGAAATTCTAGCCAAATAGAAAAAATCCAGAGAGAATGCCTTTCCAGTTTAGTCCAAAATTGTTGGTGTGGAGCTTTTTTCTTAAAATGAGAAAATTCTCCCTTTTTGTTCATTTCATACCACTAATGCTTCAGTTCTTAACTTTCAGGACTTTTCTTTCTTCATAAGCTTCTAAGTTATGTTTAAGTAAATTTATCCATACACAAGATGCTTTTGCTATTGTTTGCCATCTTAGAGGACAAACTGATCCTGTGCTTGCTAAAAGATATGTAGGAAGAATATCTGTGATAACCCACTTCTGATATGGAATAAAATCCATTTTGGAGCAGCAAAAGGTGGTGTGTGAGAGCCCCACCACAGCCACTCTGATCCTGAATAAATAGACAGACCAACACTGTCAGCAGCCTCTCCTCTCCTGATGTTAACTCTGTGTAACTTGGCTTTAAATGGGCTATAGTTTGGCTCTGAATATTTTCTTTTAGGCCCTTAGCATTAGACTCCCTGACACATTGTTAGCATTACCAAACCTTTCAGATACCTCAAGGAAACAAAACTGAAAAACCAGTGAGATAAATCTGTGCTCCCAAATAGATGTGGCACAATCACGTGCAGCTCAAGATGCCAGTTCCTAACATCTTATTTCAGCAAGTCTTACAGATAAGAAATTTAACACAATCTCATCAAACACAAGCTGTATCAGCTTGTAAGATTCATGGATTTCAGAGTAAGCAAGGAGGGCTGTGACAATCCAGTTTAATTTGCATTGCACAGGCCAAAGCATTTCATCCAATAAATCTCACTATCAAATGAATTATTGCTTCCTTCCATGTAAGCAATGCTTAGATCCAGTAAGTTGTGGCTGAATTATAGCACACCTTGCAGGAGGGCATCCAGCTTCCTTCCATCCTATAATGCTTACAAGGCTAGGCACAGAGCCCAACAAGCCATCTCCTTCCCCATTTCCTGGTGCTGGAACTTCATCCAGCTATGATGTGAAGGTAAACTTATGTTGTGAATATTACTTCCATACACCATTGGCCTTATCCCATGCCAGAACTATGCCTTTACTCAGGGAAATAAATGTTTCTTCAGAAATGATGGCTGGGATAGTGGGAAGAAGTTAACAAGAGGATTGCAATTTACAAAAGAAATACTTCCTGTTTGGATCTTATCCTGATTTCTTTCACAAACTTGGAGAAATTTTAAAAGTAAAGCAGAAGATGGAAGGAGGAACGAAGACAAAATGACGCAGGGTAAGAACTTGAAAATATCTCAGATTTATCTAGTGCCCCTCACTGGAAAGTTTGGAAAATAAACCCCTGGACATTATGAGTGTGTGGCGGGTTAAAGCACACAGTGACTGGCTCACTGTCCCCAACAGCATGAGGGAGAGAGTCAGAAGAGAGAAAGTGAGAAAATTCATGGGTTGAGATAAAGACAGTTTAATAGTGAAGCAAAAGCCATGCACACAAGCACAGCAAAACAAGGAATCCACTCCCTGCTTCCCACGGGCAGGCAGGAGTTCAGCCACGGCCAGGACAGCAGGGCCACATCCCATGGAAAGGTTCCTCAGGAGCACATTCACTCCAAAGAGCAGAACTCACTCAAGCAGGCTCTGACCCATCTTTGGGAGCCACCTTGTGTCTACCAACAAACAGCAGCATGTAAAGAGCAATAAACTCCTTACCTGGTGCTGGCTTTGTGGGGTAAATTTGAACATTAATCATAGCAATGTCTAGATGAATACAGACTGAAAATGGTCCTATTTATTCTACCGACAGGTATCTGAAATCAATTTGCAGCTTATTTTGTGTATTTATTACATAATCACAACAAGGAATATGTTTAATAAGCAGAATTCCAACAACTCCAGGCTGGAGGAGATATTTTTGTTGTTGTAGGTGTTTGCCATTGGTGACATAAGCAAATACAAGATGTCCCAGCTGCAGCCCATTCTCCTGCCTGATTCAAGGTTTTAATGTGAAAATGGCTATTTTTAGGCTGGAGCTCATTTGAGGTTGTTCTGTGTCCCCAGCATGTAGCTGATTGCTGATAACCTGTTTGGGGGAGTGGGGGTGAACCAGTGCAATCTGCAAACATTACGAATCAGATTGACTGAAAAGCAGAGCAAAACTGCAGAGACCTTTCTGAGATTCAAGTCCGCTCTCTGGCACTCTGCCTTCTCTTGAAGATCCACTCTCTAGTTATAAGTGACACTTCTTTCTCATTTTAAATAGCTGGCAGAAAATAAAAAGGAAAAGACCCTAAAATGCTTTTGCCAGACTAGTCAATGCATTTAAGATTAAGCTGAACATTTCTATACATCAGTGACCTTTAAAATCTGTTAGGAAGGTGAGATGTTAGGATTTAGTCTCAGCCAGGTGATTGATGTTTTTTTCAACTGCAAAGCAAAGCTATAGCCTGTAGTCTAAAGCCTATTTATAATCCTCTTTAACAGCACTTGGTATAAAGATACAACTCATTTCTTTGTGAAAATAGCCTGGCTCTGCAATAGTGTGATATATTGAAAGAAAACAAAGCAAGAACTTGCAGCTTGCCGCCAAGATATATATTAAAGATGTGTCAATAATTGCCCTGCATTTGAAGGAATTTTGTTAATATGAAAACCTGGTAACATTCCTACACAGTAAGTGTCAATAAGGGTGTTCACTCATCCACTTACCTTCTGAAACGGATTTGCAAGGACAGGAAACAACAATGGAACCAACTTTGTGGGTGGGGCTCCCAAGGATGCTCCCAAGGATGTCACTTCATCCCACCTGCAAGTGCAGGAAGAGCAGTGTGAGGGACAGTGCCCATTGGCAGCCGTGTCTACTGCAGCCCTTCATCTCCTCAGCCTGCTCTGCTCTGCTCCTCCTGCGCTCCAGGAAAGGTCCACCCAGCTGGAAATGGAACTGCCATTTCATGAGCTTTCACCATGCAGCTTTTTAATCCTGTCCTTGGAGAGGGCAGCAGAAGAGGGAGAGAAGTTCTCTTGGCTTCACTGAAGTAAAGAAATGGCTCAAATTCAGCCCCTTGGCACCTCAATGTCAAGTGGAAGGCAGGACCTTGTTGTCCTTTACAGCATCCCTCTTGTCTCCTTTTTGCCACCTCAGTATCTGACCCTGGATTTCACCTCCCGCAGTAAACCACTGATAAACCCACTTTTATACCATCACCAGACATTTGCCTTCCTTCTGGAAGACCATGCTGACTTTTTTTTTTTTTTTCTCCCTTCATTGCGATTTTTCAATACACAAGTCTGTAAAAAGCACATCAGAAAAAGTGTCAAAAATGGAAAGCTGAATCTATTTGTTTTACTTAAAGGGATATACCTCAGAGCCCGTCCTAATGCACTTCCAGAGCGTGTCTGCTCTGGGGTTGAACTATTAAGCACACATTACGCACTCAGGTTTCAACCCTGCCATCACTGAACTGCTTGATTGCAGCTGAGCTGCAGTAAAAATCCACGAGGAAACACATCCCTGGTGCTTCAGGGCAACTTCTGTTTGAATTCTCCTGTGAAGGAAGGGGCGGGAGCACGGCCTGAGTTATTGCGGGCTGATCCCCCAGTGCCTGCAGTGCCTCCCAGCCTGTGGATCCCGATGGATGTGCTCCTGTGCTCCCATTACCCTCTGTCTTCCAAGGACAGTGCTTCTCCCTGCCAGCACTCAGTCCCACAGGGCTGCTGCTCCCTGCACTGCTGAGCACACACCTCCATCCTTGCCCAGCTCCCTGCACTCTGCACCTAACCCATCACTGTTTACAAGCGTGTTATTATACAGTTGGCTTTTTTTGCAAATATTAAAATGAATACTATATGTGTAATATGGGAAGGTTTTATTGTATTTTCTGTTATTATTGACAGAAGTTTAGAAATGTGACGAATGTATATTTTGTTTGAGTCGTAACATAGTGAGGACTGTTTTTGCGACATCTAAACCAGCTGGACCAGAAGGATGGAGGGGATCCCCCCCATTTCAGAATTATCTTATCCAGATGAAGATGAAAAACTACAGGAGAGGAATTTATTGAACCTATGCTACCAGACAGAATGGAGCCACTTGCAGATGGGTCTACAAGATAAAATGGTTGGGGGGGGAGTTGAAACTGAACAAAGAAATTCACACTCAAGAGGAATGTTTGAATCCTGCATATGATTTTATGAATATGCAACAGGCTGATACTTTTAAGGAGTGAGCCTTCTCTTTAGCAGGTGTGCTCTTGGCTGAATGCCAAGTCACCTGGCCATATTTTGCATTTCTGTCTCCTATTTGTTTTTTTACTTTTTTATTAAGCTTTTAAATTTTTCTAAGAAAATGAATCTCGTTTTTCACAAGCCTTTTCCATATTTAGTAGCTAGGGGAGTTAATTCTGAGATTCCACTCAGGGGAGTTCACACATGAAAGAGTTGCTATTGAAGTTAACAGTGTCACCTTCCTTTTGCAAGAAAACAGCATATTTGTACAACAACAGAGTAAAGCATTCCCTGCAATCATAGGCAAGGAGCTTCCTACACTGTGTGTCCCAAGAACTAGGTGTAAATGAGCTAAACAAATTTTAAATCACCTGAACCGAGCTTCAGGCTGTGCAACAGAACCTCAGTTGCTCTGTCTGAACACCACTGGGACTTAACTGTAGTGTAGACCCTCGAAAAAACCCAACCAAATATATGCTTGGGAAGGGTCAAAAAGACAAACTTAATGGCAATGTGATCAAACCTAGAGTTTCTGTGGGCAAGGAGAAGAAAATGCTAACCAATCTCTCAAAGGAAATACTGAGTCAACACGTTGGAAAACATACCAGTTTAAAAATTTTTGTACAACTTTAGTCAAGGGGCTTTGCCATTTGTTTGCTGGGAAAAAGAATTTTAAATTTCCTTCCAGGACATTGTTCCAGCAGGTGGGGTCTGATGAACTCAACATACCAACAGAGATACTCAAGAGGCCAAGGACCATCAGTGGCCATTAATGGAGCATCAGTGGCCACCTACCAACACCTACCCCCGACTGTGCAGAGGTGGAGACATCTGGCCCTGAAAGGACTGATGAGAGAATCGAAGAATGAACACCTAATTAACATTGGAGGGGATTCAGATCCAGTGGGAAACCAAACACTGGAGGTTGCTCTACTCGGGACCCATGAACTCTAAAACAGTGCATCTCTATGGGGTTTGACTGTATAAAGTTTGGGAGAAATTCCTGCAGGAACATGTGTCATGGAATGATTCTCTCTGCACACCTGGGCTATGTGTGGATGAGATTATTTCTGTGGTACATCCTGGCCAGAGAAGAAAGTAATGCCTTGGCTTTCTAACGTTAACAATGTTGTTGGAGGATTTTTGTTTTTTCCCACAGTTTTGGTGACAAACACAGTGGCAGGGCTGAGTTTATTCCGTGTAGTCAGTCTAGAATGTCCCAGTTCCTCTGAAAGCATTGCTGGAGGAACACAGTGTATATATTTATTTTCCCTGAAAGCAATACAGGAACATTTGTTGTTACATCTTGATATGAAAATGTTAACTTTGTGCCGCACTTCGCAGGGAAAGAAGCAGTAAGGAAAGAAAAAAGCCTGAGTAGCAGGTAAACATCCCTGCTACTGCATCTATCTCTGCATGTCCAGCCTTTCTATTTTGGTTCTTTGCTAAAAGGAAGTACAGGACCATACCTAAGAAACATGACTGTCAGCATTCATTAAGACCAATGCTTAATCTCAGCTGACAACATCAATGTCAGAATCGTAGCTGGGAGCTGGCAGCATTTCAATAGAGGATTCTTCTGAGCTCTTACACACTACTTCAATAAATAATCCTACCGGGAAATATGGAGAGGAGCATTTAAAATGATTTTAGCTGGCACGTCACTACAAGGTTGAACCACCATGTAGTGATGTGCCCACTGCCTAATTCCACTGTGAAATGTTGAAATACAGCTTTTAGCTCCACAGAAGCATGTAGGCCTCTATTTACATGCAAATTAATGCTATTCATGTGTGAACTACAGCAGGTACTGATTCTGCCAGATGGAATAATTTGGGGATGGGCCCATTCTCTTTCGCTGAGGGCTGCATGTATTCTCACATGCTGTAGATAATTGTTGGAGTTTCTATGTCACCAGAAGTCCCAATTAAATGGCTATTTAAATAATTTACTTTTTTTTTCCAAGTGAAACATGGTCATGCATGCAGTAGACTAAAAATACTGATGGCAGGAATCACACTTCTAATGCCACTGTTAGTAATAACACCATTAGCACTGAGGGAGAAGCAGGTGGCTCAGGGCAGAGTATCAGGAAACCTGGACGTGTCACTGCCCAGTGATTCTGGACATGTCATTTCCTCCCAGAACCAGAGAATGTAACAATTTGGAAAGAACCCATCATGACCAGGAAATCATTGTCTCCTTCTTCCCTTCGTTTTCATCTGTAAATTATTCACAGAAGGCGTAATACTTAGTTCCTGAACTGAAGTAGGCAAAAAAACCCCCATAAATGTTACTGTGACATTTACATGCATTTTGCTGCATTAGCCCCCACTTGACCTTCACCAGCAGAGAGGGTCATTTGATTTTAATCAATGGCAGCCCCTAATTCCACAGAATTAGGATATTGAAAAGCAGTAGGTGGCTAAACTGACTGATGCAAACAGGCCTGGTTTGGCTGATGGTATTTTATTTGAAGCACTGATATGCTTAATATTTGTTCAATTATCATCAGCAGAGAAATCAAGATATCAGTGTGTGAACCCCCTCAAAATGCAGTGGGCAACTTTATATGAAGCAGGAACAAACACAAGACCTGAGAGGAATCAACAATGGGACCTGCTGATCTATTTACAATTGNGGATGGGATGGGATGGAATGGGATGGGATGGGATGGGATGGGATGGGATGGGATGGGATGGGATGGGATGGGATGGGATGGGCTGTCCCCACCTCCTGCTCTCCTTGCAGCCCGTTCCTATGGTGTGACCTTCCAGTCACTGACAGGGCTGTGCCCTCCCTGAGCCTGGTCTGTGTCTGCAAAGGGCATCAGCAGAGTAACCATGGAGAGCAGGGTTTGGAAAGGAGGACCCTCAGTGAATACAATCAGCTGCACATTCACGAATCCACAAATGCAAATGACTGGAAAGATCATAATCAAAACAAAAAAAAGCCAAACCCAAACCCACATCAGAAAATCTCTAAATTCAGGCTAAATCTGCAGCCATAAGGAAGGTCAGCAGTGCCCTTTCCTTTTCCAGCTTTTCTTATTCCAGGGCCATGTCATGAGCATTCAGCTTCACTGCTCCCACCTGCTGGAATACTCCCGAATGCCTTTCCATGTCAGGGGCTCTGGGGCCATGGATGGGTTTGCTTCACCTGTCAGTGTTGGTGAGCACTGCAAAACACAGACTTACCATGGAATCATTGCAGTGGGAAATGCAGCACCATCCTCCAGCCACGGAAAAAATCCCCTTATGCTAATCCCTAATTCACAGTGAAAGATATTTCTCCCTAAATATAAATGGCCTTTCTGAAAGGCCATTTAAAAATAAGATCAGTCACATATTCCTGCGGAAGGGAAAAGAAAACCCTCAGTTGTGAGAATCCCAGGTGAATGACACACATTCTGGTACTACTGCCTGAATCTCTTTTTCCTTTACCAGAGATAAAAACAAAACAAAACTGAACATGCAAAGTCCATTCTGGATTTTTTCCCCTATGTGCTTGATATTAGGAGGCTAATTTTGTTTTGTCTTTTAAATTTAAACTCTCTTGGTCAAGTCTATGGCATAACAATAAATTCAAAAAGTAAACAAAGGGCAGTTCCGTGTAGCTGGTGTCCATGTCTGTGATTGTTGTGTCTTCATCTGGTTGCCCATAGAAAGGATTTTTGTTGCTCGCTAATCAGCATCCCCTGACAGAGACATGGAATCAGCACCTGGGACATGGAAAGAAGCCCTAGCAGGAAAAACAGTGAGCAGCTGTTCTGTGCTGCACCTTTCCACAGCCACTAAAACCCCTGCAGAAGATTACATGAGAGACCCACCTAGTTCTGTTCTCAGTCTCTGGGGGCCACCAAGGTGGGAGCACAAGACATGGGAATGCACAGGGAAATGCTTTCCCTGCTGTGCTCAATAATTCAGTCTCTGTGACAAAAGATTTGAGCAGACTTGCTTTTAGCAGCCACTAATATGCTTCTCCTTAAAGAGTTTAAATTTTTAAAGTTAAATTTTATTTTCCAAAAATCTTGTAGAGATGAGTTTCACAAATTAATTTTGCAGTTTGTGGAAAAAACCTCCCTCTTCTTTCTGTTAAATGTGCTGACCAGTAAGATTGCTGGTTATGTTCCTTCCCACCCATCTTGAAAAACAGTAAAGTAATAATTCCTGATGCTTTTCCTCTATATTGTTTAGGCTGTTATCTGCTTTCATCACGTGCATTCCTTTCATTTATTTTCTAAGCCAAAGACTCCAAATCTGTGATCTTTCCTCCTATTTTGAGCATTCTTGTTGCCTTTTCCCTGTTTTAATATTCTGCCCTGAGCGTTACTTTGGACTTCTCAGTACCAAATTTTATCTCTATTTTATTAGTTCTGTGAGTTTAAGGCCTAAGCTTTTCAGTTTGCAGTTTGACTATGCTGATAATTTTATTTATTGTCACTATACCTCCAGAACCTCCAGGATCTCTGATAATGTGCTGATTAGTACAAATCCCAGCTGAAAGCCTTGGAGTGTTTCTCTTCAATAGAAAAGCAGTCCATGTATTCTTACCCTTTATTTCTTATCTTTTAACCAGTTTTTAATACTTTAGAGGACCTTTCCTCTTATGCTTTGACAGCTTGGTTTCCATGTGGGTGTCTCATGAGAAGCCCTGTCAGGAGTGTTGAATGGAAACCACTTGGATGAAATGTTTGTTATCAGGAATTAGAATATTCATTCCGGATCAGCAACCTGTGGAATGGACTGTGATTTCTGGAGAAAAGGAATCGTGAATCATTTATAGGATGTTTCCTGACACTGTATGTCAAAGTAGATGCTGCAGATGAAATGAAAATATCATCATTTCAGTAACTTAGCTGATGTTTTAGTAATATCTGGTGAATAATGTAGCTGGTATTTTTTCCTCTAAATTCTATATAATCCCACTTTCACTACTTCTTTTTTTATTTTTTTAAAAATATTTTTATGTTTAAACTGAAAACTAAAGTGAAAACAGGGATGACCTGACATTAAATAGAACAAACTGAACTTGCCTTCCAGCACACTTTGGTGAGGCTGAAGAAAAACAAGAGCCAATGTTCAGTGCTGGAGCCTCTTGGCAGCTCCTGTCAGCCCTGGCTCAGAATGCCAGCCCTGGCTCAGAATGCCAGCCCTGCTCAAGGTGGAGGCAAGACAGACAGAGAGAGCAGCAGCCTCCCCTCTCTGCTGGTGTCCCAGACTGAGAGAGCAGGGGCCTCTCCTCTCTCTGCTGGTGTCCCAGACTGAGGGAGCAGCAGCCTCTCCTCTCTGCTGGTGTCCCAGACTGTGGGAGCAGCAGCCTCTCCTCTCTGCTGGTGTCCCAGACTGGGGGAGCAGCAGCCTCTCCTCTCTGCTGGTGTCCCAGACTGAGGGAGCAGCAGCCTCTCCTCTCTGCTGGTGCCTGCTGCCCTCCAGGAGTGGCTCGGCTCTGGGAGATGCTGCAGTGCCAGGCACAGATTTGGGCACAGGCCGCGTTCTGGGACACGAGGTGAGGGATTAGAGGGGTATTGATTAGAAATAACCATTTAGGTGATGTATATTGGTCAATATTTGCTGCATTTTACCGTGCTAACTGCCTGTAAAGGGAGATAGGGTGTACATGCAACAATATAAAAGAATGCAAGGATGTGTGATAAGGGAAGGATTATGTTCACCAAAACAGGGCAAAGTACTCTAAATTTACAAGGCTACAGGATAACAAGGCTACAGGATAGCAAGGCTCCTCAGATCCCCAGAACCAGCTTAGACCAACCTCACAGTTTGGACCGTGACCAAAGCATCAGTGAGCACGCCCAACCAAGGAGATGGGGTGAGGAGGTCAGCTTTGATGAAGACCACTTACTTCATCCCCTGCCACCCTTGAGACGACCACTACAGACAAGTGTGTAGGGCAAGGGGCTGATAAATGAATTAGCATAAGAAGCAGGACAGGGTGGGGCCAGGAAATGAATGTGCATAGATGTATTGCAAACCCTAATGTATATGTAACATTTTAGAGGATAAAAAGGAACATTGGGAGCGAGTAGATGCACATGTCTTTGTGGAGCAATCCCACATGCCAAATAAACTACATACCTACTTTATAACTCACTTTGTCTTGGAGTTTTAGTCTTTCTGTGTATCAGTTCCCTGGCAGCCGCCCCTCGCTGCTCCAGCCTGGCAGCAGCAGCCACAAGAAGCCCCACTTCAGCACTCTGCCCAGCCTGGAGCTTCTGCTTTCCAAAAAGCCCAGGGAACACTTCAAACCAGGAGTGCTTCTTGCTGGGGCTGCCTATGGGTTTTCCCAATACCTCTGAGGGTCCAGCCCTTGCAGAGAAGTGGCAAAAATCAACTAGTGGAACGGCATGGTCGAGTGTGTCTTGAGAAAGCAAAAAGGTTTTAATAAGGAAAGACAATAATACAAACACAAAGGCAAAGCCAAACACAGTATAGAGACAAGTCTCTTGCTTGCTACAACACCTCAAAAAACCTGGAACTTCTTTGTTCTCTCTCTTCAGTGCTCAGTTGTTCAGGTGGGCTATTTGCCTCTTGGTCCAATGAAAGCAGCAACAGGCTTTGAGTTACACTCTCTGAGCACAATCCATGTTCCTGTGCTGGCACTGAACCAATTACTGTCAGAAGGGTAAAGAAGTTTCTGGGTCCTTTACCTTATACAAAACACAAGGGGTGAGTCTTGTGAGCCTTTCCCTATTTGGAAACCCCGGCTGGGAGTGTGAGGTGTGTGCCAAGAGCTGCCTCCTGATCCCACCAAGGGCAGAGAAGAGAGACACAAAAACCAAGAGCAGGTGGGCACTGTTATAAATACATATTATAAAATAGGCTTTTCGCAAATAATCAGATGAATGCTACGTGTATAATGCTAAAAAAACTTTGCTTTTATTTCTGCTATTAACAAAACCTAGAGGTGATAGTAATGGTAGCTGATAGAGTTATGCTTGAACTGCCTGCTTGGTTGGGATAACATCCAATGAATGTATGATGAGGACCCTGCTACTGATATGCCAACTATCAGCACCTGCTGTCTGTGGAAAGTGTGGCCCAAAGCCCAAACTGGAGGTGATGATAAGAACGGATTGAAACCACAGCCAAGAAATGCACATGCTCTACAAAGGCAGACCCAAGGAAGAGCCACGCTAAACAGTTCTGGGAACATGTAAACTAGTTTGGGGAAAAGTTTAAATCTGCATGACTGTTTATGAATATGCAATAGGATGATGCAATAGAAAATGTATGTAAAGGGTGTCCCCAAAATAGCAGGTGTGCTCTGGGCTGAATGACAAGCACCCAGCCATTAATCCTTTGCTTTATTACCTCTGTGTCCTATTGTCTTTTATTAAACTTTTTAAATTTTACCACAAAAGTGAACCTCATTTTTCACAACACTGAGTTTTGCAGACAGGTAGAGATATTATAAAAGAAAAGCCTTACAAAATATAGTTTAGTCCCTGCTATTCAAGCTAAGCTAGAAGTAGCTTGTAAGTTCCCATAAAGAAATATTATAAGAATTAACACAACAACCTGTTCTTAGAGAGAAGAAAAAGTTTGCCCCTGCATAAACAATGAATCTGTCCCATGAAAATCAGTGAAGAAAATATATAAACATATCTAGAGAGACAAAATTTGATAGTCATGTACAGTAGCCCTTACTGACCAATTAACTGTTTCACTTTATTGCTGACCAATTAAGTTTAACACAGTGCCTTCTGATATTTCCTATAAATATGAGCTTTGTGGATAAAGAATTGGCTTTTCTGCATGAAAAAACAGTCCTGTCTGCTTATTTTTTACAACACACTGAGAGCAGTGTGTGCAGAGCTTTCCTGCTGACCTCTGTCCTGCACCTTGTCTGTGCCATGCACCCCGGAGCCTCTCTGCTGGCACCCAGCACATCCTGCCCCATGCTGACACTCCCAGCCCATCCTGGCTCCCGTTGGCACTCCCAGCACCTCCTGCCCCATGCTGGCACTCCCAGCCCATCCTGCCCCATGTTGGCACTCCCAGCCCATCCTGCCCCACGTTGGCACTCCCAGCCCATCCTGCCCCACGTTGGCACTCCCAGCACATCCTGCCCCATGCTGACACTCCCAGCCCATCCTGCCCCACGTTGGCATTCCCAGCCCATCCTGCCCCACGTTGGCACTCCCAGCCCCTCCTGCCCCATGCTGGCACTCCCAGCCCATCCTGCCCCACGTTGGCACTCCCAGCCCATCCTGCCCCACGTTGGCATTCCCAGCCCATCCTGCCCCACACTGGCACTCCCAGCACATCCTGCCCCACATTGGTACTCCCAGCACATCCTGCCCCATGTTGACACTCCCAGCCCATCCTGCCCCACATTGGCACTCCCAGCCCCTCCTGCCCCACATTGGCACTCCCAGCCCATCCTGCCCCACATTGGCACTCCCAGCCCCTCCTGCCCCATGCTGACACTCCCAGCCCATCCTGCCCCACGTTGGCATTCCCAGCCCATCCTGCCCCACGTTGGCACTCCCAGCCCATCCTGCCCCACATTGGCACTCCCAGCCCATCCTGCCCCACATTGGCACTCCCAGCCCATCCCGCAGAGCCCCAGGCAGAGCTGGCTCTGCTCCTGCCTGGCATAACCCATTCTGCCATCCCTGTGGAGCTGCAGGACAGGACAGAGTCAGTGGAAATTCAGGCTGCTGACACTGAGGAGGGCCCTGTCTGCTTGGAATATGAGTTATCCTGGTAATTTGGAGACCTAAGAAAAGTGAGCTGAGAATTTGTATTGCAGGCTTTCACATCCTATTTTCTTCTGGTCAGGGCATGGAAAAAAATAATTTACCAGGGAAATGATCTCACAAAGACATAATGTAAGATTTAGTAATGTCTAAAATAATAAAAAAACCCTCCATGTTATATTTTCTTATAATTTAATTAAAAGAATAATTTTTCATCTTGAAAAAAGAAGTATTTTATTTCATTTCATTTCATTTCATTTCATTTTATTTTTATTCTTGTCGTACTCCCTGATGAAAAATCACATGGAAATAACATTCAGATCCATGTGTACCAGGCATTTCAGGATATAAAATGTCATTGTTAATTCCCTAAAACATATATTGCAAGATTACCAATGTTAAGATTACACTTAGAAGACATCTGCAAATACTAAGGACAGTAAAGGTCATTAAATAAAATTAACATTTCCCTGTACTTCAGGTAGAATAAAGAGTTTGAATTCCTAGTGCAGGTGTCAAGCCCACCCTATTTTGCCTCTCCAGTCATGACCAGTTTCATATGGGAAGTTATCTTTATATCAGGGAAGCTTCCTACAAGGTTTATCTGGAGCTACACAACAATTTTAGAATAAAAACAAAACAGGAAATTTTAAAAGACGACCTCCCCCCTTCACCAATAATCTTGAAACATTTAATGAGGGAGAATTACTGCTCCTGAGCAAAATGGAGAAAGATTGGAATACTTGATGAGAACATTGTTGAAATTTTTCCTTTCTAAGGTGTTCTGTGCTGGCTGGGAGCCATTTACTCCTGCACTGCAATAGAAGAGAACATTTGCCTCCCTGGTTTTCCACTCTAATATCTCATAGCACAAGCAGAGCTTTTGTTATGCATCAGCAGCTGCCAATATTTTGATGAAAGGCTCCAACAAAACCGGTTGTCCTTTTCTTTTCATTTCTTTTAGCTGGCAGCTCTTCAGAGTTTCACTCCCTAGTTCAAACCCAGTCTGCTGCAATCTCTATCCACAGCCCTCCAGGATCTCCCAGTATTGTCCCATTACAAACTGATTGACTACACTGTCAGAACCTCTCAACAAACTTCCCAGCTTCGTTTGGTCTGCAGGACTTTTGTCTCCAGCAAAGCAAATTCCCATTTCTACCCTTATCTCATATTAAACTGGAAGGAATATTCCACATCAGATGGGTTCCTGCTGAATCCAGATATATTTAGCAAAGTCTCTGTCTCTTCATCCTATGATTTGCATTTGTTTCTCAACATGTAAGGCCTTTCTTTGCCTATTTATATAAGGTTTTAATTTTTGAGAGCTGCATATATATATATATTTTAAAATTCTTGTCTGAGTGTGTATTTCTCCAGCATTCTTGGATGCTGTGGTAGGCACATGAATAATATCAGAGACCTGAGTAAGCCTGTGCTTAAGACAAATAAATCTGCAGAAGTTAAATACATGGCTATGTGCTCCCTTGAACTCTCAGTGACAAAAAGATCTGTGGGGTTTTTGCACTGGACTCTGCTGATGTCTCTCTTTAATGCTATTGGTAACAACAGCACTTAACCAGCTTCCTTTCTGGTATGATATTCCAAGGACCTTTCAGTAAATCAGTTGCAATCAGGGGAAAAAAAGAAACCCTTGAAAGATAATAAATGTCAATTCATTTGTACAACAAGAATAATGAAGCTGATTGCAAAACACAGGTTAGAAAAAAACAGTAGAAACACTATGAATTATATTCCTATTCATGACACAGAATTTAAAAGCACAGAATTTGCAAAGTTTTAAAAAATTCCAGAGAGCTGATATGTTTTTTACCCGTTTCTCCTGGCTTTGCTGATTTATCTGGCAGTGATATGTCTGTGGAGATATAACACTGCCTGGCGTGCTAAATAGTGTCACTTTCTTCTGATTCTGTCGAGTTTTCATGTTGACTAGCACAAGGAAATGTTAACCTCTCCTGTTCTCACTCCTTCAGCGTGATTTCTTATACTTCTGACACAATCCCTTGCATGTCCTTATTTCTCTGTAATTACATTAACACGATGATGTGCCTTCATCTGGCACTTCATCAGGATTTCAACTTGTAAAGAAAAAGAAAAGCCCTAGATCACTGAAGTACCTTTTTTCTTACGGAACCACCTTCGAAGCCTTAACCTCAATGTTTCTAGAGATCTGTCAGCTTAGAAGTAACACCTGACACCGTCAAATTATTGCCATTATCACATCCAGGGCAATCACTTCTCCCTCCCCTGCCATCCCAAGGTTTTCAGGAGACAAAAAGCAGGGTGTCTTTCAACTTAGAAAGTTGTTAGCCACAGGTGTGACTTAGATTTACGCAATTATTCCACTGTGGTGTCCCAGGAAGATTTGGCAGAGAATGATTCCAGCCACACCAAGGATGACACACATCAAACTCCTTCACAGATGCTTACTCACCCATCAGATTATATCAGGCTGACCCTGGAACTGCTGAGAACTAGAAGGAGTAAAGAGAGAGTTGGACGTGTGTGATGTGGGTGCCAGGTCATTAAGGCTATTCTGGTAAGACAAAACAGAAGGGTATGATGCAGACTTTCTACCTCAGGCTATGAACTTGTCATCTTACAAGAGAACTGAAGCCAGTCTGCCTAACTGCCTGAGCAATGAATAGAACTTCTTTCCTAGCACATAATAAAAACAATGGACATCTTCTACTTCAGTTTTTCTTCTTCATTCTCCCATCTAACATTGCCCTGAACTCTTCTGGGGTGTTTGTTTAAGAGTGTTCACTGGTGATACCCATAAGCAATTAGTCGTGGTAATTGGGCTTTGTTTTATGCCACAACTGCCATTTTGTGTTTACAAATACAACATCAAAACTTCATGAAGTAGGGGGACACAGCTTATTTTTCTGTAACCTGAAACAATGTCTAAGATGGGAAAGTAAATTATTGTAGTTATTTCCTAAAAATTTCCTTCAACACGTCATTAGGTAAACTGGAATGTGAGCAAACACAGGACCTGGGCTGTTAGTGTAGAGCTGAGATATTTGTCTGGTGACACAGTTTAATACTAAATATGTGTTTAATCAGAGATTGCACTTTAAAATGGTTTCTTCCCTATGGCAGAAACTTGCCTGTGGCACAGGGGACAGACAAGAGGAAACTCAGCAAGGATTCCATTGAATCCATTACTAACAAAGCATGGTTCACACTGGACTATTGAGAAAGTGTTCTGGGGGTGCACAAAAAAATCTATTTAGGGCTTATTAAAACAGCTGAAGGATAGATATTGCATTGACTGACCTCCCCCCACTCTTGATATTCACAGAATTTGGGGCAGCTGGGCCAATTTGGTCCTCCTGTATCTGGCAGGATATTCATTTCAGTTACCTTAATGCTCAACCCGATACTCTGGTCTGGAATGAGGCATTTTGATCCTTGACAAACCTGTGGGGACCACAGATAGCAGTGTCAAAACCATTCTTCAAACCTCAGTGCTGACTGGAGATGAAAAAAATGGTTTGCATTGGCTCTTTTCCTGTGGAAATACAGAAAGCCACCCTGGCTGTGCTCCTCCTCTGGCTGCTGCTTTTGAGCTGCCTTAGCTTTGCAGTAATAACAAGTTGCCTTCCTTGCCAGATAGTAAAAACTTCATTCCTGGCTATTGTGTCATGAAAATGGTTGAGTTTATTTAGAAAAAAACATTTGTTAAAGGCTAATAAATGATATTTGGTCTTCTGAGGAGTGTGATTTCCTTCCTATGAGTGGCTTCACCTTGACCTAAATGAAAGCGTGGCTTGTCCTCAGTGCCCTGGCACAGTCGGTAAGCTCAGCTCCAGCCTCAGTTCCTTGGGTCTTTAGGCTTTGAGTTGCCAGTCTTCAGTTATTGCAACAAAATTATGCTTACAAACGAGGGAGATAATCAGGTCCCTTTAAAAATCAGGTTTATGGGAACTAATCTAAATGTGAAGTTAACTCATTTTTAAAGCAGCAGCTTAAGCTGTCATTAAAGCAACAAAATAAAGGCCTTTAGAGAGAAGGGAACATTAAGAGGAAGGAACAGAGACATCAGGTTACAGATAGAGTTGTTTCCTGCCCAGCAAACAAGTAGTAGAGCTAACCACTTCATCTTCCACCTCACATAAACAAGTAGTTGATGATACAATAAACGCAGCAAAAGTGAGCCTCGGTACTGCAAATGGCTTTATGCCAAAGCACAACAAAAATCAGGCTCTGAGGCTGGATGAGCTCTTTGCAAACAGGCAAGTTAAGACTGCAATATTGCACAAGATCATTTAAAGCCTCTAAAAACCCTTAAAATTTCTCTCCCTCCCTCACTGGCACTTTAATAAGGCAATTCCCAATATCTGACTTGTGAAATAGTCTGGAAGATAACAGTTGTATCAGCAGCCTGTAGCGAGGCTGCTCCTTATTGTCCCTGTGGGCACATTTGAAGCCCCCTTTGTACCACGATGAAAGCCGTACCTGTTCCAGGGCTTCTTTGCACAGAGGGAGTAGTTAAAAGTTTTGATTACTGGGACTGCAGATGGTGGGGCTGATTCTGGGAGTAGCAGGCTATTCTCCCAGTCCCCAGCATCTGGAGACCACTGGCACCCATTTTTTTCCTGAACGAAATCCTTTTCATCTGGTAACAAATCTGTGACTCACATTGTTCAATTCAGTGAGCCAGCACAGTGTCACATCAGCTTTGTCCCCATCTTTAAATATATTCATGCCATCTGTCTCTTGGTCTCAACTGGTGGAGCAATTGCGACGTAGGTTACGTACAATCAATTCCCAGTTGTTCCGAACAGCTTGAGATGTCTCACATCTAACTCAGTGGCTTGTGGAAGAGACTGGTAAATGACTTTTTATAGGAAGATGATCGGTTTAGGATTCCCTTTGCAGACATTTCAAATGGCAAGAAGTTCAGATTTTAGCTTGATATCTTTGCACTTCTTCTCCATATGGTTTTGGTTCTCCTTACAAAGAGATGGGTTTGTCTCCATATGTCTCTTAACTTGAGTTTTCAGCGTCATCTTTAATTAGAAATTGAAGATCAGTTGGTTTGATTTATATCAGTATTTGTCATCGCTGCTATTGTCTTTCAGGCAATCATATTCAGATGTTAATGTCAGATGAAAATTATTCTTTATAGGGTCATAAATATGAAACATGCAATTAAAACGTTGCCATTTTGAAACAACAGAGTGTAGGACAGACCCCAGCTCTGTGCCTCAGTCAGCACTGTCCTTGTGAGAGAGCACTGTGAATCTCTGTCACTCACACCTACCCCAGCCAAACATGGATTAAATCTGCCCCTGCAGGTGTGACACGGTTCAGATTCAGGCACCAGGGGAGTTAAATTTGCTCTCAGCTCTTGTGACCATGATGAAATTGTCAAAGCGAAGGATGACACATCACCTAAGTGGAGAATGTAGGTGGTCCTTGCTGAAAGCTGGGGATGAGGAGCCACTGGGAATCCTTGGAACTGCAGCCCAAGGGAAGCAGAGTGCTGGTCCCTGGCAGGATACAGCTGCTCCTTCTGGGGGTGGAAGCCTAACCAAGTACACAGAGAAAAATGGAGACCGTGCAGAAGCACAGGCCTCAACAGGCAGGCCAGCACTTGCTTCACAGATTTGTAAGCAAAACCACTCTCATCCAAATTCCATTTCTGAAAGTACATCATAGTCCTAATTTATTTTATTTTTATTTGAAAAACTTCTAGCTTCCTTATGAGGTAACTCCACACTAACCTGTGAGTTCTGGTGACAATAGGTAGGTCCTTGCCTTGAAGCCTCTGCAAAGAACTGGGATTTGTCTTTTCCTTTAAATGAAAGGAGCCTGAACAAATGTATAACTTCATTTTGGTAGGTCCTTTTTTCATACTGTGCCTGTAAACAGCATTCCTCTTTCATGGGGAACCTTCTCCAGTAGCTGAGGTGACCCTTTTGTTCTGTTCCACACAGGCACAGGTAGCGTGAGAATCTCCAGCATCCCCTCATTACCTCTCCCAGAGGTGGTAATGGGCCCTCAGATAATCCATAAATAGTGCTAACAACTGCGTGTGAAGAGCTGTACACAAAAGAAACCTTTTACAATGAGCATAAACCAAGGTATTTGATTTATCCTGCAAATCACAGGAACAAATGCTGCATGCTCCTGCATGCCAGCTACTGACATGCTGTCTTCAAGCTGGTTATTGGAGCTGGTTATTTCCATTATTTCCACATTCCCAGAGATCATTTTTCCCTCAGGGATGGCTGCAGTCTGAGAGTTCAGAGGTGTCTCCAGTAGGGAGGAAATCAGTCTTCCCCACAGCCCCTCACAGCCCCTCACAGCTCATGGCAGGGAAAAGGGAAACTCAAGGCTCCTGGAGGAGGAAAGGAAAGAAAGAACTCAGCAGGACAGATGGCATGGATGACAGACAGGTAAAGGGACAAGTTACAGAGCAGGTAAAATGTTCATTTTAGCAAACTTGTAGAATTTTCTTAGATGCAAAAGGAAGAGACAGAAATTCAAGCACAAACTGCCCTACTGTCTCCTCCATCTATGACCAACAGTGTCTGGAGAGATGATAAACACCTTTGAGAAATGACCAGGCTCTTTTCTCTGGGAATTTGATTTCCGTGTAACATTTCTGATCATTCAGTCGAGTTTTAAAATGGAATTTCTTCCTCTCCCAGCCATTCTGGGAAGCCGTTTTTTTGAGACAAGATGTTTTGGAAAATGTTGTACCACCTGAGATGCTTCAGCTCTGTGCAGGGCTATGGGGACATTGATGATAAAATAATANATCTCATGCACTGCTTCTGGACACTGACCTGAGTAAAAGCAGTCGCATTTTTGGAAGGCACCCAAGTAGTTTTAGCCTCCATATTTTCTTCTCTCCTAGTAGGTAAACGGAGAATAAATCAGGGTCTTTTACTGTGGTACAAAAGAAACAACCTGTTACATTGGGCTTCGAGGGTCAGTGCTTTGATGTCTGTGCCAGTGTAAAAACCTGAGCTAAAATGTATTTCCTAACTACACAGGGAGAACAATAAAGAATGTGAAGGGAGCTCAGAGGACAAGTAGACCCAAACATGAATAATGAGAGAGGGTTTCAGTGGACACATGAATAAAACAGGTCTGGTTTGAGTTTGCTTCCATCCCAGCCAGGGCCAGCACTGTCCCAGGAGGAAAGGGACCCCTCAGGGTGTCACCTGCAGATTTCTGCTGGGACAAACTGGTGCAAATACAGCTGAGGAGGGGAAGGGATGCACCTGCTCAGCCCCTCCTCAGTGGCACCTCTGATGGCTGGGCAAGCCCTGCGCCACACCTGAGTGGCATCTCACCGCTTTCCTGGAGCTCCCCTGAAACATCCTGGATGAGAAACAGGGAGAGGTGGTGACAAGACATTCACGAATTTGTCTAGTCAACCGTGAGAAGGGTCAGCGAGATTGTGGAGGCATAAAGTTTACTGAGAAGCAAATTAAAATTCAAAATATGGTGGACTCATACTGCAATGTCTCCAGTGAGAAGTCCAGTGAATATCAATCTTAATTAATTTTGACCTCTTTAATCAATCATCTCTTTATGAAATACAAATAAAGCCACATCAGTATGACATGTTATTAAGGAAGAAAAGACACTTGCCCTAAACGTCTGGTGACAATTTACATAAATGTCATTTGAGGCAGCAAGGTTAAGACCTCCGGCAGAGCATTATAATATTCTAAAGATCATCAGCAACTTCACTGTGTACAAACCAAGAAACAAAGGGGATTGGTGCCCTGGAACCAGGGGGTGCTGGAGGAGTGAGAGAGAAGGAATTTAATTTGGCATCTCTGCAAATCTCAGAGAGTGTTTAAAGCATAAAAAGAATGTAAACAAGTCATCAAAATAAAATGGCCTAAAAGAAGAATATTTAGTGCAGTTTTTTTAAGAACTGTGATCCTCAACCCATCCAAAAAGATCTGTTGTTGTAAAAGATCTGTGCAACTAAGGTCCATGGTTGGTGTATTTATTACATTATAGTATTACTGTGGCAGGATTTGTATTTCTGTAAGTCCCAAGTCACCAGATGGAAGTGGGACCCTGTTATGTCACACGTGGTTGCTATAGAAGAATTTCACATGGGGAATTTTATCTTCTAAAGAGTGGAGAGATGGAAGGAGACTGATTTCCTAGGGATAAACTGAACATGACTGGTTAAACCCTGATTAAAGCTCAGGA
Source organism: Cyanoderma ruficeps (assembly GCA_008694505.1). Taxonomy (NCBI): domain Eukaryota; kingdom Metazoa; phylum Chordata; class Aves; order Passeriformes; family Timaliidae; genus Cyanoderma; species Cyanoderma ruficeps. The sequence goes on along the minus strand of VZDJ01000017.1, from coordinate 1,424,739 downwards.
AATGCCATTCACAGCCATTGCCCAGCCCAGCTCTTGCACCTCTCTGTCTCTCATATTCACCACGGGTTTTCTTCACAGAAAGGTCATCAGATCACACCCAAGGCTCACTCGTGGCCAATTCCTCTCATCAGGTCTCTAATGTGCGTTTTGCTTTCCTTCCCTCCAGCCTGTTTATCATTTATTCCCATTCTCCTCTATGAAAAAATGAACAAAGACACTTTCTAAAGGCCATTTCACAGCTTTAGGGAGCTGTATTCAGGAGAGTAATGTGTGATCTAAGGCAAGCTGAGGAGCATTATTTTCCTATCACCACCCCACAGATGATGGGGAGTGACAGATTACATGCCAGTCACAGCACACTAGGCAAGGGGCCAGGCTGCCAGGAGTTCTGTCCTTTCTGGCTCCAGCCAAAGCATTGTTGAGAATGAAAGAATGATTTATAAATAGCTCACGCTGAAGTCAGTCTATCATAGAAGCTGCAGATCAGCCTGGTCTTTATTCAGGCTGTTCAAGATGATGTCTGTGTGCTCTGTACGTGCAGGTGTTGCAGACAGAGCCTGCAAGGATCATGTCCCAGAGCTATTCCCTTCCTAGCTGTCACCTTTCTTTGCAAGAAAAAGAAAACCTACTGTGAGCACATTTAGCTTCATTCCCTTCATTCCCTTTTAGCTTCCCTCTCGTTTGATAGATTCCACATTAATTTGTACTCTCTTAGAAAGACTTCTTTTTTTAAAAAAAACAAATTCAAGTATCTGTCCTTTCTCTGAAGAACTGACAAAGAAAAAAGAACAATATCTTATTAGCAATCATGTTACTAGATCTCCCACAGAAAGTGTAATATGAAGAGTTAGGATTCAGTGACAGAAGTGAGCAGAACCTTCTGCCAAAACCGAACAGAGTCAGTCTGGAGCCATCACAAATGAGTCATTATTCTCTAACCTTTCCCTGAATGTTCTCACACAAGAACTATATGTTTTTTCAAGACTTTCTGCTTATTCTATGACATGAAATAAATCAAAGTCTGAGTATCCTCAGCCTGATGAGAGAATTTGTTAGCAGTCCTGGTGGGCCCAAGGCACCTCTACGCAGATTTCCTACAACTTCACCTGTGGGCAGCCCCCAGGGGACAACCCCAGCCCACCCCATCAGGTTGTGATGCCCCAGCCTTGCTGTCCTGTGGCTGAACACAGCTATCGAGGTGTGCTTCCTTTTCCAGGTGAGGGACAAGGGACACTGCTGTGGGGACAGCTGCAGGAGACCTGCAACAGCATCCCCTGCTTTGAGGTGACCCCTGAAATGCTGTGCTCTGGTGTTTTCACGTGACATGGGACTGCCTTTCTAATGCACACCTTCACCTGGTGTATTTTTAGGTAACTTCTCTGAAATTAACTTTCTGCATTATCCATTAAACTTATTCTTGGCACTGCCAAAAGGAGGGAAGATGAATAAGGGCTATTTCTTTCAGAAGAGAACTCCTATGCTACAATAAAATTTTATTGCCAAAAGCAAAACCAGAACAGATTGGAAGCGAATCTGTGCCCACTGAAGATTTTTTTTTTAAATTATCACTAAATATCATTTATCCTGTTTTAATCTTATGCACAGAACATCATTGCTCCTGATATATTGACCAAGAATAAAACCTGACAAGTTACTCAGGAGCTGAAGGTGTAAGATGAAGCCTAATGAATTATACATATATTTTGGGCATAGCTGAAATCAAGACACTATGGGTCTAAATAGGTACTTCCAGCTACCAAAATCATATAATCTGAAATTTTCTGCTGTGTACCTTCTGTCCATCCTGCATGCGTGAGCAATGACTGCCCAGCATACCAAGAGTGGTAAAAAAGAGAATTATACTGCAGCTCATCACATTGTTTGTGGACTGATTCCTTTGGGGTGGGAGAGGAGGATGGACAGAGAGACAGGGAGTCAGAGAGTCAGACAGAAGGGCTGCAACATTCATGTTCTACCAATCTGCAGCCATGAATCCCTGAGACAGACAGGGTGTGAATGAAACCCTGGCTGCCATGGAACAGAGAGGTGCCCTTGTTAGCTTCCTCATTTACCCTAAAAAATCCTCCCTACAATCCTAGGCTGCTCCTAATATCTGACACGGAGGTTTGATACTTGTCTGTGCCTTTTAATGCCATGTTAAATCTATCCCAAGGGGAAAATGGGTCCAGCTCCTCTCCAGCTCTGCAGAATTCACATTTCAGTGTCTGTGGTGTTTTTCCATTGAGTGTGGCTCTGGTTCTGACAGTGCAGGGACACAGACAGGACAATTCTGTGCTCGCAGTGCCTGCCCTGTTTCCTGTTCTGTGCTTGCACGGGGTAATGCTGAGCTGGCAAACACCAGGAAGATGGTGACAAGCAGCTCTTTGTGCAACAGCTGAAAATAGCTCTGTCTTAAAAGAGAGCCTAAGTGCTATTCATTGATCATGTCTGTTATTGTCTACATAAATAGAAGCAGCTGATTGCAGAAGTCCTCCACTTTGGGAAAATGAGGATCACGCTGCTGGTTTAAGGCCGGATTGCACACGGCTGATCAGAAAACTAAAGGCAGAGGGATGGGAAATGCTCTGCCCCAGGGCAGCAGGGTATGACATGAGTTTTGTGCCTGATCCTCTCCTGGGGGTTCTTCAAAGCAGTTAAAAGTCTGGGAAAGCTTTTATTTATTAAGAATCTGCATAGTTCACGGACTTGAACCCTGAGAAGTTGATTTCCATGAGTGACTGGACAGTTACATTGAAGTCATTGACAGGAGGAACAGAAACTGTGTTAGCAAGGATAAGTCTCAGAAATCTGGGCATGAACTTAATCAGCAGCAGAGTTGTAAAGCTTCTGTGCTGCTGGGTGTTTATATGACGTGCACTGGGAGTGGCAGTGCCCAACCCAGGTTGGACATTGAGGCTTGGAGCAGCCTGGGACAGTGGAAGCTGTCCCTGCCCATGGCAGAGGTGGAATGGGATGAGCTTTAAGGCCCTTTCCCACCCAAATCATTCCATCATTCTATGATCCCATGGATACTACTGCAATAACCAGTTACAAATGAAATTATTTGATTAAGTTATTTACCACTCCTGTGGTCATTTTTCTCCTGCTGCTCCCCTAACCAGAGCAGGCACTTACAAAGTTTGGCCGTGATCCTTCATTGTGAAGACTGAAAATTGAATTAAAATTCTACCTGTTTTTTTTCTTTAACCAAGAACCTTATTATTGTTTCATCTCAGACAATAGGCTTGCCATTTTCCCTGAATCTTGACACGAGATGAATTCTAAAGGTTGTTAAGTGCCCCTAAAATCACAGCAGGCATTCCTTGCAATGAATCCAAAATAATTATGTTTTACTCTGCTCTTTCAGCCTTTTCAGTGGTGGGAGGTCAGCACCTGACCTACCATCTACTGGAAGTTGCAGAGGAAGGACTTGGCTTGCAGAAGGAGAAATGTAGAAAACATTGGGTCGGGCATCTCAGCACTCCCGAGAAGCCCACCAGGGGCCCAGCAACATCATTTGGAGGCAAAACACTTTTCAAGATCTTCCTTGAATGTTTTAGACACCCTTAAAACCTACAGCATAAAGAACCATATTGTCAAAGATTAAAACAAATACCTTTTGTCTTAACGTCCTCTGAGTCAAGCTATTCTTAGAGGAAGCATAAAAAATGGAAAAGAAAAGAAATAAAAGCTGTACCACTTATCTCTTTAGTGTATAGAAATAGCAATGCTAGGCTAATCCAAATATTACTTAGCCAGATCCTGGTTTGATATTCCAACAGTGCCTCTGGTTCTAAGACAATATTTTAATATTGAATTCCCTAAATAATTATTCACTGTAAAATATATTCAGTCCATAGAATTTTTTCCTTTTATTTTCAGGGATTGAATCTGGAAGTCCTTATTAAGGTAAGATGCTGCAGAAACCCACAGAGTTTACCTGAGTTAAGAGCTCAAGAACTTGTCCTGCATATGCACAGAAATTGCTTTGGGAGCTGGAAGATTGTAATGTAACAAAAGAAGAGTCCGTAATGCATGCAGGCTTCTGACAGTTTTTGCAAACATCAAGGAATATGACACCTACCCGTAATATGTTTCTGCTCTGATTATGAAACCCAAACTGCAAGGAGTCCATCTTTGCATAAGCCAGATAAATCAGTTTTCCAACCTGAGCTGTCTGGCATTTCTTTGAGTGGATAATGAACTTGTTAAAAATGAAATAGAGAGTAATGGGTGCTTATAATTTAAGTGAACCACTGCATGCAAAGTAATTTCTTTAAACTATCTGCCAGGTAAATCTTGAATCACCAGCATGACACACTTGAAAATTTTAAAACGTGACTATATATTATTTAGATACGAGTACCATTAATTGAGATTCAACAGAGCACAATTCGTTGTGTAAGGGGGAAAATCCCAAAATGCCTGTGCAACAAAAACTTCCAAAGTCAGGAGAAGTTACACCTGCAGATGGAGAACAGGTTACAAAGGTCCCAGTCTTTCCTGTCAGACAGGCCAACCTAATGTTTACCTTTACCAAACTGCAAGGAAGAACTTTCAAACTCTGTATGATGGAGGAAAATGTTATCTAGCTCATTATCCAGCAACCTGTGAGTAGGCAGGCTACAAAAGGCCCAGGGAGGTGAGCTGTGCTGCTGCCCAGAGCTCAGGGTGTGATGTCAGTGAGCTGCAATGAGGGCAGTGCAAAGGGAGCCTGAAACACCTCACTGTAAATGCAGCCTGACAGGTCTGGAACTGGCCAAAATTGGGGTTTTTTTGCTATAGACAGCTCAGATTTGAACGGAAAAGTTTTTTCCTTTAAGAACAGCACATCCTTTTAGGAGGATCTGGGTGAGAACACAAGGGGATGGGGCGGGTTGGCTGGAAAGGATTTGAGGTGGGGAGTTTGTGCTCAAGGAGATTTTCTGCAATGTTGTTTTACAATCAAATTTCCATCAGCCCCAGCAGTAAAATCCAGGCATATTTTCTCCACAGCTGAGTGGAACAGCCAAAGCATTATGATGAGCAGCTGTGCAGATGCATCAATTTGTGCAAGATCTGCTCAGGTCTGAAGCGAGCATGAGGTGGAGAGGAGTGTTTTTTTGGCCTGCAGGTATAATATCCTTCCCTCTGACATTGTGAATCAGTGCTCTGCAGTGCCTCAGGAACACTCCTGAGCCCATATGGCATGGGCTGAGGACACTGTGGGGTGCAGTTCCAGCATGACAGCAGGATCAGGCTCTACATGGCTGATGTATCACACATTTATCCTGGTGTGATTGCTAATTATGTCTAATATTTGCCACGTCTTTCCAATACAAGAAAATGCTAAAAAGTCCGATTGCTGATGAGTGGGTTAAACCAAAATCTTTTTTTCTAAGAAGAGTTTTTCCCGTGGGCATTCCTTCTTCTGAAAGGGTGAGAGGTTGAGCGTTATCACGGGTTAAGCTCAGGAGTGTCACTGAGACTGAGAACAGCAGTGAGGAAAAAGGAAAAATGCAGTGTGCTCAACACAGCACGTTTAGAGATTTTAAAACTCTGTATTTCCCTTGACCAGACCAAAAGCAAAACAATGTTCTGTTCTGCTAAGCCTTCATCACTGGGAAATCAGAGCGGATTTTTAAAGCGAATTAAGCAATGGGATGGGGTCACATGAGGACTGATGCTAAATTGAAGAAAATTGAGAAATCTGTTCTTTAGCTGTGGTTTTGTGTTACATTTGAACTTATTCTTCCCATGGTGATTTTGAAAGCCTTGCCTCATACTAAAAATAATTAACCTAACACTCAGTAATGCATTTGAAATCAATGAAGTTAAACAGGTATACAACTGGTGTAACAAGTTTCACCTATTAGTAAAAATTCTGAAATTATTTGGGTTGCTTTATGTCAAGGGGTAGTATCTCGACTTCAATGAGCTTTGAATAAAGCTTTAAAATTCTCTGTCTCACTAGATTTTGGATTTGTTTAATGAGAACAAAACAAGATGGTTCCACTTAAATAAATGGAGCTACACTTTTAGAAAATTAAGGTGAAATCAGAACTGGGATTACTGAAATTATGTTTTAGGCATCACATTTTAAGGGTTCAAAATCAATTTCCTATTATAGCCATTCTGGAACAGCATTTTCCTTCTGTTTTTTTTTTTTTTCTGTAAATATTTTTAATAAAACAAAAGTATTCTACAGGCATCACTCATGTTACCGAAACCAACTGCATTTACAATTTCTTTTTACTACCACTAAAAGCACACTAAGTCAAGTTTTAGATGCAGTGTAAGGCCATGGAACAACAATAATCTTATTTTTATAGTCCTACACATATGCAATAGCTTAGGCTTTCTTCTGTTAAATACAGCCAAGGCACTGCACTTGGTGAAGGCAGAGGCTGACTTGCTCTTGCCTTCATGGTTCTGAAAAGAGAAGGGGTAAGGCCAATTCCTCAGACTGCAGAAACCCTCTACACTTTCAATGCATTTCAGCTACAAAGCTGTGACTGTTCTATTCAGCTTTCTCAGGCCCAATTACAATTCTCAGAAATGCAAACATGACAGGTGGAGTCACCCTAACAGAGAACACTTCAAAAATATTCAGATGTTTGCCCAGTTCACTGCTTGGCTTTGTTTATACTCAGTACCCATCTTTCTGTTGACTTCAGTGGCCTTTAAATCATCTCTTTGAAGACTCCACTAAGTCTGACCCTGTGGGAAAAGCCAGCTAAGTCAGGTCAGCTAAGACCCTTTGATAATTAAGGGGATTTTTCTGTGAAATAACATTCTCAGTATAAATAACCCACTGCAAACCCAACATTATTGGAACAAAGGAAGACAAACTAACAAATCAGGAAATGCCAGACTGGAGGCTGGATTGCAGGTTGAGCAGTCAGAGCCCTCTATCTTGTCCCAGAAGATGAGAAATGTGTATGGAATTGAAAGCTGCTGTAGGAGTTTTCAGCCTGGGAGCCAGAGGGGTGCAGGAAATCAGGATGTGGGTGTGCACAGAGCATGAACAGCCTCAGACTGGCACAGCTGTGACCTGAGCAGGAAGGTCTGGGAATCCATTTGGAGTGCCATCCACTCTCCCTAACATTTTCATCTCCAAAGCACAGAATATTTTGCAGTTTTGACTGGATGATTGGCACGAGGAAGAAGATATGAGCAAATCAGAGTGAGCTCCTCAGGTCACCTGCTGGGGAGGTGTCATCAGGGAAATTGCCACACTGAAGCTGCTGCTGGGCAGTTCAGAGCTTGCTGTCCCTTTGCAAAGGATTGTTAGGCTTGATTGTGCCTTTCCAGGTGATTTCACAATCGAGGGATGGCACTGATGAGCAGGGAAGAGATTAAATGCAGGGCAGCTGATGAGAGTGGGACCTGATGAAGATGATATTTCTACCAGTCCCTGTATTTGACACGTTTGTTCAAATAGAATTACAGGAGAGAGTTCTACTCTTTTGTAAGCTCTGTTTGATTGGTACAATTTGTGTTTAACATCTGCCTTTGATTTCCTGGCTTTATGAAGTGACTCCCATGGCTCCTATTATCCAGCCCAGGGACACCACTAAGCTAAAACTGGCAAGGTGGGAAGGGCAAGACTGAGGCTGGCAGCAGAAAGCCCAAAATACCTGATCTTTAAACAAAGAAAGCAACTGACAATCTTTTATATACATGCTTGCATGTCTATTTTGCCATCAAACTTGACAAAAAGTTTGTCACAGAAAGCAAAAAGTGCATGAGGAAGGTGCCATTGCTGTATTTTGGAGCATAGGCCTGGGGGAAGTTGCTGGAAGACAGTAGGGGAATGTCACTGTTGAGAAATGGTTGGCTTTGTTCACAGCTGTGTAATTTCCAAGCTGATTGATAGTCTACACACAGACAGAGCAAATATGTGTTGTCCTGAAACCCTGCACTTTCTTTTTGTTTCCTTTTATAACATATTTTTCCACTGTAGAAATCCCAGAGTGCAAATGTAATTTCCCACTGCTAAAGAGAGCATAACATCACTTGTGTCCATCATTCTTACCTAGGAAATGGTTTCTTTAATGGTATTAACAAAACTGACAACTCAAACATTTCCCCAAGTGGCAAAGGGGGATATTTTTGGATTTAACTTTTATTCATTATATTATTGTGTTACAGTTTAGCCCTAAGAATCAAGTGAAATTAAGACACCAATCACCTACTACACTGAAAATGGGTCATGGACTCAAATAGTTCTTGATTACATGTAAAATACGGGTCTTTTTAGGATGAGCCCCATCATTCTCAGGGATTTGTTGTAGTCCTCTGGATGCTTCAGCTTGTGTTAGTGAGAGGTGTGAGATGGTGACTGAAACCAGTGTCAGAGGGACAGAATGTGGAAATGCAAAATTTAGAAAATGGCATGATAGGAAAGTACAGCAAAAAGAGCAATGAAGGCCTGGAGACCATTTCAAAGTGTTCCCCCTGCCCAAGATATTTATGTCTCTAACAACAGTTCCTGATATCAGCAAAATCACAGGCATTTGCCTCAGAGATAAAACTGAGCCCGTGGCTGAAGTGATCTATTGGCCAGATGCCTCTCCTGCTCCTGCACATCTGTGCTCATCACTGTGCTCCACTAGAGTGACTAAATCCAGAACAACTCCACTGGCCCTATTTTTAACTAAACATTTATTAATAGAAAGTTGTGGATGTTGCTGATATACGATGGTATATCAGGGATGGTCCACTGTTCATCATTTTCTACACTCCTGGTTCATTGTGTATCATTTTGATGATTTATAAAATGTTCTTTGTAGTTTCTGTTCTGAGGTAATTTATAACACAGAATAAATCATTGCTATACCATAATTATTTATGTCCAATATGTTGGTGATCTAATCTTCCAGCACTTCTTAAGCAGGCACAATAAACATATAGCTAGTAAAGTTTTAAACTTATAGGAATATAGACTCATGGAATGGTTTGGGCTGGAAAGGGCCTCAAAGCTCTTCCCATTCCACCCCAGCCATGGGCAGGGACACCTCCCACTGTCCCAGGCTGCTCCAAGCCCCAGTGTCCAGCCTGGCCTTGGGCACTGCCAGGGATCCAGGGGAAGCCACAGCTGCTCTGGGCACCCTGTGCCAGGGCCTGCCCACCCTGCCAGGGGAAGAATTTCTTTGTAACACCCAATCTAAACCTACTCTGCCTGTGTTTAAAGCCGTGCAAGTTGCACATACCTAGTGGGGAAAATGCTGAGTTACTTGAGACTTGATGCCAGTCAGTCTGGGATTTTCTAATTAACTAAACTAAATTTACCCAAAGATAAAGATTCTAAAAATACTGTCTACCTTCCATCTCCCTTCATTCAGCAGAATCCTGCTCTTGAAAAAGAAAAAAATAATTTCAAGGATTTCCATTTCTTTGTCTTTAATAACATGGTCTCTTTCTTTTTAGAAAAAGGCACTTGTGAAAACATATATATATGTGTACATTACATACATAGTTTATATAATGTACATTTTCACAAATGTACATTATATAATGTACATTTTTGTGATAACTCATGTATAGGGCACTGTACTTTGTTATTCCAGAAGGATTTCCAGTAAGAATTTATGGTTTGTGTCTGCTTTTACATTTTCTTTTTCTAAGAAGGGCTGGGTTGCTAGCACTGTACTAACAAAACCCATTGTTTTAATACCCAGCTGTGCTTCAGTGTGCCTTTTGATCAAGGAAAAGATTTGGCCAGCCACCACTAGTTTAACAAATTAACATGCACAAAGCAACCAAGATGACAGCAGGCACTCCCCCTCAGCTGTGATTATCCCTCCTGTGATATAATATTGTTGGAATTCTGTGTCCTACCTGCAGATGTCGGGGATGTGGCAGGTCAGATGCTCCTTGGAGGATAAACTGGTGTGGTGGAATGTGGGGAGCACTGCTGGAGCAGCTGGATAGTGTGGACTCTATATTTTCCAAGCTTGAGAAGAATTTGCTCTTCTCAAGGGAAACTTTTCAACAGTTTTCTTCTTCCCAAAACAGCCTTGTGTAAACAATATTCCTTTCCCATAACAACAGGTGTTGTTTCCTTTTTCTGTTCCTTCGCTAATGGGAGAGGTGTCAGCCCTATGGACCAATAACGTGTTCTTAGCACAGCATGTTATAAAAGGGCTGAATAAACTGTAAATAAACCTGATTTCTACTGCCTTCTGACTTTATTTTGTGTCCTACTGCAACAGACAGTGCAGTCCTGTGTGCAGCAGAGGTTGGCAGTGGCAGGGCTGCTCCCTCCTCCAGCCTTGTTCTGTCACCTGCCAGCAGCCAAGGGCTGGGCTTTGGCTCCAGCGCTGGCTCCAGCCTGAGACATGAAGGAGACAAATTCCTGGGCTGCTCACCAGCACTTCCTCCACCAAAAACCCTCAAGCCAAGCAGTGAAGTGCTTTGTCACAAACTCCACATGGTTTGTATGCTATCAAAGTAAGGTGTGGAGAACTGACTCTCCTTCCTGCCTTGGGAGGCTAAACATAATATAAGTTTTGTGTCCCCAGTGCAGAAAGGATGGCCAGGACACAGGACTGAATAATCCTTACTCAGATGGAAAAAACGCCTTTTTCAGAGAAAACTCTGGGAGAAATTCTCTCTGTGAAGCCATACATTCCCATCTTGTCCTTACTGTGTAAAGGATAAAGGTGTGCAATCTGCTCCTCACTACCACTCCCCAAGGCTAGTGCAGATGAAGGGAGAGCTTGGAGCAGTTTGTGGGAATGAGAGATGATGTAAAATTGAAAGATGCAGTTCAGATGGGACAGAACACAAAGGAATGAATGAAAGAGGTAAAGAATGATGGATGATGTGCATGAGGATGATATTTATAGTATATTCCTCTTAAAAGGACTTCATAGTGCTCTGTGCCTCCTAAAAGGTCCTGAAAGGTTTTTGGCAACACCCGATTGTGCCATAGTTTGGGAAATAACTCGAGAAAAAATGCCAATTTGCTGCCTTTCTTAGGTAGTTAAATTATTCATATTGGCAATGTAAGTAATGAAATGAGAAATGAGAGACAGCATTGGCTCCAGCACAATTCCAATGCTGATTGATTGGTCATTCTTAAGAAGGGATTGACTCATTTGATCCCAGAGTGATACTCACCACCATTTCATTCCCCTGAAGATGGAGGTGTGAATATCTAAATATCACCTATGAGCAAGAAAGCAATTAGCATCTCCAACACAGCACTCTTATTAATCTCATGGCTACAATATTCAAGCCCCAAACAATTTGCTAAGATGATGTATCTCTGTTTAAATCTAAAAAAAGAATAACTCTATATCAATCTGGCAACTTGTAAGGGTGTGGTTAATAAGAAATACACATATTTATGGGGAGCACTTGGCTTTTATATAGCAAAATGCCCAAGGATAATATTGCCTCCTGATAATCACATCCCATGCTGGGTTTTATTGCTTATAATTCTCACTTTCTTATTAGAAAAAACATCTTCCATTAAGTTTTTTAAATTATCAACCAGCATAGACACTAACTGAACCTTATCTCCTTTCTTCAAAGTAATTATTAGGAGAGTTCAATTGTTGGTTTAGAAATCAATTATTTAGAAAACTCTCTCATTTTAGTGCTTCTCTAAAAGGGCTGGGGTTTATGGTGTGCTTGCATTTTGCTTGCACAGCAAAGCGAACTCCCCAAATCCATCTGTCAAATTTGTGTGCTGTGCAAATACATTTGTATTTGTGAATGTGTCTAAAAAATGATCATTATATCCAAACCCTAATAGTTGGAACAATACAAAGAATTTTTAAAGTGCTTTCTTGCTGTGGCATGCGTTGGGGAACAAGGTTTAGGTCCTTGCCCTAATTCACAGGTTTATGAAGGATGATTTTGTCATGAGGGAAAAGAATCATAACCCTTATCCCCACTCACAAATGCAGGGTGTTCCTCTGGTCCAGGGGGCTTTTCAGGTGCCTCACTGTCCCTTGGTGTTCACCAGAAACTGATGCCTTGGGAAGGCTGACCTGGAACAGAGACTGGTCAGAGCCAGAGAATAAAGCAGATATTTATTGAAAGGTCTCTGGGGTACACCTGGGTCAGGACAGGGCCTGACCAGGGCCACATCCAAGGTGGACCCAAAATGGTCACAAGATGGACATCTGGTCACAAGGTCTCACACTTTTCTAAGTTTTGGTCCATTTGCATATTGGGGTTTAATTGTCCAAATACAGCTTCAGGTTGTGAGGTCCCATCCTTCTTGTTCCTTCCTCCAGCCCACCCTTGTTTGTGCTTTTGGGCCTGAAAGTTGTCCTTGGTCTTCTGCAGGAAAAGGATTTGTTTTGTGTCCCTGCTCTGTGAAGAGCTGAGTGACACTGAATGTGAGCTCAGAACTGCACCCCTGGGCAGCACAGAATCTGGAAAACATGGAAGCTCAAACTTAAGGCATCACCATGATTGTGACATCTCAGGATCTGGTGAAAAGCTGGGCCTCAAACTTGGCTTTCACTGAGTGATGGAATTGTGCTCTTTTCCTACAGTGCAGAATCCTGTGGGAGGTAGAAGTGAAAATGTTTTCATCCTTTGTTGCTTCTTCTATTTTAAGGCACTCCTTACTTTTTAATGTTGGTCTAGAAATATTTCTCCTGAACCTGATATAAACAACATGTTCATAAATACTTCTGACCTGATATAAGAGAAAAAAAATCATAGCAAGGGTAGTTTGGCACTGCAATAGGAGTCAAATAAAGCAGTCTCCAGAAGCTGGAAGTTCTCAAGCCAGGCCTGATCAGGTTCCCTCCCAAACAGACCCTTGCTGTGGTTCTGTGAAATGTTGATGAGGCAAAACAAATTCACTCCAGAAAGGAACTCCCAGCTCTCTGGGCCATGGGACTTTGGCTGCTGACTCTGCCATCAGCATTTCTCAGAAAAAAGGATACAAACCAAATAAGTAATAACTTATCTACCCCTAAAGCAGAAGAATCTGACAAAGAATAACTAAATGAATAGCAAAAGCTCCAGGGTTACAGTCCTGAGAGATGTACTGTTTGAACTGCACTCACTTATCTGGGAGCTGAAAACCGAGAGAACTTGGCCAAACTGTTGGGTTTTAGTATGTTTAGTAGAGTTTTTTTCCTATGTAAAAGGACCTGTTCAATGCCTTGGGCAAATTCCAACTGGTATTTTGCACAAGTCCTGCAGAAAATAGATTTCATTGCATGGCTTGCTGGTTCAACCTGTCCTTGCCAAGGAGTGATATTTGAGGCACCTGAGTGAGCTGCAGTACAAACATCCTATTGCTGCAGTGGTACCAGCCTGTGTCAGACACACAGGGCTGGTACCTGGTTTGGAAACTTGCTGTCAGAGGTTATGGTTCTGCCAAAGCAGAAACTGTGGAAGCAGCTCCTTTTGCAGGCTGAAATATCAAAATCTTGAATCTAAACCCAAAGGTGGGATTTGTTTTTCAGTCATGCCCTGGTTGTACCACACCTCCTGCTGCTGCTCTCCCTGAAAAGTCATGAGGAGACAGAGAATAAAACCTTCAGCTGGTGATGTGTGCTCCAATGAGGGGCTGATGCAAGAATCCATCTTCAAAAATGCCTGAAACAAACCCCAACCCAATATCTGACCTGTTAGATTAGAGTTGTTAAGAAGACCAAAATAATCAAGTTGGGGGTGTTTTTTCTTTCTTTTTTTTTCTTTTCTTTTTTTTTTTAAGTTTGATTCTTCGTCAGGCTTCTAATTACTCTAAACCAATTATGGCAGTTCTGACTGCTGGTGGTGATGCTGGTGCCCAGATTTAACTCAGCCAGTCCAGATCAGGGTGCAATATTAATTGAAGCAGAACTGCATGAAGAAAATCTGCTCTGCTTACGTTTAGCGCTTACTTGTGGCAAATGTTCCCAACATCCTATTTTTATCACAGGGCAAGTGAACAGGGAACAACTTAAAAAGCACCAGAGCTGTGACAAGAATGGCATTTTCATTTTTCCTAAAGAATTTGTAATTTCAAAAACCGGTTTCATGCCCATCAGGAAGCAAATCCTATCACTTCAAAATTCGCCATGAAAGAAGATTCCAACCGTAACAAACCAAAATACTGTCTCAGGCCAGCTCCTGACAGATTTTATTTTGACAAAAATCAAAATGCTTCATTTGGTTGCAACTGCACTTTAGTGTAGAATACAGAATAGAAAGGAAGGCCTCGTTTGAAAGGAAAAATAAAAATATTGTTAGAAAATATAACAGCTGAGCAAATAAAAAAGTGCTTCATTAGCCCATGCCTCTATTTTTCCCAAAATAAAAATTCAACAAAATTAACAATCTGTCAAACCATTGAGGTATGAGAAGAGTGTGCTTCCCAATAAGAATTAAGAAATAGATTTTTAATAAACACTTACTGAAAACCTCAGGTGTTTTTGGATCCATCAGTGTCTGATATGCCACCTCTGAGACACTGGAGCCAAAATACCCTTTTTGGGCACAGGCTGCAGCTGCAGGTACTGTGCTGCCACACTTGGCTGCTCTCTAAGTGCCTTCCAACACAGCCATGGAAAAGATTCCAGGAGGTGAAACAGGGGATCAGAGCCAGCCTTGACAATAGCCCAGAGACTCACAAGTTTACCGAGCACTTGCTACTGTGAAAGTCTTCTGAGTAACACCCTGACATGAACACCCTCGGGAAAAGCAGTGATTTTGTTATTAAATGTGTATAATTACCTGAATTCAGCTCCTGCTTGAATACCCTCTTGAGTACAGCACTGCTTTTTACCGGAGCTGTTGGAGCGTAGCACAAAATAACCACCAGCCTTTTCCTTTGTCCTTCTGTCCCTTGAAATAGGATCCCTCTGTTCTTAATGCAAGGAAAGATATTTGAAGAGGAATATGTTGCCATTTAGCGGGTCAGGTTTTAACACAGTCTGCAATGTAAATTGGGAAATGCTCCAATGAGCTGCACGAGTTTACACAAGTAATCTGCTCATACCCTTGCATTGCTAATCAGTGCACAGGACCACAATGGGGAGACTCCTAAAGGTTAATAACACTCATTTATTTGTACAAGGATGCAGCAGCACTGTATCCATATTTCACAGGCTGCTGCAAGCAGATGTAAGTCAAGGAAAATATTACAGGCAAAGAAAATATGCTCCTACACAGAAAAAATCCTGCTGGAATTTTGCAGACATTTCTGGAGTGCACTCTGAGGGAACACAGCATTCATCAAGCTACTTATTATTCTTTACATTAAGCGACCACACTGGAACTGTTTTTGTCTTATTTAAGAAGTGTAATTTCTCATTGACCTTAGATTTGTGAAAATTAGGTAGAATTAGGTATAGTATGTCAAACTGGAACACCTGTTTAGGAACATAAACATATTTAAATACCAACCTTTCCCTCTGATTGGTTTTTGTGGGAGCAAATACTGATTAGAAACAGAAATTTCAAGCCATGACCTTCCATGGCAGGAGCTGACACATCATGCCATTAAGTTCTGATATTGAATTATCTCATTAACTAAAAAGGGCAGTTTTCATTTCTCTTTAATTTTAATTTTGCCAAGCACGACTTGCGGTGTTGTAAAGAAACCTTGAAAGCAACATTGATGGTCTTTCTCCACACTTGCACAAGGCACCATGGCCAACACATCTCTTACAAACAGAAATAAACCACCCCAAAGGCTTCCCTGATAACGAAAAATCTTTTTTTCTTTTAGAGATGTTTTCAATGAGCAGTGGGTTTTGTTTGTTTGGTTTTTTTTTGTTTGTTTTTTTTTATTTGTGGCACAGTTCTCTCCACTACATTGGAAGAGATAGAGACAACAATAGAACTCAGAATATAGGTAAGATTGTTGGTTTAAATAGCACCAGATAAAAGGAAATTTTTTTTGTTGAACATTTACTAGAACAAACATATGCACCAACACCAACTGTTAAAATCCTTGTATTTGCTAATAAAGACTTTGTTGGAGTTAAAGTTCAAATTTGGATCAAATGTAGATGCAAAGAAATTATATATTTTGAGATTTTTTTTGAACCACAATCTTGTCAGAAGAGATTATCAAATGATCAAAGCAGTAACAGAATGAATTGGGGTTTAAACGTTTATGAAAAAGCAGTTTTATTGTAGGATCACACTTTTTAATAGACTAAAGGCATTAAACAGACCCTGTATTAGGCTTTGAAATTAATGGGTCACTGTATAACATTCTAGTCTTCATAGATTGATAAGATTAATGCTTGCTTATATAGCAAATTCAATGGCACATTTAATTTCATATGAATGTTTAAAGTTAAATTGCTTTTGGATTAAGTTTAAACTCATTATTAATTTTAACGTCTGAAAGAACTTCCATTTTTCTTTCATTTTATTTAATCAAGTGCATCATCATTAAGTAAAGGCTATGAACTTAGATAGTGGAGAAATAAGGAAGTTTATTAATTTAGTTTTTAAAAGATCTATTTGTTAAAGTTTAATTCAGTGGCCATTTTAGGTTCTATAAGAAGTTAGGAAAAATAGTGACTGCAGCCTATTCAGCTTTCCTGTAATAATTTAAAGGGAGAGGGTGCTTTTGGGTAATGTTTGCAGCACATGAATCCCTCTAAGAATTTCAAAGGTGAATTTTGTATCCACATCTCTTTGGCACTTTGAAAGACTGATCTCCCTTCACTGTAGCTCAGCAAGGCTTGTGCCCACAGCTGGCTCACAGTGGATTGATTGATTTCAGTGAACACCCCCAATTTATATCAGCTCAGACCCTGCCTCTGTATCTCCAACTGCTGTTCTGGCTGAGAGAGGATTTTTCCTCAATTCTGCATTAAAAGTTGTAAAGTCTGAGCTGCAAGCAGAGCCTGCAGCAGGTTTTGCAGAGGGAGAGGACACAGTGAGCCACCTCTCAAGAGCAGCCACCCCTGGGTTTGTGCTGCCACCCTGAGCAGTCCCTCCCTCGCCACACACAGGCACTCCTCAGGCACTGTCAGGCGTGGGCCTGAGAGGTTTTAGCCTGCTAGCAGCTGATAACTTTTTCCCAAAGAAAAATTCCTTAAAAAAGTTTCTTCTCAAAACAATCATGGCAAACAACTCTCCTTTCTCAAAACAATCTTTCTCCAGGTGGTGTTTTGCTGTTTCTGTGGTTTAACCAAAGGGATTAGAGAGGTGTCGTTCCTATTCACCAACCGTGTTAAGTCTGTATGGGGACACCTTATAAAAGATAGTAAGAATTAGAATATAAAACCTTCTTTTTCCATGTTCTTTGCCTTCTGAAATATTTGGAGTCTTTCTTTCATGTCCTACCATGACAGTCAGGCTCCGTGCACTAATTACAAGTTCCAGAACAAATATCTCTTTAAAAACAGTCACACATCCTCTTATTATGTAAAACTTAATGCATTTGATGAGGAGCATGGCTGAGGGACCACAAAACCCCTCTCTGGGATTTACCTGGGACTATCAGAGTTTAAGAGTGTTAGCTAATGAATTATTCAAAATGAATTAACAGCTTGGGAGAGTCCTTCACCTGTCTGACACAACTTCATTTTCCCTAGATAAGGTTTCTCAGCAGAGTCAGACACTGGCAAACAACTTTGTTTTCCCTTTCTAATGTGTGTGAAAATGTGCACTGTAGACAATGAAAAAATTTTCATGCATAATAATAATAATTTAACCTATCTGCAAGGTAATTTAAGGATGGACCTTTGAATGCTTTGCAGTGGAGACAAAATCACCAGCTGACACATGACCACGTCCAAAATTCAAGGCACAGACCAAACCCAGGGCAGCAGCCAGGCTGAGAACTCAGTTCTCTAGGCAGCACTGCTCATTTCTCCCAGAAAGCAACCACAGCTTTTCATAAAGTATGAGATAACGTTTTAAGTTACTTTTTCTTGTCCATTGTATACAAAATGCATTTTTTAATGAGAAGAGATATTATACTTGCATCGTATTTGTCAGTTCTCTCCCACTGAATGACTTACTCAGGAGCTGAAGAACAATTTGCCTTTTGTAGCACTGCTGTCTCCTGTTTATTTATGGGTTTATTTAATTAAGAAGAGGAACCTACTTTTCTTTATAATTGACTTTGCATGGTGTGTCTACTGCCAGTATCTCCCTGTTTGCAAATGGTGAGGATCTGTGTGCACAGACACACACCCCCCTAAGAAGGATTGTACCTTCACGGCTCAGTTTGTGATTTACTGTAAATTGTTGAGCACTTCTAAATCAAAACACTTTATTATAATGCTATTTACAACGTTTGAAATAGTGCTAATCACACAGTAACAGAATAAATTCAAATGAGGTCTCTGTTCTCTTGCTGGATATTCTTTTATTTAAGAAAACAGAAAACAATTCCCAGAGCTTGTGGTTACCTGTCACCAAAACCGGACGTTTCTAACTCGATAATGACTTTGACTCCATGCTGAGTCAGGGACAAAGAAAATTAAGATTCCTCCCCCCTTCACCTCAAATGTCATCTGCGTGGAACATCAGGATGAAAGTGGGTGAGTTTTATGGTGTCTGCTCCTCCTGAGAAGCCACAGGAGTTATTGCTGTGCTTTCTCTCCCGTCTCTCCTGACGGGCAGAGGAGCTGACCCTCTGTCAGGATGTGGAATTTGCTGCTGCCTCTGCTTTACAGCAAATTGCTGCTGCCCTGAAGCAAAGGAGAAGCAGGAAGGAACATGTCTCAGAGGCACATCTCCTTTGAGGTTATTCCAGGGAGGGATGCAGCTTATTCCTTTTTTTTTCCCTTTTATTTTTTTTTTTTATTTTGATGAACAGCTATCTTTGAAAATAAATCTGCTCAAGAGTCCCAGGAGGTTTGTTACAGCCCCTCAATCCCTCAGAGCTCTCGAGGGATCCTGCTGCAGCACTGCCAATCCCCTCATTCCCTTCCCTCCTCCAGGGAAGGCCAGCTACTGCTGGGGTTAAAGCAGACAAGATGGAAAGAGAATACGGGCTATAGGCTGGAATAATGAAAATAGTAATGGAACACGGCATCAGTAGTGACATGGAGGCTGAAAGAGCAGAAATGTTGTGGAGATCAAAGCAGTTGGGAACAGTCCTTTGTGCTATTAATATCTCTCATATTTTGAAAGTGGGGAAGAAATGTAAAAGCAAACAGTGTGCTGTTCTCCCTCAGGCCACCTCCATTAGAGGCACTGGATAAGCCTGGGGAACTCCTGCAGGAGGAAGGACACCACTGAGTACAGAACACAACATGTACTATCTGAAAAGCTAACATGACAGATACAAGGCCAGGCAAGCATTCAATTTGGGCTATCATGAGAAGAAAGAAAAGCAAGAGGGGAATCTTTAGTGACAGCTGGCTGAGGAGCTGGCTCTGCTGTGCCTGGGAGCAGAGCCCCCAGCCAGGACAGTGCCTGTGCTCTGTGCCTGCTGGAGGTGACACAGCCCCAACCAGGGCAGGCTGGGGAAGCACAGACCTTCCCCAGGATTTTTGACACATTTCTGCTTTCTTTCCTCCTTATTCTTGATTAATAACTCATACAGGCATTTGTCTTTTATTTCTAGCCAGACCAAAAAGAAATTTCATCTTTCTTCCTACTTTACTGCCTTCACTGAAACCCTGAAAGGTGACGCGAGGCAGGACCAAGCTTCACCTGCTTGTTACTAAGCAAGTTCTGTCTTTTCTTCCACAGGCTTGGGCTGTAGATCTTTCTAAACCACGCAGAAAGTAGTCTTCTTGCCAAGCAATTCACAAAAATGGATTAAGGACAACATGGATGTCTAGAAATGGCAAAAAGGTGTGTCCTTTGGTTTGTCCTACTCTGACAGTCCTCATTTCCCTTTCTCTCTTCCCATGCTTCCTGTATTTCCCTCTCTGAAGCCAGAAGTGTCTCTCCCATAACTCATCAGGGCTGCAGGAGAAGGGGGTTTGATCACTCCTGTATCCATGGGTAACATCAGAGCACAAATAATAATTTTAGAAGCAGGATTACCGAGCAAAACATTTGCCAAAGAAGACAGTGGATATTGTAACAGCAATTCACTGCCTGCTTGACATACATTGAATATAAATGTATGCTGAGATTATAAGTGAAAGAATTGGTTTAATATATTTCCAAGAAAATAAGATTCTCTTGGAAAATATCAGTGAAATGGAGCTTTGCTTATTTTTGCTTATTAAACATTTCTCATTGAAACTTGCTATAAAAAATCTTGAACTGGTTTTATCAAAATTGTATATTTATTTCAACATTAAAATTTAATTTTAAATATTCTGCATTTTTATTCACATTATTTCATAATCTGTCAGTAGCAAAAAATGTGAAGCTTTATCCCACATAAGGATGTAGAAAACAGCTCCTTCTTTATTGTACTGATAAAAAATCAGCAGACTCTGATGATGCTTTTGTTCTCAGCAAATTCTTCCATATGCTGACATTTCTTTAACCAAGCTATGACATCAAAATAATAAAAAATAAAAAGACAATTTTAAATCTAAACTTTTGAGTTTGAAACGCACATTACTTTTTGAAGCAGCTATTTAGAATTTTCCTTTTGTAGGGAAGATATTTGTTCCATTTCTGAACAAAATTGAACTTCAAGATGTCCACGTTTCCCAAATAGAAATTCTATATTCTGTTCAGCTCTGCTTAAAAATTCAGCATGTTACGTGGTGCTCTCATTGCTCAGAATAGTGCTATTTAGGATTGTGCTATTTGGGGAATATTTGACAATTATTAACAAAATATCATTTCAGCCTAGCTTATAACTTCAGTTCAAATTCTACTTGATAGTGTTTATGTGCAGGCTGAAGTGCTTTTCATGTGTTACAATGACATCTTCAGATGTCTTGCACTATCTCACAGTTTTCAAATGAGGCAGCTCAAACAGGACTCTTTTTAGTGGCAATTTCATGAAAATCATCTAAAGAAAATGATTATTTAGAAGTAAATGGAAGGGGGGAGAGCACGGAAACTAAATGAGGCAATGCATTTTCAGCTAGGTTAAATGTCAGATTAACATTCAAAGAAGCAATAACAGTAGGCAACTGTTGTCAGACTGGGATGACTGAGAAGTGATGGGTCTGACGCTGTAGATGCTGTGGAAGCTGCTGCATTTGGGCATTTCAAAAGCTGAATGGGGCAGGTTCTCTGTGGAGGCAAAACTTTCAAAGTCCTCTAAGATGTCAAGTGGAAGATGACAATTTATATCAGCTGGAGATCAGACTGGTGTTGTGTTACTCATATCGGAGCAGCAGGATCACAGATTTGTTTGGGGTGGAAGGGACCTTAAAGCTCACCTCTTTCCACCCCCTGCCATGGGCAGGGACACCTTCCACTAGAACAAATATTATATATTCAATATAAACATATCTCTACACACACATATAATATTTCATATTACTTATACTGCCTTCCCTTACTGGCATATCCTAACACCTTCATAAAACCTGGGGGTTTTTTGGTTTTTTTTTTTTGAATAAGTGATACAGCTGTGCAAAATCCACTGTGCAAATGAAATGCAGGCTGTGTATTTGTCTGGGGCTACGCTTGTACCTGTGCCTGCCCAGGCATGCTCAGAGGCATGTCCTGCTGCACAAAGGACTTGCTGGAGCTAAAAAATGTTTTCTACTTGCCTTTTCTTTTTCCCAGGCAGAGATTTTGGTGGTGCAGGATCATCCCCTGAGTAGGAGCATGTGAAAATATATAACGAATTGCCAGGTTGGTGGTGGAGCAGCACAGACCTCACGTGTGCCCTCCTCCCCAGGGTGCTTTGGCCTTTAGGAACAAACATGCACATTGCCCTGGTGGTGTCTAGCAAAATACATAAAGAATATTACTTTTTTTCTTCCTTTCCCTTCCCCAACCTTTGTGAATTATGGAGTAGTAAGCACATTTTTAAATGCAGCTCTGCAGACAGTGAGATACAGTTCCACTCTGTGCAAGACGAATTGAAGCTCATTTATGAAAGTACATCTAAAAATGCCAAGGGAGTAGACTTATCAAAGAGATGACATCGAGTTGTCACTCATTCTTCGTACACGCACCTGTGATTGAGAAAAGTGTTTTCTTTAATATAACTTGATATTTGAAGAGAACATGACAAAATGAAGTCCCATCCCTTCATCATTTACATTATGCCTTAGGGGTACAAAGCTGATCTAAGGCATTTTGATTTATGCCTATTAGTGAAGCTGTACCTACAGATGATCAAAAGGCTCATTCTGATTCCTATAAAATAGTCAATATCACAATTAGGGAAACATATTAGGTATAATTAAATTACAGCTATAAATGACATAGAAGTGAGATATTTTATGATAAATATCATTTGATTTACCAGCCTTTTTAAAGAATTCATCCCATCCATCCTCCTTCTAAAGACATGAACTACAGGACATGAAAAATTATGCATATGAAAAAGAGCCTTAGCAACCTCTTGTGCTTTCCCATCTGGCACTGGACAAGCTTTGCCATGAAAGGACAGGCATAAGGAAAGCACCTTTTGTCTTTATTTCAACCATAAGTATCCTTTGCAAGCCAAGATGTGGTAGTGGTGAGCAGGGAGGGAACACAGGGCAATCCATGCCACAGGAATCCAGCAGAGCTCAGTATACAAGAGTCAGGGGGTATTTGTATACAAAAAAACCTTGGGATGGCCCTGAGGCAAGGAAAGAAAACACATTACAAGAAGTTCATTCCTCATATTCAACATGCCAAAGACATTTGCATTTAGAAATATCTATCTCACCACGTGCAATGAGCTCAGAGACACTCAGGTCAGAAGTGCCCAAATTTAGCCAAGAACACAGCGAACCCAGCTGCAAAATCCTGAGTGTGTGTTTGCAATGATTGGGTTACCTGTGGAATACATATTTCATCTCAGTTTCTTTCAGGAGCTAAGATGTGGAAATTATTTCCACATGGAGAAAATCCTACTTAACCAGTGACACGAGGGCATGAGAGCAAACATGAGAACTGCAATTACATTTGACCTGTGCTCTGCCTGGCCTGTTCTACTCCCTGGATGCTGCAAGCACCACATCCTTGGACTAGGTGTGAGAAGCTTCCAGTGAAATAAAAACCTAAAGTTGCGCTAAACCCCATTACTGAAGGAGTTCTTGCTACCCTCACCCTTGACAGACAGATCACTGTAAATACACATTGTGTAATCCCTGCTCCTCAGGACCTTTCCCCTTCCCAAAGCCTATGGAATGTGACTGGAGGCAGGGTGCAATGCACTGAGCCAGCTGCCTGCCATGCTGGGAAGGATCATTTCCAATACTGTTCTCTTTCAGCAGTCAGGATCCTTCTGTCAGCTCTCATGTCATTTTTAGGCTGTAGCTTTCCTAAGCATAAAAATCATCTTTTTGTTCCTGTAGGAGAAGACAAGTGCTGGAAAGCAGCTGGGCACCATTTAAGACTTCTTTAGGGCTGCCCATACACAGCAACCGGACGGGTCAGATCAGTCACAGGGAATACTTGGGTCACTGGAAACCAATTCATACACAGATAGGAATGTGAAAAAATGATCCAAGAGAAGTGCAGAGCCAGCTCAGAGTGCCTTGGTGGAAAAGGACAGTGTGCAGTGTGGCCAGGCCTTTGAGAACCACCTGAAACAAGCTCCCTCACTCAGGCTGCAGTTGAGCACGGGTGAACATTTAATTGTAATTGTTTTGACTTCAGTGAAAGTGCTCATCTGTTCAGCATTAGACATCTGCTTAATTTCCTGAATGGATTGAGTCCTACAGAGCTAAACATGCAGGAGTGACAAATGCTGGTTCAGGTGTGGGATTATGGCACTCTGAGACAGATGTTCCTAAGCCACCGCATGCATCAACGTCAACAGCACTAAAAGAGGGTTGAATTTGGCCTTGTTCCTATGTTTATCCATCCTGCAGCACGATGTGTTTTCCTTTCCTTCATTTTTGCATTCCACTGTCTCACTTCAGTACAAACTGTATGAGACAGAGGCTCCTGGGGGAGCAGCTGGAGATTTGAAATTCACATCACTGTTCCCCTTAAGCCTGTCAGATGATCAGATAGCCGAGGAAGTGCTAATAGCTTATGCTCTGGTGAAATATGTTTTTCTGTACATGATTACCTTTGTATTTTGTTCCCCTTATCCCTGATTGTCAGCATTTTAATTAAAAGTAGAGGTGTGAGAACATGGGAAAACCTGTCTGCAGAACAAGGCTGACTTTGATTTAAGTTAGTGTACTAAGTTTGTAAATGTGGAACCCAATTTTCTGCTGCTGTCATCTGTCTGGAGAGAGACCATGGAGCTGGCTGCTGAGCAATTCACTTTGCTTCCCGAGGCCCCGAGGCCCCTGTGTCTCTCCAGTAGGGCAGAGGGGGTGCACACAGCAAGTAACCCTTGATGGAATTTTCCAAAGGTGCTTTGAGCTGCTGTTGCTGCTCTGACTAAAAGTTTCTGTCCCTACCACAGCCCTGGGAAACCATATGATGTCAAATCAGCTCCTCAGCGTCTCCACAGCCAGAGCTCCAGTGCTCAAAGGCTCTGTCTCATCAGCTTTATGCTTGGATTTAGGAGATTAATATCCACAGGTTTTGTCTCTAAGGGAATACTGACCTTGTAGACAGCACAATAGGCAACGGGCCTAATTTCTCAACTGCTCTAGTTCAGACCTCCATATTTTGGTGCAAATTAATCCAGTGGTTGGTATGGAGCACAGTTGTGTGGATTCAGTCACCTCTGCCAGCTGCAGAGGAGGATCAAGGGCAGGAGCAGGCAGGAGCCTCTCTGATGAGCACAGCTGGAGCCTCTGCACCAGCCCTGGCTGAAGAACTCACCTGGCTGAGGTGTGGGCACCCCCTCCCCTCCCCTGCTGGGAAAGTTCTGCTGGAGGGCTTGGGAAAGAGAGCCAGGGGCAAAACAAGGAGCCTCTTCATGTGCCACCACAGTATTTGGTAGTGAGCTGCCAGCTGGGATGGTACCTTACATAAAAACCCCCAGAAAGCCACTTTAGTGCCAGCAGCCCTGGCTCTGGCAGGGTTGTGTGGGTCTGATATTTCTGGGTCTGAGAGATTTCAGCCTGCTAGCAGCTGATAACTTTTTCCCAAAGAAAAATTTCTCAGGAAAGCTTCTTCTCAAAACAATCTTGGCAAACAACTCTCCTTTCTCAAAACAATCTTTCTCCAGGTGGTGTTTTTCTGTTTCTCTGGTTTAACCAACGGGATTGGAGAGGTGTCGTTCCTATTCACCAACCGTGTTAAGTCTATATGGGAACACCTTATAAAAGGTAGTAAGAATTAAACAATAAAGCATTTTTTCTATGCTTTTTGCCTTCTGAAATATTTGGAGCCTTTCTTTCATGGCCTGCAAGGACAGGATTGGCCTGTTCGATGCTGTGTCTGGGCACAGTCATGATCCAAGATTAGATCTCTTCCATATGCCCGGGGAACCCAACCGGTAGGAAGCACAGTTCTGTACTGGATTCAGCTTTGTGTAACTCACCCACTTCTGGAGATGAAAATTTTCCTCCTGAGTTACAGTAAGGGTTTTTTCAAAAAGTAGCCAGTCTCTAGTGGGGATTACAAAACAGAAATTGTGAAAGAAAGAGAAATCCTTATGTATTTCCTTGTTGTACAGTACTTGGGATAGTTAATTTATTTTTGTCAGGGTTTTTATGATGAAAAAATACCTTTTTGATGTTAAAACAAAAAACTAGCACTTCACCACAAGAACAAAATGTACTATTTTATCCTAAATCAGTGTGAAGATTACATTTTGGTGGGATTTTTTAGGTGGAAACATGCTGTGAACCCCTGTGCCAGGGCACATATCTGATTGTCGAGGTGACCTAATCATTTGACAGAAAAAATTACAAGATGAAAGGAAGTAAAACAATATGATAAAAATGAAAGATGATGCAGCAAAAATACCATGGGGAAAGAAGTGAGCATGAAATAATAGCATTAGGACACAAGAAAATACAATGTGATGGAAAAGAATTATCCTGATCTGGTTCCTGACTCTGCTGCATAGGAAGAACTCTTATGAAGATATATTGCAGAGACCAAAAGTGATGTTGGATTACTCAGAATAGGACACAGAAATGGACAAAGCAGAAAAATGCTGCCATGCACTGCAAAGAAGACAAAGTGTTTTGATATTTATATTTTAATGATCTCATTCCGATTCTGTGGAGCTCACGTCAATAGCACTGCTCATATGGACACTCGTTCATTGAAATATTCATTTAATATAAATAACCTGAAGGTCTCCTCAGGGACGGAGGGAGGAAATTCCCTGTGACTGCTAAAGGCCTGCTCCCAGGGCTGAGTGGGGCAGGGTTGGTGCCTGCCTGGGATTTGGGCTGGGATCTCCTGATTTGGGATTTCCTGATCTGGGATTTGGGCTGGGATTTCCTGATTCTCATCAGGAAGGGCCATACCTGACCCCCACCTGCATGAGCAAAGACAAGATTTGCTTTATTTCACTACCACCCTGCTGGGGCCCTAACAGCAAACCCCAGTCAGTATCTCTGCTGTGGACTGCCACATTTAAGCTGAGGTGAAATCACTGAAGTTTGGATAAATCTCTGTTTCAGATTGTCTCTGTGACTTTCAGGGTGCTGTGCTTCTTTCTGTGGCAGGAAAGTAGGTTGCTGATATTCTTGGTTCATCTTTGCTCGCAGAGGTAAAATTAGAGGCTTTGAGATTCCTGCTGGTAGAACAAGCTCTCAATTTCTCACTGTCGAAATTCAATCTGATTTCTATCTTTTTCACTAAAAAGCTGTCAACAGAAAATAAGCAATTCCCATCAAAGAGCTATATTAGTTTCTGAGGTATATACATTTGGCTGGTGGATGAAGAAAAACTCGAAGTAATTTAAATTGTTTTTCTTATTTCCATTTGCATTTCCCAGCAAACTAAGCAAAAATATTAATGCAGGACATAACTACAACTCATCCAAAAGAAAAGAATCAAAAAGAGAGTGTCTGATTCACTGCTAGATCACTAATAACTTCTTTTCTTACTGTGGTCCTGGGTCTGATTTTCTCTTCCTCATGCTGGTGTAACTCCATCATCCTGGTTATCCTTTATCTCCTGTGGTGGAAGCAGGAAGGCAGAACATATTTGCAATGAAGAACATGTAATTAAAATCAAAACCAGAAGTTCTCTTTGCAGTGTGCAATAATATGAGAGCTATCAGGAGCCAAAGGGAATATCTTGATATGCCAACAATATAACCCCACTTTTCATATGTGGAATAGAAGTTTTCAAAGGCAAAGACATATAAATTAGATTTCAGTTGCGTTTTTGCATTTGTAATTCACATTTTGAAACCTGATTTACGTTTTATTTATAAAGAAGTGTTGAAAAATATGTAATGTTTTCAACTGTTTAAAATCACAAAAGAATGGTGGATTTTTCACTGTAGCTTCTGCATTATTCAGTTTATTAAGGGAAGCTTAAAAATGGAGGATTTTTAGTTTGGGGTTGAATCCACACTGTGAAGTCCCTTTCAGATTTCTCAGGTCTTTGAGAATAACACCTGAGCTGCAAACTTCTCCCTCTTTTTTGACAGATATTTAAGCAAAAAATTTCAGATTAGAGGTCTGTGGTCATTTAAGATTTTTCATTTCTTTATTACACAAATTTATTTACAGTTTTTTTTACTGTGGCAGCAGAGCCTTTACTCCAACTGCCCTTCTGATAGATTTGCCATAGGGTTGTGTGGTGGTTTAACTTAAACCATCACATCTTTAGAACCTCCTTACAGGGACAGAGAGCCCAGGGAGAGCCCAGCCTGTCCCTAAAACCCAAAGGGACCAAGAAACCCAGCCCTGACCTTTAAGAGTTGCTTCTTTATTGTTTTCTCACAATCTTTGTTCTTGCTCATTTTCTGCTCCTCTTGGATTCTTCACAAGAACTTCGGTCACGTTACTTCCTTCCAAACTTTCACTGCTCACAATTATCAAGATGGGCTAATTAACTTCAATTCCATTGGTGCTGTTTGCAATATAAAAGATGAATGAAAGAGAATGGAAGTGTTCCAGCTAAATATAAAATTCCAGCTGCAGTAGAGAGCGTGAAATCCTCAAAACCTGCAACAAGAATTCCAGTGCTACAGAGCATTTCCCTGTGCCAGCCCCGGATCCCGCCATCGACACACAGCAGCAAAAAAAAACCCCCAAAACTAAAACCCTATGAGCAAGTGAACAAATAAATGAAATAAATGAAAAATAAAGAGGAAATGAAATGTGATACTTGATGAGAGGAGGGCAAAAAGCAAGCACAAAGCTGGGGCTTGTTCTCCACAGTTCCCTTAATGGGAGTTGCTGAGATCATCTGGAGCAGAACCTTGTCTGAGGGAAAGCAAGAAAGAGAACAGAGAGCAAAGAAAAGATAAAAAAATAAAGAAAAAAAATAAAGATCCCAGTATTGAACTCAATGTCTTCTCCCATGGGCTACACTGGATGCTTGCAATGTACTGGGAATATTTACTGTGCAGCATTTAATGGCACTTAAAATCATGCTTCCCCCCATGGTGTGTTGGGAAGTGCCCACTGTATAATGGAAAACCTGTAGGAGAAGGAGATTTATCCACAGCTGCTAATGGCTTTCTTTTGCTCTCCCTGAGATTCTTTATTCATCCAAATATATTGCTTTCTACCTGAAAAATATTTATCAGAATGGAAAGACACACTAGGAAGCTTCTTCCCAGGAAGGATTAAATGACCACAAATCTCACAACTTTCAGGAAAAAAACGTAAAAGTCTGTAATTTGTCCTAGATTTTTTTTGTAAGTAAATCAACAAGAAAAGAAGAGCTGAGAAAGGAAACAGAAATCCTTGACATTTATCACACAAACGTTTAAGGCATTTCCTGATTTAACAGTACAGAGACAAATAAGCTGAAATGCTACATACAGAAAAGTTTAAGTGAATTGAGATTTTTCAGTGAATTCCACTGTTTTCCAAGAGAATAGCTCCTGTGTTAAGATTCAGGACAAGAATGTATGAGATCTGAAATCAGGTTTGTGCTCTGTCCCAGAATGTCTGTGTGGCTTCCAGCAAGTCCCTTTGAAGCAGATTTCAAAGCTGCTCACACACCTCAAGAAACAAATTGAGGTGTGAGCCCTTCAGGTAGGAGATGGACATTTTCATGCGTTTGAAAATCCCACTTGGCACCACAGCAGTCATTTGAGTCTGCAAGTCTCCAGTGGTCTGTAAAAAGTTCAGTGCTTAATCCCTCTTCACCTCAGTAGTAAAACAGGAGCAGCAGCAGTTTCTTTCCTGTCCAGTCTATTTAATTTGCAGCTTAAATCACCTCAAATCAGCTTAAAGCAGGGGTTCCCTCAGTAACTGCAGCTATGTCCTGCAGCCTGCTCCATAAACAGCAGTGAATTATCACCTGCATTTTCGGTCCCAGTATTCCAACATCCCAGGGCTGCAATACCAAACTGCGGCTTTGGTGAGAGCTCAGTGAGTGATGGAGGACAAGCAGCTCCAACAAAGAAAAGGATTTTACACAGTCTCATCCCTCTCTACCCTTCAACCAGAAAGTTGAAGGGTAGAGAGGGATGAGAGTGTGTAAAGGTGGAGTGATGGGAGGGCAGAAAAATCACTTTTTTTTTTTTAAGCTTCAGAAGAAAATCACTTCAGTTTTGCACTGAAATCAAAGTTTACTGTGGAAAACCTTGCAGAAAATCCAGGCAAAAATGCAAGCAGGCAATAGCTGTCCCTGCTAACACTCTTTTTATCCCTGAGCACCGTGTGTTGCTGGGGACGGGGTGGGAGAAGGGAGGGAGGGCAGAGCAGCCTCCCAGCCACGCTGCAGGACGTGACCCTGGGCACTGGGATGGGCAGTGAAGGCAGGGCAGAAAATGTCCCCCGGGCACCAGGGCTGCCCTCCCACACACGGCCCAGCACAGTGTTATAAATAAACCCTGTATATTGATCTGGGCTTGAGAAATTAAAGAAATTAAAGAATTGTAGGTTACAGGAAAAAGCCAAAGACACAGGAGAGCTCAATGGACTGAGGAATGTTGCCTCAATCTGCGTTTGAAGAGAGGATTTCAGCTGTGCCTCCACGACCCAATCACCCGGACATCAACTCTGAGACAGCTTCAGCTTCCAATACCCATCCCCCCGGCTTCCAATAACCATACCCGGCTAGAGAAGAGACTTCACTCTCAATATCAATAAAATTTCCAGTTAATCCTCAGACACCATTCTGATTGCACTCAGGAAGAAGTTTGAATCCAAAAAGGAAGGACTATGAATCCTATAATGCTGCCCCAAACAAAGGAAAACCCTGCCTGGAGGGAAATAAAAAGTATAAAAACTGGACCCTAAAAGCAGGACATTGGAGTGAATGGCAGAGAGACACGGCGCAGGCCGGTCTAGCATTCGCTACCCAAAAATTCGATCGAATTTATTCTTTGTTGTGGCTTGGACTTTTGGCTGCTTCGTGGCAATTCGGTTATTTGTCTGTTGTGTTTTTGTTTCTTTTCTGTATTTCAATTTGCAGTAATTAGAAAATAAATTTTGGATTTTTTAATTCTGATTCGGCTCACCATATTTATAACAACAGGAATCCACACCCGCGGCACCAACAGGATCCTGAGGGCGGCCGGACTGGGAGGAAACCTGAGCCCAGAAGAAAGAAAACTCAGAGAACTTGGAAAATGATAACCCTGAAAATGCATAGAAAAGGCTATAGAAAACAAGATGCTGTGGTAAACATACTTAAAATATGGACAAAAACTCAGAAAAGAAAGGGAAAGAGGGATCTAAACTTACAAAGCATTAGCAGTTGGGAATGTTGAACAGCTGCACTTATCAATGCTCTGCTCAGTTCCAGATATTTGAAAAGCAAGATTTTCCCTCACCCAGGACACAAAGCACCACACTGACATTGTTTTCTGTAATATTTTTGTGCTTGATTGCTGCAACTGATCTCAACTCTTTCTAGTGTTAGTGATAAGAATCCAATCTCCCAGCTGGATGTGCCACATGCTGGGATGTGCCACATGCTGGGACTGCCATCTCCCCATTACACTGCCCAGACAGCCAAAGCTCCACAGCAAATTCCTTTACTTTTGAATATAGGGATCTGTCTGCTTCCTTCAACCCTCCAGAGAAGGGTTGAAAAAGCCTTTTTTATGGTACCCTCATGGATTTGATGAATACAAAGCCAGTGCTTCTATTCTCATAGCAACACCAATATTCCTTCAGAATTCACAGACTGAGAAGCACAGCACAGACAGACACGGGGAGTTTGTCTGCGTGATAAGGGTGAATATTCCTGAGCCCTGAACTGGGATAAGGAGAGACTGTTCTGGTCTCAAAGCCACTAAGTTGTGTTATTCTGGGACTTCCAAGTCCAGACAGGCTCCTGCATGGGATCAGGGGCCCGAGGCTCTGAACTGTCTTTTCCTGACTATGCTGACAGATCTTAATCAGCCTTCGCAAGGTCAGCAAGAACCTGTGGCAGGAATTCCTCCTAGAAATCAAGCTTTTTGTTTTCCCCCTCAGGGAGCTGTAAAAATACAAACAGATATAAAAGATACTTTCATTTCATGCAAATATTTTGCATTTTCTTCCTTAGTCCTCAATGCTTTCTGATATACGACTGTGAGTTACAATTAATGAGAGATTTGTGCCATCATTTCACAGAGTTTCAGCTGCCTGGATCTCTGCATTAAATTCCACTGCCCCAGTCACTGTCATGTCTCTTGTCATCCTACTTTCAGCTACTTGAAAACAAAGAAACAAACAAAAGCATCCCTTTTTTTTTTCCTTCAGATTGGAAAAAAAAAAAGGTGTTTGCACAACTAAAATAAAAACTGAAAAACTGTAGCTGGTTGGTTATTTTGATTAGTTTAGAAAGAGCAGAGTTGGCCACAGTCAAACAGCAAACAAGGCAGAACTCTGCAGGACAGGAGCCAAATGAAGAAACAGTGGTGTGTTAAATGAAGAGATGTCACTCAAAGCACGTCATGCAAACCATTTAAAATAGTTAATAGACTTTCTCAGAAAACTTTAGAAAGAATTGATTGGACATATTAGGAGATGAAATTGATTGAATTTATTTTGATTAATTTACTCAAACCCCTTAATTCTTTACTAATTGTTGATTATTTTTCAGGCTGACTGGAAATATATGTAGCCTGAAGAAGGGAAAAGAAAATAATAAAAGCCCCAGCTGCAGTGGTATTAATAGGCCACAAATGAAACAGAGTTCACTTTAACAGTCCAGAGCACAGATTTACACTCAGTGAATGTAAGTGAAAGTAAAAAAAATTTCCAATCAATTTGGATTTCAGAAAACAGAACAGTTCCAAACCTTGTTAGGGTCTGTGCTTTAAAAGCTTTTACAGCAGCGCCCACCATCAGAGGCTGCTAGCAGCTTAAAAGGACTGAAAATTGCATTTTTTTCCTGAAACCAATGCTGGAACTTTTAATCTTTCCTGACTTACACAAAATTTATTGGAGACACACAGATCAGTGAAGTTCCCATATCAGATTCCAGTTGGGCTCTGTGAACAGTGCATTATTAGTGCAATATTAGCAATAATCAACTGATGTAGGAAAAATGTTAGACCACAGATGGACAATGGACTGCAATACATTTTAGGAATCATTACTTTTATCACCAGTGTTCTTATTTGGGGATTCCAGTTCCAAAACAGGAATTATGATGGTAATTTGAGCCAGGACAGAGAAAACATTGTTTGTGACTAAGAAATGGAAGGAATAGCTTGGTTTTAATCAGGCTGTCCCATATGCCCCTTTCTTAAGAAAAACAAGATACTACATTAGGAAACTTAAAAAAGAGTGCACAAATGCTGGAAAACCCAGACTCAGTGTGCAGGAATCAGGGAGAAAATGTCCTGCCCTGAGGACACACCACCAGTCACCTCACAGGGATTTGCTGGAGGTCTAACACCTGCAGGTGTATTTCTATAACAAACAAATATATATTATAAACAAACAAACAAACAAACAAACAAATGAACTCAGGGCAATTATTGACACATTGGTGAAAACAAGATAAAGAACACTGCATATTGTGGGTGCTGGGAAGTACTTTGGACAACAGGCTCAGAATTCATAATGATTTTGACCTCACTGAATTGGAGAGACAGCCTGGAGTCAGTCAGATGAAATTCAGTAAAGACAAGTTCAAAGTATTCTACTGAGGAAGGCAAAATAAACTTGTAATTACAAAACTGGGGATTAAGTGGCTGAAGCTGTAACATGCCACAAACTGTTGCTGGCTGACCAAAGTAACACTTTGGGTAAAAAAAAGGAAGGAAAATCTAAATGAGAGATGTAATTAAGAGACACTCCTTCAGAACACCAGTGAGATAATTATTGCACTTTGTAGGCTGGAGAAATCCTCATCTAGAAGAGCTGGTCTTCACACCAGGAGATAGGGAGCCAAATTAAAAAGTCTCCTGAGGATAATAACAAAAATTACTGGGTTCTTAGAAAATATTACTTATCTTAAAAGGTTAAAATAATTGGATTTGTCTGAACCATAAAAGATGGAGGGGGACATGATAAATGCCTTCAAAAGCCAGGTTATTATAAACAAGATGGTGATCAGTTGCTCTCTAGCTAAACTGAACTTTAGATGAGAAGAAATAGGTTTCATTTTCATCAGCAAATCCAAGTTGGGCATTGGGAGAACTGTGGTAACTATTAAGAGCAGGTAAACATTACCTGAGAGTCCAGAAAATCCTCTTCATAGAAATATTTTCTAAAAACCCTAAGAAGTATTCTTTAGCAAAGATCTGGATTTACAAGATTTTCATTAGATTGGAGACAGAATGAGACAGATTAAATGATTTTGTTTCTGAACTCCTACAGCTCTTTCACAGGTGAGGATTCTGTCATATTTAAAGAGACTAGAAGCAATCCCACTGATGCTGACAGTTTCAAACCCACTGTATTATTTTGTTACAGGTCTGGCCCTTTTTCCTAACCTATACACTAATTTAATAGCTTTTCCAAAAAAGAAACCAAATTCCTTTCCTGTACTTTATAATGACAAATCCTTGGCATTAGCACTGATGTAAAACTGGTGTAAGTGAAGGAAAACTGAGATCCACTCCATCTCCAAACAAACACTGCAGATACTCATTCAAAACTCACAAACTTTCCAATCTTAAAACATAAATGTGTGAACAGCTCAGAAATAGTGATGCTGATCACAAATGCATCATCCAATTCTCTCCCAGCAGGACAGAAGGCATTTCTTAGTCATGACAATTGAAAAGGCTGCAACTTTTGAATAAAATCTTAGAAAAGGTTGGCACATCTCTGTCTCCTCTCTTTTTGACCTTCTTGCAGCTGTATCTGCTGTGTATCTGCTGCCTCATTAATTCCACTGGTTGTGTTGTACTGGGTGATAAATTCAGTCAATAAGGTCAATAAGGTCACTATCTTTGTGTGGCAAAGACACAAACCAGATTTTCATCTCCATTGTAGCTGATGATGATATTTCCAGTGACTTAAAAAAGTTTCTCTGACAAGCCTCTACTTCGGTGGGGCTGGGTCTAAAATTTGCATTTTTGACCATGCATTGATCTGAATGTGTTGCATTGTTTGCCTGGGTATAGTAAAATCCCCTTTTTAGCAACACTTCTGTCAAGAGTATCCTGTGCAATTTATTTTAGATTAGAGATCTTGTGAGTACCCAAAGGACAAAACACAAATATCTTCTTTTCTGGGGCTGAGGTGCTCCACACTGACCTGTCACACAGATTCTTTTCTTTCCTTCTTGTCAAACACTGACTGAAAAGGTTTTTCATCTGTTTATGTTGCATGAGGGAAGGAGATGAAGAAGATGATTCTGAAAAGGTTTCTATATTTGTCCAGCATGACACAGATTTGCTCTTTGTATATTGGAGATTATTGACAAATACAAGCAAAGGAATAATATGTTGTGATGCTAATTGTTTGTGAAGTCTATCATAAACAGTACAGAAGAGTAAAAGATGGATGTTACCAATTGTGCTTCCCAATATTGGAAAAGACATTTAATGCAGACTCTATGAAGAGAAGCCAAAATAAATTCACTTCAAATTGGAGTTGTTATTTTCCAGTGATCTCCATCCAGGACGCTCTCAGATAGATCTACTGAAACACCCACTGTTTTAACAGGAAAATAAACCATACTTTCTCTGAATGTGACAGCCATTAATATTAACTTGCAGTGTTACTACTTGAGAAAAAAAACAAAACAAAACAAAACTTGTTTCATAATCTCTGTGACCTTTCCCTACTAACATATTCTTGATAAAGTCGAAATACTCTGTGCTACACATAAATACTGTGATATTTCTTCACTGTTATGATAGACAGTTTCCCAGTTGAGCATCCAGAGGTGAACAGGCTGGTACATGTTTTATGCATAAGATTATACCTAGAAAACATAAGAACTCCATGGGATATCTGAAAGAGAGAATAAAGACTAAATGTTGCATTGTCTTGGCTTTCTTTCCTCCTTTACAAAGGCTCAAACATGGTATTAAGAATGACTTATGTCCTGCAGACCCATGAAATATGAAATCATGAATATGAACAAAAAAAACCCCAAACTCAACACCAACAACAACAGCAAAAAAACCCCAACTATCACCACTGTGACAGCTGAGGTGTAAGGGCAGGATGGGTGTGGTGATATTGCACATTCTTTGTGATACTTCAGAAAAATTTACCAAATTGGAGTGGATCTGGACAAAAAACAAGGAGGCCAACTGATAGCTTGTGCACCTCTGAGCTGCCACAGACAAATGTTATAACATCTTTTAATGAGATCACTCAGCCAAGCTGCAGCAGCAGGTGGTGTGCAGTCCTGGCAGAGGCTGCCCAGGGAGGGTCTCAATGGGCATCAGCTGTGCCTGGCTGCAGAGCAGGGCTGGGTCACCCATAGAGCAGACAGAAAACATCCCATGGATTGTGGTATATTATTATCAGGGAAGAAAAGTTCAGGTGCCCTCACAGGAGAATAGCCCTAGAACCTGTGGTAGCTGTCTTTATAGATTTAAACAGATCCAGCATCCCATCCCAAACACTGAGCTGAAGCAGCACAGAGAAAGTTCACCAGCAGGGCACAGGGAAACACATGGAAATATGAGGGAAAATATGCCAAAACTCTAAGTGAAAAAACAAATTCAGCAACAGAATGCAAAAGAAGACCTATTGATACTGTAGAGGGAAAATATGATAATGGAAAATGCCCTGCCTAAGAGGTCACAAGCAATAATTGTAGCAAGAGAAAACACCGTGCCAAAGGTTGTAGATGAAAAAAACGAAGTACAAAGGCATCATATCAAGGAAGCAGGCAGTGACTCAGGGGGTGAGATTTTGCATGTCCAACATAAAGGCAGCACAAAAATAAATAAATGGTTCATAAAGCTCAGGCTGGCATAAGATTCAAGGGCAGGCAGAGAAACAGCCAGAAAACTGAATGCCAATGAGGAAGGAGAGCATCAGAGACTCTGCTGGCCTGTGAAGTCTCACTTACCCTTTAATAAGGAAAAAAACCCCCAAACAAATAACCAAGGCAAAACTGCACTGACCTGCACCAAATTAAAATTCAGCTGGTGCACAGATATAATGCACAGGATAATGTAAATTGTAGTCAGAATACAAAAGTATAGTACATAGACCAAGGTGTGGACTGTAAAAATGAGACACAGCTACGTGCTGAAAGAAGTGAACTTAGGAACCTAAAGAAATTATTAATAAAGTACAAGAAAGCCCAAAACACAAATAGCTCAGATCAGGCAAATCTCTGTGGTATTCCTATAGCAAAGCTGCTAAAAAATTACCAAGCTGTATTTGAAAGACTGGGACACTTTCCAAGGATGTTACACGTGGAAATAAATAAAACAATTCAGTCTGTACAACATCTGTCGTGCAGAACACCCATTGCATTAAAACAAACAAATAAAATAGTGGGAGTGATAAAGAAAATGAGGGGGAAAAAAACCCAAACCACCCCTTCTATCATTGCTAAACAAATAGTGAGGCAGTCACTGAGGGCTCTGGGCAAGCTGGGAATTCACAAAGGTCCAAGGAACTTCAACAAAGTGCTAAGAGGAGATAATTACCAAATACATCCACAAACTCCTGCTTGGTTTAACAAAGCCCATCATGCTTTGAAGGCAGGTGCTATCTGCATTAGGAGCACAGTGACCTCCCCACACACCAGCAGAGACAGTTCTCCTGTGGTGGGTAATAAAACACTCAGCTCTCCAAATTATGGAAGAAAGATAAGGATGGAGCAGAGAACCCTACACAGCAACAGGTCCTCAATGCAACCTCCTTGAATCTTTGTGGGAATGAGTCAGAAATAAGGACCTAAATAAGGCTAAAAGAAAACAGCAGGAAAACAGAATATAGTCTGTAGCTTTGCAACGGTTGTTAATCCATCCTTAAACAAACAAACCAAACCAAACCAAACCAAAACAAAACAAAGAATTGAGGGTCTGTACTCAAGAATTCAGATCATTCTGAGGATTACAGAGGTTCATCAGTCACATGCAAAGCACTGTTTCCACTCTCACCTGTCTGTGTTTGGGCCATTTTCTGGTCAAAAAGTCAAGTAATATTAGTGTTCACTTTGTACAGTAACAACTTACTGAGATACAAACTGAAGACAGGGAACCAGTACATGGAATAGCTGAAAGAGAGAGGCTGCAGCAGTTGTTTATAATTAAGATCAGTATTTCCCACAGATTTCCACACGAAAACTTCAGTCTGCATGCTAAGAACAGAGAATCTTTGGGGCAGAAGATGATGTAATTCTCAGTGCCTTGAGCACAATTCCTCCGCTTTCTTTCCCTGGAGGCTTTGGCTGTCTGGGCTCAATGCAGCTGAAATAATGCAGCTGTGTGGCCTGGAGAAGCAAACCAGAAGGTCTGGGTTCACTCAGGAGCTGCTGGGAAACTCAGTCTCACCTCTGATCACTGCATGGGCTACTCTGCAGCCCTGTCCCCACTGAGCCTGACCCCAGGATGATTTACCTTGACCTCTGGAGGCTTGTGTGATGGTCTGGGCTCTTGGCTGAGCTGTCACTGTCCCTGGGCTGCTCTGTCCCCTGCCCAGGCACTGTGGGACTCTGTGGCAGTGCCACCCCTGTCCCTGCCTGTGCTGCTGGCACTGGCTGCTCACTGCTAACAGCACCGGGAGAAAGCTTTTGTTCCCACACATGAGCATCACCAAAATCTCCAGTTTCATCTACTGAAGTCTCATGGATTAGGTTTAGAAATATGCATTTCCAGGAAGGATTCAATTTCTGTTTGGCTGGCTGCTTATCCTGAGCAGAACAGCACTGCAAGATCAACAACGAGACAAATCTCTGGAAGTGTTGTCCAAGTCAATTGTACACCAGGCTCAAGACAAGGCTTGGAAAGAATCCAGGAATCCACTACAGACAAAGATTTATATGTACTATGATCCATCATCCTGCCAAGCTGCCAAGCACTGTGAGAGCCTCTCCACCTGCCACCAGACAGCATCAGAATCAGTGGAATTATCTGGACATATAAATTGCTTCAAATAAATGGGCAGAAAAGTCACAATCCTGCTCTGATGTAGCCAAGTACATGGTTGCTCTCAGGAATACAGGGATCTAGAACAAGATGTTGTATCCAGAAGGCCAGACATGTTGGACTAAGATAAATAACAGTGTGTGATGTCTGGCCCGTGGTTGTGGTACTTAGGAAAAAATGCAAGCCAAGTGACTCAAAGAAACAGAATACTTTTGTAGCACAAGGACTAGACTTTGACAGGAACATTTTTTCTCCCCCTCAGAACTGACCACATGCAAAATCTCTCATTATTATAGACAAGTCAGAATTTTTAAGAGTAGATGCAGTGGCAGACGTGATTGCAATGATAGTCACTGGCAAAGCAATGCAGCATGCCAGTGGTTTGATGGAAGATCTGCATTTTCTTGCAGTGATGTTGCATACAGGTAGAGATTTTATAAAAGAAAGGCCTTAAAAAATATGGTTTAGGCCCTGCTACTCTAGCTAAACTAGCAGCTAGCTTGTAAATTCCCATGTGAAGAAATTGGAATGAGAATCAGTTTGCATAACAACCTAATCTAGTAGAGAAAAATAGGTTGCACCTGTAATAACAAAAGAGCTGTCCCATGAGAATCCACCAAGAGAAAATGTAAACTCTCTGTCTGTGGAAAGAGGGTCTTAGCATGTACACACACAAAGCACCTTCTAACCAATAGATTGAGTAGTAAGGAAGTTACTGACCGATTAGAGTCAAACACAATGTCTTTGAAACCTGTATAAATATGAAATTTACGAATAAATAATTGGCTTTTTCTTCATGAAGAAACTGAGTCCTGTCTGCTTTGTTGCAACACAGTGATCTCCTGCAATCTCCCCATAAATGAAAATTGGGATTCATCATTATCACCATTTCCATAATCACCCCATTAAAAGCAAAGCTGGACCAGTATCACAGTTTCAGATCTCCTAACAAGGAGGTGTGCTAAAAGCCTTACCCCAGGCCAGAACAAATCATTCTGAAGGGGCAGAACAGTCCCACAGAAAGGGCCAGTGAATATTCTGATGTTGAGATGCACATGCACGATAACACACCTGAGAGCTGAAGGGTTACACACCAAGAGGAGGAAGAGACACACTCTGAGAAACTGAAGCCAGCTAAACCCACAGACTTGATAGCAGGTTTGGATCAAAGTGCTCCTTGTTTACACAGTGCTGTGGTGGGTTAACACCAGCTTCCCCCAGACCAGGCAGATTGACTCAGCAGTGACATGGGCAGGGGCTGATCCTTCCAGGGAAAAGAGGGAGGCACCCGAGTTCCAAAGCTGCTTTCTGCTTGTGAAGCACATCCATCCCCACAGTCCAAGGCAGGACTGGCAAGTCCTTTGCCCTCCCTCAGATCTTGTCTTTGGTGTGACTTTCAGAACTTTGGAGCTTTGCCCTGCCTTGCCCAGATGGGTCACATTCCATTGGGAGGTACCCACCTCTCCCTGGGATTGCAGCCAGGCATCAGGGAGCTGCACTCAGGAATTCAGGACTTCCCTGTGGGAGTCAAATGCTTCAAAGTTAGAAGCTTCACACCGAGTCCTCCACTGGATTTGTTAGTGGTATTTGCAGTCTGCATACATTTTTAACTTAGAGAGGTAGGAGTAAAGCACCTTGAAATGAAATAATTAAAGGAGGCACTGAAATGCACAGAGATAAAGATAAAGCCAACAGGACTATGAGAGATAATAGTTATCTGCAGTAATAAACATTAAGTGAGAACAATTCATGATTTGTGATAACATTTAATGTGAGGATATAAATCAGATGAAAAGAGCACAGTTGAAAGATGGAAAACACACACAGAGCTAGGCAGAAATAAAGAAAATATAAAGAGCCTTTTGTTATCTTCACCTTGTAATTGAGATAATGCTTGTCTTTAATGATATACCCTTAGAGCAGCTCCTGCACTCAGTGGCAAGGCTGGAACAAAGGCACAACAACAGGGAGTTTTATGGATATTCCTGGTGGGCACAGGTCTGTTCTAGGCACTGCTGAGCCTGTTGCATGCTGAGTCACACTGAGCTCCTCACTGTGCCTGCACTTTGGAACCTCCAGCTGTGAATCTGAACATCAGCCACGGGGGCCAAATTTATTAGGCTAATGATGTATTTCTTGACATTGTAGAAGTCTGATGTGTGAAGCAATTCATAGTTGCAAGGCCTGAGCTGCACCTGTACAGGTGGAAGGGAAGCAGGTAGGACTGAGGCAGGGGTGTCCTATGAGCAAGGCTCAGAACCCTTGTGTTGATCCTGGCTGTTACAAGAGCACTTGGAAAGCAAAAATGCCAATTTCTTTTCTGCCTCAGAGGAATAATATTCAAAAGAAAAAAAGAAATTGAAAGAGCAAATATACCAGAAGTATAAAGAAGACAACATGTTCATACTGGTTCTCTTGCAGCTGCTGACATTGCTTCACACAACATTTTCTAAACCTGTAGAAGCATCTTACAGATGAAAGAATTACATGGGGAGGGAAAACAGAATGAAAACTTTAGCTTGGGATTAGTTATGAATATTTCATGGCCTTACTGAAAGGATATTTCAGGTGAGTCTCCATAGCAATCTGCTTTGTATCCAGGATCATGAAATAATTTCAAATTAATGGCTTGGTTAATGGAGCAGACATTAAATTTGCACTGAAAACTGGGGTGGAAGGGAGTGCTAATTTGCTGGAGCAATAAAAATGGCAATACCAAACTGGAGAAATGCTCCAAACAAGGTGCAGTTTTTTGGGGGGTGAGAACAAAGCCCTGCACGCGAGCAGGAGGAAGAGGAAGGCAGGAACCTGCCAGGGGAGAAAAAGCTCTGGGAAAATCGAGGTGTGTCAACAGGCTCAGACTCTGCCCAGGGTCAATAATAACTTGTTGCTGTGGAAAGGATGCTGCAGCAGGGTGAGGAGGGGCTGCAAGGCACGGGCAGCACTCCTGGATTGTTCAGCAGTGCTGACTGCAGCTGCAGCACTGCTCTGGGCACTGGATGGCAGCACGGCAAGAATCACAACTAGTTATTATTGTACTGAGAGGGGGAACTGTGGGAGCTGAAAAAGCAGAGAACTTTCACAGCCTTGCAATAAGCTTACAGAGATAAAAGTTCGAAACAGAGTTGAATTTTAGGCCTTGAAATATTTGGAGCATAGAAAGTTTCTGAGCTGCAAAAAATATAGAACAAGCAACTGTTTTATGCTGTAAGGTGTCTGTGCAGTGTTTATTGATTGGCTTAAGTAGACACTCGAAAGCTTTTAGCATCGGCCTATTGGCTAAAAAACTTTTAAAAGGTCTTGGAACAAAGAGAACTTTGGCTTCTGTTGTTGTGGTGTGAGTTTAACCATCTTTTATGTCTCTGCCTTCACTGAGACTGATAATGAAATAAAAACCTCATGGAATGTCTCTCGTTATTGCTGATTGGCTCCAGCACACAGAACTCGACTCTCCAGGAAAATGGGATGGGCTGGGGCTCTGGAGGCGAGCAGGGTGAGGCAGAACAGGGTGACGCCTTCACACGTGGGAGCAGCTGTGAGGGATGAGCAGAGGAGGACTGGGGAGGTGCATCTGTGAGAGAGGAAATGAGGAGCAGAGGGCTCAGACTGCAGCACAGTGCAGTGTGCACTTCACAGTTTGTGCTGTGAGGACACTGAAACAGTGATGAAATAAATCCCCAGAGGAGAGTGCAGTACTTCCACCTTCGGGGTGCATAAAACAGGATGGGCAAGCACTTATCAGGGATAATAAAGAAAGAGTTTGACTTCCTGAGTTATTCCTGGCCCTCATTTTCCATTTCTTTACACCTCTCAGCAACTAAGTTTCCCTGACTCAAAAATCATAGTTCTCTAGTGCTCTGTTCTCCCACTTAAGCCTTTCTCTTCATATTCAAAAATGCTGTGACTTTCCATGACACAGACTGTGCACAAAGAACTTGTCATGAATATATATGGACAGGGAATTTTCTTATGAGTAGCACTGAAACATTAAAACTCATTCTTAGAAAATGTAAGTGTCCCTACCACTACTGGTTCTGGAGAAATCAAAGGGCAAAATGTGATTTCTCTTCACAGTACTTTTAAAGTGTCATTTTTACAGCAGGGAGTACAAGGCCATCATTTTCTTTAGGAAAAAACCCAATAACAAACCCTTAACATGGATTTTTGAATTCAGATTGGTGAAGGAAAAGAGGCAGGAAAAATGTCTTAATACGGACAATGCTCTATAGGCCACGAGAGAAATAAAATCACATGAAAATGCAAGATTTAAATTATTTGGAAATATTTTTTTCTGCCTTTAGAATAAATCATTTAACTGAGAATAAGATGCTGTGGAACCACTCATCTTCAGATCTCTAAATACTTTTTAAAATGTAATCACATGTAGTACTAATACAGTCAATATAAAATTAGGGTTTTTTCTATTTTTATTGGCCAAAGAACACAATTTTTCTGACTGTTCATAAACAAGTATTAACATGAGTTGTGGGAGCTCTTCTATTGCTTACCTTTATAAAATGTAATAGTAATTTCCATTAATTTTTCACACGCCTTCCATGCATGATTGTTAACAATTCAGTTTTGTTTAAGAAATAGCACAGCAGAAGTCAGGATCCTTTTCTAATTCAAGACCCCAAAGAGCCCATGGAAGTAAATGCCTTTGAAATTCCTTGTCTGTTTATTTGCTTTCTGGATAACAATTCTGTATTGCAAAAATATCCGTACAGCCCTTTATTCACTCGTAAAATGTTACTAATGCTTTAATTTAGTGTCTTTAGCTAGCATTTAATTCAAATTTAGCAAGCCAGATACTGCTTTTTAATTAAATATAAGATGATTGTTAAAAGAGAACTTACTGAGTATTTAGAAGATAAATCTAATAGTCTTATAATTAGCTCAAAATTACATAAGCAAGAAATGCCTAATCTCATTCTTAGTAGCACATGGACTTTGTAAGGAATTTGTAGATACTTAATTAACAGTTATCAAAATGGCCTACAGCGAGACAGGTTTCTATTAATTGTTAAAATAGTGATATTTAATAAGCTTGTTAAATGATAATACACTTGGGACAACAGACTCATTTAGTTTTTCAAGTATTCCATTGTTATTCCCTAATGTCTTTATCAATATTTCACATTACTGTTTTGTTCTGTGTCACCAGTGGTTTTCCATTGTGAAGTTTGCAAGGAGGTGCCACCCTCAGCTGCAGCTGTTCAGTTCCCTTCAGCATTGCCAGTTCCTGTTCACTTCTGCTGGTTCTGATCACAACAGGTTCAACTTTAGCTTTTGGGCAGGGGGCAGAGCCTCTCCAGCTCCTTTTTGTTTGCAAACCTGCACTGTTTATCTTCCAAGTTACAGATGGGGCAAGTCTGCTGGAAATCCTTCCCTTCCCTTCCCTTCCCTTCCCTTCCCTTCCCTTCCCTTCCCCTTGGTCCTCTAAATAAAGTGGGTTTTTTGGTGAAACTTAGTTTTTTAGCACGAGGAAATCTCTAAGCAGTTTAGAGAGGCTTTTCTGACCCTGAGTACTTCAGGAAGGCTTTATTCTCCTGGGCTAAGCCTGTTTACTCTTGCCCCTGGGACAGCACTACCTAGAACACTTCCTCCTGCTGGAATATTCAGCAGGATAACAACAAGGTCGAACAACTTCTAGGTAATAAAGGCTGAGCCTATTACCAAAT
The DNA here is from genome assembly GCA_008694505.1 of Cyanoderma ruficeps. Classification (NCBI taxonomy): domain Eukaryota; kingdom Metazoa; phylum Chordata; class Aves; order Passeriformes; family Timaliidae; genus Cyanoderma; species Cyanoderma ruficeps. The sequence goes on along the minus strand of VZDJ01000017.1, from coordinate 1,380,594 downwards.
AAAGAAAAATATGTTGATGATGATATGATGCGATATATGACAATGTGTGATTGCATGACCAGATTTCTGAACAAGTGAAAGAACAGACCACTATAAATCCCACCGTTCCCAGGATAAACTGTCCATTAAGAACTCCTAAATGCTGTTTACAAATAGGAAAAGGTTTGCTAATGCAGGAAATAGTAGTAGTATTTTTATGAAGTTAAACCAAAGAAAACAGAACACCATTTTTTTAGAGTTCAAAAGTTTAGGAGCAACAACTCCACCACAAGTTTCTTAGAAGGACTTAGAAGAGAATATTTATAGGTGTTTTTTTTCATTTACTCAAAAAAGAAGGGATTTCTGCAGCTTCTCTTCAGTCCCCAAATGAAAGGAATCATATCCATATAAAAGAGATTTGGAGGAAAACAATTGACCTATATAATCTTTTACAGTGAGGACTGGCTTCCAAATATACTTTCTTCAGAACGTCCTTGAGGATCCAAGCAGTGAGAAATTACTTTAACCCAAGTAACTCAGCGGAAAAGTAATTTTCTGCTTCTTTTTGGTTTGTGGATTCTTTTTGTTTGCTTGTTTATTAAAGAGCTGGCAGCCTGGAGAGCGGGCACTGCCCCATGGCCTCTGGCCATGGGAGGTTAAATTAATTAGAGGAGTTAGAACCCTGAGCATTGCACCCTGTGCAGTGTGGGCCATACATTACCAGGCAGGTTTAATTCTGAAGAGCTCAGACTGCAGTTGCTGTTGTTAACTCTGTGGTGATGGCTGCCCATAGGGTCCTTCCCTCTGTAGGGGCAACAAGAGAGCATTTCCTCCTCTGCAAAAGGGATTGGCTTTCCAGGAGCCTCCATGAAACCTGACACAGAATCACAGAATCACAGAATGTGTAGGTTGGAAGAGACCTTCAAGATCATGAAGTCCAACCCAGCCCTAACACCTCAACTAAACCATGGCACTGAGTGCCCAATCCAGTATTTTTTTAAACACATCCAGGGATGGTGACTCCCCGGGCAGACCATTCCAGTACTTTATCACTCTTTCTGTAAAATACTTTTCCCCAATATCCAACCTATATTTCCCTTGGCGCAGCTTGAGGCTGTATCCTCTCATCCTGTCAGTTGCTGCCTGGAGAAAGAGACCAACCCCCAGCTGACTACAGCCACCTTTCAGGGAGTTGTAGAGACTGATAAGGTCACCCTGAGTCTCCTTTTCTCCAGGCTAAACAGCCCCAGCTCCCTCAGTCGTTCCTCACAGGGTTTGTGCTCCAAGCCCCTCACCAGCCTCATTGCCTCCTCTGGACGCGTTCAAGCTTCTCAATGTCCTTCCTGAACTGAGGGCCCAGAGCTGGACACAGCACTCAATGTCCTTCCTGAACTGAGGGCCCAGAGCTGGACACAGCACTTGAGGTGTGAAAGGGCATGACTCCACATAAGCTCCACCAGCAGCAGCTGGACACCGTGCAGGTTAAACTGGGCTGGTGGAGCCACTGGCAGGATCAGGAGCTGTCACTGTCCAGAGCAGCTGGAATTGGAACATCTGGAGGAGTATTCCTGCTGTTCCCCAGCACCAGGAAGCTGGCTGTCCTGGCAATGCCCCATGGATCACAGAGAACAATGCCTGTCCAGATTGTACACATGGCTTTAAATGGCATTTATTATCTCACATGTAACATGGAAGTCAGTGATGTGGTAATTAATTTAATTTGTTTCACTTGTTTAATATACTGAAGATACCGTGCAAGTAGTTGTCAGTCCACTAGCTGCTACAGTTCTAGGGGCTCCTTCATCTATATTTAAGCCTGTTGGACAGAAGTCCAACATTATGGACAGAAATCTTTAGGTGATGCTTATAAAGAAAAAAATAAGTATATCCAGTAGCATCTGTGATAAATGCAGTTGCGGTAAAGATAAAATGCACGTTTGGGGCAAGAGGAAGGGGGAGACAAGGGATAAAGTCTGCCCTAAGATTTTATTTCCTGGCTTTGGAAGTTTGATATCAAGAAAAATATAGGCAGAAGCTTAAATGTTTAATTTAACAATATTTTGGAGAATTAGTTTTATAGCTTTTAATAAATGCTTTAATGTTTACAATAGCTTGTGTCAATAGGAGCAAGAGTTTTGTGAAAGAGCTTCTGAAGTTTTGCCCCAGAGGTGCAACTTCTGATAGAGAAAATTAAATCTGAGTGGAAAATATAGTTGCTGATGGAGAAGATTTTACCTGCAAAGGAGCACAGATACTGCCAAAGCAGTTTTATCTGCTTGCTAACAGAAAATATTTTACCTGTGAGTGAAATGCAACTATTGAGAAAGAAGATTCCACTCATCAGCAACTGAACTACTGTGGCACATAAAACTTTTTTCTGTCCGACACTGCACATAAATTTTTTGTCTCTCTTTTTGGGAAAAAATCTGAGAAAAAAAAAAAAGTTGTTGATAAAGCTTGTGTGACTATGTGATAGGAAAGAGTCCACTGGCTGTGGCATAAATTTTCACCAGGTAAGAACTTGGTCCAGTTACGTATGACAGACACAAATAAGAGCAATGCTTCTTAGAGCAGGAGCCAAAACACTCCTAAACTCCAGAGAAGGCACTTTCTTGTGCAAAATTTAACATCAACACTGTAATGACTTCATTTTTTAGAGCAGTGGTGGAAAGAAGGATGCTCAGGTGTTATTGCTGCACAACCAGGATGACCTGCACACAAGGAGGGAAACCAAAAGCCCCAAAGCAGCCTTTACTCAGTGTGTCTGCTTTTCAGCTTTGGATTCCTAAACCAGCCATACACATTTTGCTTTTCCAGTGTGTTTTGTGATGCAAATGTGTGAGTACAGCCACTATTTGTGTGGGCACAAAGTCTCTGCATCCAGGAATCCCCTTGGAAGGCACAAATACACCCTTGGTCACACAGGGACGTGCAGGCTGCTGGCAGAGCAGAAAGTGGAATAGTGTGAAGAAATGTAATGTAATTTAAGGGAAAGGAATTGATTGGTGGTAAAGACCTTTGTCTTTCTAAATACACAAATTGTTTGTTTCATGGGTCTCAGAAAGCTTTCTACTTCCCTACAACTCCTAAACCACTTGCTCCAGTGCTTTATTTTTCAGAAAAATGCAGAACTGCAAGATAACCACACATCTCCCAGAATGCTAAATGTACATGTAAAAGACATTCTCCACTATCCTGGGTTTCAGATTCTTTCCACGTAGGCTATTGAAAGAGATGAAAATGGATAAATGTGTAGCCACCAATGGCGTCCGCCTCTCACTTTATGGAGAGCTACCGTTTCATTAAGTTTGAAGTTTTTGAAATAATATAATCATAATGAAAGAAAGGAAATAAAATCCTCAGAAAGTTCTCAAAGGAGTATTAAAAGATGAGATTTGAATAAGACTGATCAAATGTTGGAATGGAAGATGCAGATAGGTCATAAGCCTTTGCTTTTTTGATTGCCCATATTGTCTCGAAACTGTTCAGCAGAACAAAGAGTTTTGTGGATGAAAGAGTGGTGTGAAGAAACATGAATGTCAACTTGAGTTCTGAAAGACAGTCTGCTAATGAAATATTCTAAAAGTCATTTTCAAGGTGGTAGAAAGTTCTCACTGATCTGCATCAATGCTTCTGATAAAAAGCATCAAATAGTTATGCAAGTATTGGCTTTTAGGTCTGAGAAAATAAAGCAATGCTCCTATGATTCCAAATGTTGCAGCAATGTGTTCAGTTTTTATACTTTCTGGGGATTAAAATTAATAATTAGGATGTTGTTTAGTTTCTAGTTTAGGCATACAAAACCATTCTAGATCAGTTAATTTTCAATATAGCAAAATTATATAATATAGAGTGAAAATGGGTACACTGAAAATAAAGACAAATCCTAAATGCATTTTTAGTTCAAGGAAAAATAAAACCACACTATTTGTTTGTGCAATAAATAAAGTAAGTATAATTTGAGACAAACAGTAAATAATACATTTGGCTGCTCCTAGTAGGATAGACTTCTGAATCTGACACTGTGTGATATTTAATAGCTTGTTCATAATAGGAATTCATAAGACAGAGAGATCTAAAAGCAGTAAACATATTTCCAACAGTTCTAGGTGAGCAGATCTAATTAAATTTTGGAATATGAAAGCCTCTGAAGTAGTGCTGCCAAGTCCTATCTTCTACAGGGATTTTCTTGCATGCTTGAACTAGCTTCTAAAAAACTTCCTTTATCTCTGATTTCTTGTAGGGCCAAATTTTACCAGCACTGAAGCTGACCTAGGGGAGGGCTCAGGTCCATGGAGTGGCCACTGCTGCCCCCATGGCACATCTGTCATTAAATCCCTCCCTGGGGTGGGAGTCCCTGACCTGGCACACACCAGGGCCAGATCCAAGGAAGGTGGTAAATACCCAAAGGGAAATTTAAAGGTTGTGGTGGGTTTTTTTGATTTTTTGTTTGGTTTTTTGTTTTTGTTTTTTGTTTTTGTGTTTTTTTGTGGGTTTTTTTTGTTTTTTTTTGTTTTTTTTTGCTTTAAGAGCAAGCTATGGAAGCAAGAATCAGTGCTGCCTGTAGTTACCTAAAGCCATCAGGACCTGTTCCTCTCAGGGACAGGAGAGTCACCCCAGAGTTTACCTGGCCGAGGCAGCTCTGCACTCAGCTGTGCCCACCCCTCCCTGCCTTCCAGCAGCCACCAGCCCCAAACCCTCTGGGGCACTGGAACCTGGGGGCAGATTCAGAATATGCAGCCCATAAACCAGCAGGGGATGGAATGTTACAGAGTTAACTTGCAATATTCATTCATTTGTCAAACAGTGGAAGGAGAGGCGGTTCAAGCTCAGCCCAGTAATTAACACAGTGCAAGAAGTGAGAGAGCTCCTGTCAGAGTGGCTGCAGTCCTGCCTCTAGTACCTTCCAGAAACCTCTGGTGACAAAGTGAAGGCTACTGAAAACCAGGGAAGGGTCCTCCCAACCTCATCTTGCTTAAGCTAATTCACAGTATAGGAAAGAAATCAAATTTAAGTAAGTCAGAAAGGAGGTACAAGAAATCTGATGCAATGATCCTTGTGGGTCTCTTGCAACTCAAGAGTATTCTGTGAATATTCTGTTATTCTCAGCAAGCGAAGGTAAACAAGGTGTTGAGATGTCTAACTGTGCTGTTACCCTCAAAGGCTCACTCTGAAGAGCTGCCAAGTCAAGACCTTCCTTACTTTAAATCTCTAGTGAAGGCCCTGAGTTTTTGCTGTCACAGTCTGGGGACCTGGGCACGTATGAAAGCTCTGAGCTCTCCACACAGGCAGCCTCATTTTAGTGATGCCAATCTCACAAAAATTTGGCTTTAAATCTCCAACACACAGCCCTTGCCTTTTGTTTCTATTTTGAGACTGTCATAAATATATATCTTGTGTGAGTTACAGCTCCAGCTTTTGCTCCTCGGGTCGCTCTTTCCCTTTCGATTGTGGCAGGGCGTGGGTTCTTTGTTCCCAAACAACCCAGCCAGGTTTCAAAGAGATAATACACGTTGTATGCTAAGTCTGTGCTGCCTTTCATCACAAATCCCCTTGGAAACAGGAAATGCCCGGCTGTTTTTGGCTGCCCTCCCTCATGATTTAGAAGAGGAACCATAGGAAGGCTTTGCCGAATGGCCTTTGATTTTCTGTCAATGCAGTTTTGCCAGAATTTTAACCGAGGTCCCAAAAGTAGAAATAAAACATTTTTCTGCTCCATCAGTCGGTCCCTGGACAAGCCTTAGAAACTGAAAATCTGTTTACTACAAAGATATCATAACCCTTTGAATACTTAATAAGAATGATAGCAAAGAAAGTAACTCTTTGTTTAAAACTAGTTAAAGTGCAACACTCCTGTTCTGACTCCAGATGAACAAATAAAAGCTAAAAGTAGGTTACAGTTTATATTTTAAAGTTACTTGGCCTTTTTCTTAAAACCAGCCCTAAATGAAATGTTTAACTCTCTTTTCAAATGTGTGACACCATCCATCACAATTTTATAGTTAGACACATAATAATGTATAATCTCAGCTGGCTGTCCACTTGTAAAAATGGGAATAGACTTCAAGAAATAAGCAATTTCCCAACAGAAAATTGGAAATTCTGCCAACCAATTCCAGGTGACCTGCCATCAATCAGTGTTAAATTCTCCCCAGCTATTGCTGAAGGGTATTGCCATTACTGACGGGCTTCACCTGGTGACTAATGGTATATAACAAACACGTTCAAGAACTATAGAAATCCTAAGAATCTGTAATTGTCAGTTAACTTCCAGCAAAGACCTTCTTAGGCAATTCAGAAAGAGAGTGAGGTTTCTATAACCTCAAAACTACTCATTTTTATTATAATTTTTTTTAAAAAGTCAGAATGACTTGATGCCATGAAACTAAATTAAATCAGACTGCGAAACACTTATTTGTTGCAGAATAATTTCATGCAACTACTTTGCTGTATGCACTGAATATGTGCTAATATGACAATTACTATAGGCCTGGACTTATATTCAACTTTCTCAAAACATTTCGTGTGATTGATAATTATGATTAATGTTTGAAGTCTGCTGTTCCAGGGTAATAGTTTCCTTCATTTGCCAGAATATACATTTAGAATTAGGTATTCAAGTGCTTTGGTTACTCATGTAAAGGCCCTGTAGCTATGATTTACTTTATAGGTGAGAAGCATGCTGCAAACAAGAAATCCTGACTCTGTTCAACCAGTACCAGCAAGGCAGAGGGAAATGATGATGGATTTGCTACATGGAATCTCCAAGATAGGGAAATAAGGTTTTCACAGTTGTCAAAAACAGAATCTGTCAAGGTTTAAAGCTCTTTGAGAAGCATGGAAACTTGAATTTCCACTGAACTTTCAGATTAAAAAAAAAAAATTGAAAAAAGTAGTTGGAAGTACTGCTGGGCTCACTGTGGAATTGGATTGGGTCAGGAAGTCTCCTGTCCCTAACAACCCTTTCAAAGTCACTAATCCCGAGTTTAAAGGTCCACAGGACTATACAGAGATCCATTGCATTATTCTGCTCACCTGATTTCCATGGGCACTCACAGGGGTGGAGAAAAGGACATGATACTGACAAGACTTATATTTATACAACCTGCCACAAGATGGGTAATTAATCATGTGTTGGAGGGGCAAGAGATAGCAGTACCAGAATAATTTTATTTTTCCTAACTAAATCTGCTTCATTCTGTGCTATGTTAGCATAATAATAATAATAATAATAATGGGGTTCTAAGAGAGAGTGCAACATTTTAGTTCATGGTAAAATGCTGTATTGTTCATAGTTCTAATGTCCATGGGATGCTGGACCACTCCTCAAAATAACCCAAACCAACAAATAAAAGGGTAATGAAAATGTTTGATATGCATTCAGTGTCTGCTTTGTCCAAAAATGTGGAAGGCAATGACCACAGGGAAAGAGATGTGAACAGAAAAGAAACAGTGTTTAAATCCCTGGTAATGTGCAAAGTAAGAGGCTTGCTCATGCCCTTCACCACAGCTCAGATAAAATGTAGACAGAAGAAGATATCTCTGTGTATAAAGAGACATCTGGATTTTCCCTGTGTGTGCAAAAGTGGAGATTTCATCCTCTGGGATGCCCGTGGCTTAGGAGTTGTGGTTTTGTTCCTGACCCATTCTGTGCAGCCCTCTCATGCCTTGCCCAGCCAGCAGCCACAGGAGCTGAGCCCTTGGCTCTCCAGAGTCACTGCTGGGAGCAGAAATCCTCCCTCCAGCACAGCCAGAGACTTTTGCTTTCAGACGATGTCACCTTATTCACTTGGTCAGGGTTTGCTTCTTGGTGAGCAGATTAAATGCAGAAAAGTCAATTTTCAGAAGAGCAGGCAGCTCCTCAGTAAATGCAGGGCTTGCTTTGATGGGCTGCAGAGTCACCATGCACATCCTTTTGTGTTAAAGACCCACACCCTGGAGTGTTGGCACACCCCGGTCAGCTCCAGTGAGGGCAATGCTGAGAGTAGGTGTTGGTTATGAATATTGGACTGCTGTAATGCTGAGTTCTTCATTCCTACATTTAGGAGATGCTCAGCATTTCACAACATTCTGTGGATAATCAGGTCATCTTTGCAACTTTCCCACTGCCTCCCTCCATCAGAGAGCTGCCACTTAAAGGCATTGTGCAGATGAAGTATTAAATGGAGATGTGCTGTGAAAGAAGAATTAGTATCAGGAGTGGGTTTCGGTCCCTCTGACATTCTCAGAAATAACAGGTCCCGTTCTCTCCATAGCTCCTGTGCTCTCTCTGGGTGCTTAACATAATTTGTAAAAGAAATCATCTTAGATTTTCAAAGTAGAGTCTTAAAATAGCCTTAAATACTTAATGGCAGATTGAAAGACTGGGGAATAAAAGCAGAAATATATTGAACAAAATAGCATCTAAGATACTAATTTAATTACCAAGCCTCCTCTAAGGGTTGGGTAACTGATCTGTGGTAGCATGGACCTAATTTTTCCCCTCAAGTTGAGAACAGAGAAAGCAAATGACATGATCTCTTATTCTCTAGATATCTATCAGTGAGCACTGTATTGCTGTATTTCACAGAACAATGGTCCTTCAAGTTTAGTATCTTGTCTCAAGACATGTTTTCTGAGAGTACAGTCACTAATGAAACTTATTGAGAGACTTCAAACTGAACATATAGTAGATTTAAAATTAGATTTGCCTTTGAAATCACATTCTGGGATAATTGCTCTTTTTGAAAATGTTAAAGGCAGTTTAAAAACTATTTCATTTTTCTGAGCTACACACTGTCTTATTAGATACTGGAAGACTCCCTGTCATGAAGCAGCCTTAAATATTTCCAATCAGTTCAGTAACTCCCCATAAAAATACAGATATTCAATTCCAAATGATTTCTTGTAAAATGTGGACTTTGGTTATTTGGGTTACTTTAAAACAAACAAAATGCCAGCATTTCTCTCATTACTGTGAAACCCTCAGGAGTATTAATGCATTTCAACATGCTGAAGTTTTCAAAACTCTCAAATCCTGACCATGAAAATTCTGTGAGCAAAGGATGAATTCTCAGCTCAGTGGCTGTTCCTGGGTGAGTCCTGCTGATTACACAGGAGTAGCAGGAGAGTAAACCAGGCGATTTCCAAACAGGTCTAAAGAGATTCAGATCTGTAAGTAACAGATCTGTGTATGACAGGACATATTCAAGAGATAACCCTAAAAAAGACCTTTTTTTTAAATACTTGTGCCAAACTCACAGCAACAGCTCTGGCAAATGAATTCTACGGAGCAGGAAGACAACTTGGCCTGTGCATGCTGACATCTGAAAGTAGAAATAAGCAGGTGTTTTCATAGGACATTTTTCCTGCATTAGACAGAGTTGCCTCAGAAATGCAAAGACATAGCATTGGTTATGACAAATAGTAATAAAAACCTCTCAAGCCTGGAGGTGTGTGTTCACTTCCAGCTTTTCTGAAGCTCTTCCAAAGCCCACCAGGCTTTTCAAGCCTGTCCCAAAGTGTTCGCATATTGTGCACCAGCATTGCTGTCTCTGCTGCTCCTGAGTTTGTGGCACACAGGAAAGGCATCCCCAGGAAATATGGACTGTGGATTGCTGACAAAAATCAGCGTATACAAAAACCTACAGGAAATAGGGCTCCTTGCACCTACAGGTCAGAGCTTTCTATCTGACAAGTCTCACAGTAAATAGTTATGGGAACTATAGGAATACTTAGGAGTATATCACTGTGAAGAATTCTGCCATGTCTGTAACACCAGAAAAATTGCTGATAAACCTTAGGGTATGATAAAGAGTTTAACTCAAGTATTTCTCTCAGACTATCTACATTTCCTGCAGGGGTAAATTCTGACACCTGTATCCATGCTCAGTAGAACCTCACTTCATGATTTTTCTCACTGACTTAATCGATTTACTCATTGAAGTGTTTCTTAGGGGTGTCTGGAGGCCCATAAACAAGCCCCCACTTTTTAATACACAAAGACTGCTTTCTAAATCCTTCCTCAGTTGACAATTTCCTCATCAAAGGCAGAACAGCATTTAAAAAACCTGTAGCATTGCCAAGCTGGAAAGAAATGATTTTGTTATTTTAAATACAAATAATGATCCGTCATTATGCACTTTGCAAGGAAGGCATTACCCTGCCTTGAAAAACACAGAAGAGAAACAACACTGAAGTAGTTTTGATAAATGCTGTGATTCTCTAAGGAAATTTAGGAATTAGAATGCTGTTAAATGAAGCTGCTTTATGTCCTCTTTGAGTTTTCATTCCTTCAACAATGGAAACTGCCTTTGGGAAGACAACAGATGCACATCCCGTGAGGATTTGAGTGGCTTGATCATGTCCTTGTGAGCAGACTGAGGCAGTAAAAGCCAGAGACACCACAGTCCCCTGGCCTACTGCTCCTGGTAAGCTTCTTCCCAGCCTTTAAAATGAACATGCAAACAACTCTAACATTCTTCACACACTCAGAGAAATTTCTGTCTTCAGTAAGAATTTCTGTCTTCAGAATGTGAGAGTGTATGTTCTAACCACAGATATGATTTTTGGGAACTTCTGTGTTTCGGGCATAATAATAAATTAGTAAATAGTAAACTTCTCACATCACCTCTATCAGTGTCACTGCAGCTCATTTTCAACCTGGCAGACCCAGGCAATGTGAAATTGCCTCATTTTTTCCAGCTGTGCCCTCCCAGCATGGGGACCCAACCAGTCTGTGTGCTGGGCACGGGGCACCTCAGGTTCTGGATCAGGGGATGCAATCACAAGCAAGCAGGAGGAACAAGCTCAGTGTGTGGTTTGAAGTTTAACTAACAATACCCTTTAATGGGGATAAGCCAATCTGGGAAAGCTTAACAGCAAAAGGACATTAAGTCGTGATGGGAGACAAAAGAGAGGGGAAAGTCAAGGCAGTGCAGTGTGAGCAGCACTGCTTTGAGATTTAAATATCAGAGGTTTTGGGGGCTGTTCATTCCAGAAATGAAGGCAATGGAAGGTTAAAGAAGGAAGAGGTGTTCTCTAACCCAGAACAGTGTGGCTGTCCTCACAATGGCCTTCACTGCAGTCTGCCACTGAGCCACTCACTTTCTATTCCCTCTGAGTAGGAGCTGGAGAATATTTTGTAAAGTTGCATCTTTTAAAGTTCAGAAAATAAGCAGTGAAGCAAGATGCATCTCCTTTAGAAAGAGGAATTGAACTCACCCCATGCTCCATGAAGCCATCAAGCTCATGGCTGAGCAACACATTGTTGAGTTGAATATAATGAGGCTGCTGTATAATGTCACATTATAAAAAAACTGTGCAACACTATAAAAAAACCCTACTGCATTCTGATAACACAGCTCCTTTTTCCCCTACTGAAAAAGATTCAGAAGAAAACTAGGAAATGGATTCAGGCATAGCAATCCTAATTAGCAAGGTTTCAGTCAAAATATATGCACTGAACACAACTGAGATTCTTTAGAGATTATCAGAAATTGAGTATATGAATTGCATATGCTGTTCTAAATAGCTGTTTCTTCACTATAAATCAACACAACTAGAGAGAGCAAAATCATGGTCATTTGATTGCCAAAATATTATTTTTATAAAGTCAAATCAATTAACACTTAATTTGCCACTTCACTAGTTAACTGCAACTCTTTAGCCTTGAAAACTTTATTAGAAGAGGAATTCAACCTAAATTCCAAGTAGTTAACCTCTGAAATGGGTGTTGAGTTTAATTATTAATTCATAATCATGAATTTGGGGCATCCTTGATTATCCCTAACTTAAATAGACATAAGTGTGATGATGAATCAAGCCTTAGACTTTTTCCTGGCCTCATATCTCTGAAATTTGGAGGCTTACCTCAAGAATAACCATTCAAGGACACAGCCATTTGCTTGGTACACTGCAATGGAAATGGAGTAAGGAAGAATAAATAAGAGAAATCCTCCATGTCTCCTAAGAGATGTGCCTCATGACCAAGGCCTTTCTCTTGTGCAGAAATCCCTTCCTTGTTTATGGAACACAATGGTATTTGGCCACTTTTTATCTCATTTATTGGAAAATTATAAATTTTTAGTCTTTTATATCTTGCCTTTTTAGGGAAAGGAAGAAAACCACTCCAACAACCAGGAAACCCTGCCAAAGCCCTGAAAAGAGCAGCTCAGGCATGCACACCACAGGAGGTTCATGCAGGGCTTTCCCAGGGCCATGCCACGGATTTGTCCTCTTCCATGGGGCTTCCTGGTACGCAACAAGCACAGGTCAGTCCTGCTCTCTGCCCCATTCCATGTCAGACAAGAAGATTTAGATTGTTCTGTGCCTTAATAGGCACCAGGCTGTGGACTGTGAAAGGCAAGTGTTGATATGAAATTTTTAAGAGACTCCTCATAATGAAGCAGTACTAGTGACACAGATCTTCTAATCAGACATTTAGTAATTTTGCTTTGCAGCTTGGAAAATGTATTTCATTTAAATTCACCTCCTAGGAGCTGTGTGTCAGGCAATTACTCTCAACCAGAAGATTTCAAAGTCCAAGCAAATTAAATGGGCTCTGTTCTTAAAGTAATACTGCCCTCAAAGCATCATTACTGTTGTTAAGAAATAGCAAACCTGAAGGCACAATTTCTGTTCTCTCCTATGAGTACAGGTGCAGTTCCCATTAATGTCACAGGAAATCAGCTGTGCATATTTACAGATTTAATGCAGAGTCTCTCTGAGGAACACACCTGAACACTCACAGTTCTGAAACAACATTACTGAAAAGGAGAGCTGAGTTCAGTTTATAGAACTCTGAGACTTCCGAATTAAATTCAAAATGTGAGGCCTGTAATGATGTTCATTCCAAATATACCCTAATATTAGGTAAGTAGAATCAGGTTTTCTTCAGGAATAGACTCCTGAGGAAGAACATTACAAGACATGGCACCAGTGGGCATTTATCTTCCTTTGACTTACTTCTAGTGAATGTTCTTATAAAGTGCAGTAAACCTCTGCCTGTTGCTGAATTTTAGTATTGGATTGCCTCCTCACTGGAACAGAAAGTGGATTCTTGATTTTGTTACATTTAAAAAGCTTGTGGTCATTTACAATCAGTTGGAACCACCGTCTCAAATGCAGACCAGCTGGGAGCCTGCAGAGGGGTTTGATACCAACCCACCTGCCCAGGGAAGAGGTGGAGTCACCATCCCCAGAAGGGATAAAAAAACGTGGCTATGGCCCTTGAGGACATGGTTTGATGGTGAACATGGTGCTGGACTCATCATAGCACTTGATGATCTCAAAGGTCTTTTCCAGCCTAAATCATTCAGTGATGCTATGATTCTATTTCCTATTGTGTTACTATTTCCCAGTCTTAGTTTCAGAGCTCTAGATTGCCAAAGATCCAGAGGCATTTGTAGAGCAGAATAATGGAAAGGAGGTCAGTTGGCACTTTAGAAATGTCTTCTTTTTGCTTATCTTTATTTACTGCCACTTAAAAGCTTTCAGAACAATGTAGAAGTATCCAGATCCCTTTTTAAACCCAGGCTCCCTGTCAGCCAAGTGGCACTGAAAATTGTATTCTAAGTGGCTTTTCCAAGTATACACAAAAAGCATCTGATGATGGTCCTTGGGCACTGTCCTTACTACAGGAGTGGTCAAACTGAGCTGAATAGAACTCTGCATGTTATTGAAGTTAACAGTAAGAGAAACACCTCCCTAAATGGGGAGCATGTTGTCAGAATTGCATACAGAATGAAAGGAATTCCTTGAATATTGATTCTCTGTTTTTCTGCCTCCCATGCTTTCAAAAAAACCCATAAATATAGGCAAACAAATGTAAATAACCTGTTCAAATGTTTCTGTAAAGCACCTTCTTTGTGCAGCATTCCACAATCATCTCCCAAGATGGATTTTGTAAAGGATATTACCCCTCGTTATTTTAAGTTAATTACTGTTAGAGACTAGGATGGGAATCCTGCAGGGCAGGTTATCTGTCTGTTGTACTTTCAGAGCAGCTACTCTCAGAGACTGGGTACTGGAGCAGCAAAAATTTGGGCCAGATGCCAGTTTTTATGCTCCTACAGTAGTTTTGCCTCACAAAGATCCTTCCATTTGCTCATGACATTCAATGAAGTTCATCCGTTTCAAGACAGCACAATATCAAATACTCAGTCATTGACTCCAGTTAAATCTCTGCTTAAATCCAACTCTTTCCACTCGCTTTTCATTCTTGCTCCTTGATTGTTTCACTTAGAAAATAAACAAACAGAAAATAAACAGTTAGCAAATAGAAAAATAAACAGTTCATTGTTATTGAACCAAACTCTTGTAAGCACAGCGACACAGCAGCAGTCTCTGTCAATGATTTAAGAAGATAGTTAATATATTTTATTGTGTGTAATGCAATGGGTCCTTGACATTTAGCCATTAGTGTAATGCAAATAACAAACAATAATACATAACTGTGATTAAAATTGAAACACCGAGCAAATGTAAAAAGAAAAGGAAAGGTGGTTTAGGTAGTAAACAAGGACAGAGGAAAATCCATCAGGAGTCAAAGATAAGTATACTTGGAGCCATAAAATTACCTCGTGTCAAAACTAATTGAGGGAAGCAGCTCATCACTAATGCAATTGTGCTTTAATAATGGAGATGGCATCTCCATGAGCCTGGGAGAGAGGCAGCTCTGGGAGCCAGAAACAGAAACTTTGCAGAGAGAGGTTCATTCTCTCAGCCCTCTGTGTTGTGCAGCAGGCTGAAATAATTGGACACACAGTTTCCAAACACAGAGTTCATGCCTGAGTGGGCAGCAGGACCTCCTGCAGCTCAGGGTGACCACGGGCTGCTCTGGGGACATGCAAAATCCACCAGGTGGTCCCCTGAGAAGCAACCCATGTCATCCCATGTCCTAGCTCCTCTCTGCTCCAGATTTATGCAGTCTGTCAAGGCTGTCAACATGAAGCCATTTAGATGTTTTGTTTTGCATTTCTTACTCTAAAATGTTCCAGAAATGAGTCTTGCTGTCTCTGAATAGAGAATCGGTCTAGGAATTGGCAAGGACTTCATTCTTGCTTTTATTAAGGGCTTATCAAGTAAAAAGGATTGGGACAAAGAAGAATAAAATATTTGATTTCCCCACCCTCCACCTAGTCTGAATGACAGTCCTTTTGAGGTCAGTATTGCTTAAGTCTGTAAAATGAAAATGCTACGAATCACAATCAAATAACTGTCAGGCGCCTTATTAAATTTCATTCAACTCCATACAAAATCTTAAGGGACCATTGCTATCTTCCAATTTAGACAAAGATTAAATAAAAGCTGATCAAAGATTTATAGAATTCTAAAGTGATACTAAACACAATGTTCTGTGCTTGGAAAGCTTTCCCTGGTACAACCGAGTTGGAAGTAGCCTGCTTTAATGGTTTCATTTAAGCACCACTTTCCATTGGAGGAAAAAACCCAGCAGTTTACAACCACCTCATCTAATGAAAATCTCACAGTTCACAGTCTAAATCAAGTTTAAATTGATACTAGGGTTCATACTGTTGGCCAGACAGAATAAAAAATCAGTAACAATTTAAAAAAAAGAGGGGTTCTGTTTGTTTGTTTGTTTGTTTAAAATTCATAAAAGAGCCAAATCGTCACTTTTGGTGAGTTTCTTGACTATCAATTTTCAGCCCATCTGCCATAAAAGAAAAGTACAGGTAAGCCAAGGAGGTCTCCTAAGTGCAGGTAGTAGCAGTAGTTATTAGAATGTCTGTTTTCAGCACTGAAACAAACCTCTGCTTTGTCCATCAGTGGCAAAGTATGGCATGGAATGAGTACCCTGCTACATTAGAAACATTAACAGGAAATATAGGGAAGAAAAAGAAAAGAAGCAACAAGAAGGGCAAGGTGCTTTAATGGAGAGAAGTTGTTTAATATTTTCTTTTCTTGCTGTTGAAGGAGAGAACTAAATAAGAAGAGTCACAAGCAGGGGGGAGTCTGCCTTACACGTTTAGAGAAAATGCTCTTAAAAATGTGTTTATTTCATTCAAGGCAAACAGGTTCATTACAAAATGAGTCTTTTATAGTGTTCCAGTGTTCATCTACAACAGAAATCACATTTCTGTAAGAAAAATTTCTGCTGAAGGCTTAGCAAGAAATTTATGATGCTGAACATAAAATCTGAATTCTGTGGTCAAACCTCTTGTGAGAGAATATACAATTACAGCAGACATTCTGATTTCTGAAAGGCTTTAATGATATGTAACCTGCAGAATTTTTTCACCATTTTGTGAAATCCACTTTCTTCTACTGGGGCTTGTCTGAACACCCAGAGAACCCTTTGTTAGTGAGGTGATGCTGAATATTGTGCCACTGTGACTGACTATGCCCTAGGAATGTGGACCTATATCTTTTGAAGAATTAAATGTGGGATAAAGATGCAAAAGTCAGACCCTGCCATCCCCTCTGGACAGTGGTGCAGCCTCAGTGTCCTCAAAAAGGCAAATTTGCAGCAGAAATGCCAAACCACCCCCCTTGTGACTTCTGCAAGCCATGGTATTTCAAAATCTCTTTCAGACCCCAAAAGGAATATACAGCAAGATATCAAGTAGGCCATCAACTTTCTGTTAGCAGTGCATGTAGTTTTCCATATTTTGGCACGAAATCCAAAGGAGAACACCAATGACAGTGTTTATGTTTGTAGTTCATATATAAGGTTATTCTGCTATCTGTACTCGATAAACCCAAGCCAGGCTCCTGTGAAGACAATTCATAAATGTCAGCCAGAAGGGAAAAGACAATGAAGTGGTTTACAATAAGCACGTTTGCTTTTTATTAGCAAGTTCAAACTAGAACCTTTTCCCTCCAGTTAGGAACATAACAGGTAATTAAGCCATGCCCTTTTGTCATGCACTGAAAAAGGAAGATGTAAACTGAAACGTAACAAGAATCATTGCCTGCTGGCCACAACTTCAGTGTGGATGACTAATTCCTTTTGATACTGCTTAAAATATACGATTTAGGATGAATTCGGAAGGGGTAAGGTAGCTGTATAAAGAGACAGAGTAAATAAAAGATAACAGACTTTGCTGTATTATTTCAAATAATCATTTTGGTCATTTTTTTAGGATTAGCAGAGATCAAGATTCAGGATCAGCAGATTAAAAAGGAGGAGCAGCAAAAATGAGCTGAAGAGAAAACACATTGTGTGTCACTCATCTATCTGCAAAAGATTTTCTGTCTGTTCTTCCCTCAATGCAGGATCTTCTCCCCAGTGTTAAGCACGGGAATTGTAAGTACTTCTGAAACATGGTAATTTCCAACTGTCAGTGCCAGAGAAACCTCTCCGTGAGTCCCTCCGATGGGACTCGTGTCTGAGGAAGAAGCTCAATCTGAATTCAGTGCACTAGGATAGTTTAGTATTTCTTTTTTGGAACATCTCCAAGGAAACAGAGATGAATAGAAATGAGACAAAAAATTGGGAAATCCCATCTTCCAACTTCTGCTCTTAGGAGCCATCTTACAAGCCAGAAGAAAAACAAACACAACAACCAAACTGTCCCAAACCTCAGGACTTATCTATGGTGGGAATTTGGGTTAAAAATGTGCATGCCATGATTTTCCTTCTTGTGGGGAATGAGGGATGAAGTTCTGTTATCTGGGCCTGACACAGGCAGTGCTTTGTCTCATCATCCATTCTTGTCAGTGAGAAAAGAATTAGGAGAGCAGACTCCTAAATTTTCCCTTCTACCATGTCTTGACCTTGGGTGATATGAGGCCTTCTCCTACCCAGAGCCAGGAAAATACAGAGAGAAATTGCCATTTATGTTACAGAGAAAGAACCTTTAATCCAGCACTTGATGGCCACAGAGAATGATACACAGAGAAGAAAAGCAGGGGTTTTTTCCCAACCATCCCCTTTCCCAAGGAAGCTTCCCCTCCGACCCCTCAGTTTCACCCAGCACATGCCTTATATTTTATTTCATAACACCTTTGGATGGGTCAGCTGGCACAGGAAGCTCCAGTGACACAGCAGCAAAGGGAGGTGAATTCTATTTTGGCCTAATTCAGGGGCAAAATGTAAATTAATTTGCTCCCAGCTCTACCACTGGTCATGAACCCCCCCCGTTCCCTCACTGCTATTGATGTTCTTTGCAAAGAAATGCCATTTTACCACAGGATTTCCCAGTTCCTTCCTCGATTCCAGAAACAGCATTCAGCAAGACCCCACCTTGAAACCTTCAGCCATTTTTGCAGCTTAACCCAGTTACACAGAACAAAATGTCAATTTGTGGAATGTTCAGAGGGCAATGCTGAGAATCTACTGGAGGGGGCCAAAGCAGTTTGGAAATGGGTTTTTGGGCTAATATGTGGACAGGCAGGATTAAGCACAGTTAAACAGGAGAGGTCAAACTCTGATGGAGCGATCTTTCTTTGTTTCATCAACAATGCCTACTATTAGGTGAGCATATACCTTGAAATTAAGCCAATGGAACCTGGATGGAAAACTTGGTATTAACTCCTTAGACAAATTAAGAGGCAAGCACCCAATGAAATTACCTGTGTTCTCAACCAGTGCTTTTTCACAGCAATAAATTCCTAGCTCCTGCTTTTCTTCACTTGGGAATAAAAAACAAAAATAAAACAATTATTTGGCATTTCAATGCTAAATTTGTATATAGAACTAAGAACTGACAAAACAAAATATGAAATTAATGTGCAAAAACAACACTTTCAAGTCTATTAGGAAAATTAATTTAGTCCTGAAACCTTGAAAGGACAATAGATTTGATAAAAGGCTTATACAAAAAGCAAATATTTTGGTTTTTTTTTGTCCAGAACTATTTGAAGGGTGAAAACTCCAGTGTAAATACTGTATAATGCATTTCTAAGTAATTTTTGACAAATCAGCTATGAAATGCTTCAAAACAATCAGGATGGAAGTAGAAAGCCTGAGTTGGGCTTAAACATACAGAGATTGCTTTTTTTTAACTTTCTTTTTGCTTGAACAGAAAGTCAAAGAACAAATTTGTTCATTTAATTATTTATAGTCTGTAAAACCAGTTGTAGAAGCACACTCACTCTGTAAAATCCAAATACCCTCATTTTCAAAGTGCTCTTAAATTTTCTAGAAACCAGTCGGAGATCCATTCAGGGACCTGATTTTCAGCAGAGCACTAGACATGATTGAGCTTTTTCTATTTGTTTCCTATTTAGAAAACATAACTTCAGATGACAGACAAGCAATTATTTTCAAACTGAAACTTACATTAAATGGGACTTTCATTCTCGAAATATTTTGCTTTATGCAAATCAGCTTGCACCAACATTTCCATGACTTTTGCCACACTCAAAGCCCTTCTTTCCACATGAAAATGATACTTTTGCAATGAGTTTAGTTGACGAACCAAGAGCTTTATGCACAACACGAAAAATTGCAAAGAACCAAAGAATGTTTCCTGGCAAATGGCATCTCTAAAGGACAAAGAAGCCAAAGCAGTCTCTTGGTAGCTGAAACATGTGACAGAGCCATGGGCAGCTTCAAAGCTGCTCCGATGATGCAGCTGCCAAGCAGCAGCTGCTCCTGCTAGACAATCTTTGTGACTTGGCACCCAGGCCTTGTGCTTGCCATTCAAAAGCAGCAGAGAGAGTCACAGGATGCAGGATGGCAGCCACCCCTTCATAAATCATACAATATCTGCAGAAATCCCCGTGGAGACGGTGGGTGCCCTGGGAAGTTACAGTACTGCTCTGAAATGCTGACGCAGTCAGTCACAGGCTGGAAATGCAAACTGAAAAATAAATTTCTTGTTAGAGCTCCTCTGTATTCTTGATAAAGTATCTCGGAACTTAAAAAAGCTCCTGCGGCATAAAGAAGTAATATTTTCATTATTTTGAAGAGAAGCAAGGTACCAAAGCTTAGCTGGCTCAGGAAAGGTCACAGAGGGGGGTTGAGAGAGTGAGGACTCGAGCATGTTTCCCCAGAAACAAGGTTGACATGGTCCTGAATGCATCATCCCTTCTTCCCTATGAAGAACAGATAGTTTCTACATACAGGAAGACATTTGCCATCTAGCAACTGTCAAGAAGGAAACCAATACAACTAAGTGAAATCACAGTTTCACAGAATCTCCTCTCTGAGCAGCCTTTCCCAGTGTTAATGAAGGACCATGCCTTTCCTAGATATTGTACTTTATGCCATTCTATACAATGTTAAAGCAAATCCATAAATCATATCACTTTCAGTAATAAGATTCTGGGAAGTTAGCCTCTTCTCTCAAACCTTCAAGAATTTTATATTAAGAGCAGGCCTGATTTGATTGCTTCAGGCTTATATATGAATTCTTATTTTTATGGCTCCCTGGAAATAAATAGATTGCTGTTCAATCCTCTGTAAACTTAAAAGCAGCAACATGATGGAAAAACTTGGTGCTACAACATCAATGGGCAGATTTAGAAGCTCAGAGAGCAGTGATTTGAAAGCCTCAGATTCATTTCCAGGCTCATTCCCTGGCAGGAGAGGATGGGATGAGCAGGACTGCACCCACTCCCTCCTGCAGCTGTTTGTCTCCAAGCCCTCACTGCACACACATTCACTGGGCGAGTTTCTGTGTCTAGAGGGCAGCCTGGCATCAGCTTCTCTGAAACAGCCATATATTAGATCATATCCAGGGACATTTAAACAAGACAGATGATTAAAAGATGGTGGGAGCTATGCATTATGGATTAAAGTGTAGACTGAGAAGTTTTCGGAACATTAGTGTTCCAGAAATATGAACTATAAGCCCCTGCGAAACATTGAAAATCATCACATTTAGTGATATTCTACGTTCTTTCATTGGAAAATTGAAAATAAAAGTAGTAGAGAAACATATCCCAATCTTATGAACAGATTATATATTTATAATTCTTTATTAGGATTTTCTGGAAAACACAGTTCTCATAATCACACAGTGGCAATGAAGAAGTTATAAAAGCTAATATTTGGCCTCAATACAATCTTATTTTTATTGCACTAGTTTGTATGAACAACAATCAAGGATCTTCAGCTTATTAAAGCTCCGGAGCTAAAGAAAACATGAGTGGAGAGTTATATCAAAAAATATACTGACATGTTCATTCTCTTTGTGGTGTCACCTGTGGATTCCATCAAAAGAGGAAGGCAAACTGAAAATTGCTCGGCTTCTGAAATATACATACAGGAAATATTTCTTCTGATACATAACTGATCAAGTATTTCAGCAATCTTGGAAATACTGAGGATTACACTGGAAAATAGAGACAAGATGCCCTCTGGGAGGCCAACAGTCCTGACTAGCTGGGCTGCCCAGGTGTCCTGGCCCTCAAGTGACCAAATTCCATGGAGAAGGTGAATCCTGCTGAGCTGTTCCCTCAGCCACTGCAGCCAAACCAAACCTCAAAGCAAATCTCTGACAGAGATTCCTGCTGCTGGTCCCACCTTAGGGCTGGCAGTGGAAAAGATGTGCCAGAGATGGGACACCCAGTGTGTCCCCAGCTTGTGTGACCCCACTGCCATGAACTGGATCTCTTTGGGACATCCCAGTGCAGAGAGATGCACAAACCCCTCTGATGGGTTCACATTTCAAAAGCACACCGTGGTATTATTTAAAAGGGGGATGCAGCAGTTTAAGATACAGTTCTAAAGGAAAATGAGACAACTGAAGTGTGATCTGCAATGTGAGAAGAGGGAACAAATTAAGTAAAGAGGGCTACAAGACTGGAGTAAGGGGCAAAAGGGATCCCATCTTGTGTTTTAACATTTTCCACTGTTTGGGGGTTCTGCTCTAAGGTGTGAATGATGACACAGACCAACAGCCAAGGCTCTGTGCATTCCAGCCATGGGCAGGATGCTGCAGTAATGAGGATGTCTGGTGAATCTTGGTGTTCTGAGGCCAGAATTTATGGGAAGTTGTTACATTTGTTGAAATAATGGGTGGGAAGCAGTACTGGAAAATCCTACAACTGCAACAAAAAGCTCACAAGAAGGCAAATAAGCCCCCCTGGATGTTACTTAGGTTAACTTGCTCACACTTTGGGGATTAGATGCTCAATAACAAATAAAACATTTTGATTATGTCCACGCTGGTTTGTTGCTCTGTTTGGCAAATTTGCTGATGTCTCTTGACTTTCAGTTCGGAAACACACACTGTCAGGAACTAAAATGATTAAACTGTGTAATCTGTTTATTCAGATCATATGCTAAAAAGTGTCTTATTTCACATGTATCTACTGTAGAGTGATCCCAACAAAGACACTAAACAAAGGATGAGCTCTCAGATGAAGGAAGACAGTCTTCACCTTCTCTTGACAGCTGCCTGCAGCCTCAACTCTCCATTGATATACTGCCGTATAAAAAATTACCTATTAAATTATTTTTGGCATTTAAATCATATCTATCACAAAGGCAGGTAAATTCTTAAAAGCACTGCATTTTAACATGTGCATCCTTTGGATTACACTTCCAGAAATGCTGCAGCTGAACAGGACTGTGATATACTCTGTACAGGTTAATAAATGAAATTTTACCAGACACTTCTTAGCCTCAGCCTCTGATTTCTTCATAATTCCTGAGATCCTCCATCAGTATAATTAAATATGTCTGTGCTATTTTATGGTGCTAAGTCCACTTATACCAGCTAAAACCCCTCAGCTGTTTGATTTGTCCACGCAGCTATCTCATGTCCTCTCCACCTTTTGGGATACGTGACAAATACTGATGTCTTGCATGAGAAAAAGTTTGTACAGCCCAATCCACCAACATTGTCAATATTGGCTCCAGCTTACTAATTAACTTGAGAAAAGTGAATGAGCTAATTAGCAGGGCAAACTAAATAGAATATCATTAGTTAGTCAATCAATGCTGGCTTCCACTAAGTGAATGAGTAATTTCCACACATTCTGGGTCACTGTCAACCTCTCAAATTTCCCATTGGACTTCCCTGTCCTGCAGCGAGTCTTAAACTGAAAATACTCAACAGGATGACCTGGTTCAGCCTACTACTTGTACTCCCACAGATCACCAGTGGTTACACTCTGGAAAACACTGAAACAGCCTCAGTTGCTTCAGGCTGGTTTCTGTTTCCTTCACTTAGAACAGAAAATGAGGCCAGAATTCTTCCAGGTCCCAAGAAACGTTAATTTTTTTTCAAAAAAATACCCTCACTTAGGAAATCATTTATTGAGATATAAAACTTGCAGCCATAAGGAAAACCTTCCAGACGGACAAGTGACCTAAGGAAATGGCTTCAAGTGGTCATAGAATCCCAGAAAGGGTTGGGTTGGGAAGAACCTTAAAGATCACTTAGTTCCAAACCCCTGCCATGGGCAGGGACACCTCCCACTGTCCCAGGCTGCTCCAAGCCCCAGTGTCCAGCCTGGCCTTGGGCACTGCCAGGGATTCAGGGGCAGCCACAGCTGCTCTGGGCACCCTGTGCCAGGGCCTGCCCACCCTGCCAGGGAACAATTCCTGCCCAAGGTCCCATCCAGCCCTGCCCTCTGGCACTGGCAGCCATTCCCTGGGGCCTGGCCCTCCAGCCCTTGTCCCCAGTCCCTCTCCAGCTGTCCTGGAGTCCTTTTAAGTGTTGGAAGGGCCTCTAAATTCACCCTGGAGCCTTCTCCTCTCCAGGTAAGCACGTCCAGCTCTCCTAATCTGGCTGCAGAGGGGCTCCAGCCCTGGAGCAGCTCCGTGGCCTCCTCTGGGCTCTCTTCAGCAGCTCCTTCTTATGCTGAGCACCCCAGAGCCGGGGCAGCCCTGCAGGTGGGGTCTCACCTGAGGGGCAGAGGGGCAGAATCCCCCTCCTCTGGGCTGGCCTCGTGTCTCATGTTAAATATCTTTGGCCTGCCTGGGCTCTTCCTCCAAGTGGGGCCATTGCCTGGAGCTGTTTGAGTGGTCCATCCATCAAATCCACATCTCTCCAGTTTAGAGGCCAGGATGTGATGTGGGAGAGAATCAAATGCTTTGGACAGATCCAGGGAGATGACATGATCTCTAACTGGCAGTTCCCCAAGATGTTTTGAGTGTGACAAATTAAATAGAAGATTATTGGCATCAGGCCTGTTTTTCCTGCTCACCTTTCCTATATCCCCCAAACCAGTCTGCTGACCCCCACCACACTGCCAGGCCTGCAAACCTTTCTGCAGACAGGGAACTCTAGAAATAATAACACAGCACAGTATAATACAACAGGCAGCCCCCAAAGAATGTGCTCAAATATGCTCTCACTGCAAGGTCCACTGCCCAAACTCGAGTTCATTTACTTTAGTGCTTAAAGCCTTACAGGAATGTCTCAGCTCTCTGAAGGCTCTGATAGCTGCAAGTGTAAACACTGAGTTGCAGTCATGGCCCTTATCCTTTCACTGATAGCATGTAATTGTTTATGGCACCCTCTTAATACTAAAATAACAACAAATACTCAGCTGGAGACAAGGGAAAATATAATGCACCAGTTGCTCATGGTGCTTAGGAGTCTTGTCATTCCCTGATTTCAGAGCTTTTCTGGTACAAGTTGTTTATTTTGACTAATATCCATCTTTAATGTCTGTGCCATGCAAAATCTCATGCTACATGTGCATTCAGACATCACGAGCAGTGTTTTGGAAATGAAGCATTTCCATTACTTCAGCTAACATCATCAGATTCAGTGGGAGACGATGACTGATCCATATAAATACTGGTTGGAACAAGTGTGCATGATGAAGCATCTCTTATTGATTAGCAGATTTGCTCTTGTATATGGTATTTCCCAACAGCCTTAATCAAGCCTTCTCTGGATGATTCAAAGAAATTCTTGATTTTGATAAATAGGCTGTCAGGCAAGGTTAGAGTTGTGATGTTTTTAACCATTGGTTGGACCTTACACCCTCCTTTCAGACCGAAGTCCTAATATGTAACACAACCCCCCAGAACTCACATATAATCCCAGAGAAATGCTGTATTTTGCTAGGACAGGTTTTGCATTGTACTTTGAAAAAAGCTGCTGGCAGCACATGAGGGAATTGCATTCTGAGAGGGTACATGCTCCCTGTAGCCTGCTCCTCCCAAATCCCTGCCTTTGTGTGGTCCAGCAGAGCAGTTTGTAGCTCTGCAGTAAACACAGGCATTGGAAGTTGTCTGCAATGCACTTTCCAACATGATGCCTTGTTTTGGCTGCCATTTCAGAATTTCTGATATAAAGAAGCGTTGAATCTCTGGGAAAGCCAAAGAGAAAGCTCGAGATGTGGGGACTTTTCTCCACCAAGCACAATGAAGTAAGGAGAATTGCAGTGTCAGTCAGTGGAGGTGAGAAGACAGGAGGAAGACATCCTTCCGTGCATCCTGCATAAAACAGAAATGAAGCTCCATTCAAGCATTCCTGTTTCCCTTAACTACTCCATTTGCAGGACACCCATCAAGAGCATTTTCTCCATAATGTTGTCTACTACAGCAAATACCATTTTAGAGGCACAAGAATTCTTGGTTGTATTATACATAGGGTGTCAGTTGCTAATGATTATTAGAATTCATATAAATAATCAATTAGTAGTATATAAATGGCAAATGTCTGGCAGAAATTGAAATCAGATCCTTAAAAATGTAATTTTTTGCTTTACACTTCAAGTTAGCTCCATCACAGAGGAGACAACTGCACATGATGCTGACATATAAATTTCAAAACCTTCAAATATGCATATTTAATCTTCAAGTACATTGCTGATGTTCTTCAAGGACAATTTTTTACTTTTGCAAATAATATTTGGATTCCTTGGAGGCAAGCAAGACTCCAGTACAGAAAGCAAACATTAGGCAATAAAACCCCATCACCTCTTTTGTCCATAAGAGACCCTTCATGGAACACCAAAAATGAGCATTATCTCCTAATACTTACTGGAGGATTTGAACTAGCTCAAGTGAAAAGACTGAGCACTGCATCATTGCTATATTACATTTTTAAAGTATTAATCTTCTTTTGATTTAGAGCTGATACCACTTCATACTCTCTCCACTCTTCCTGCAGGTGTATGCTGAGCACGGAGCATGTAGGCTCCAAAGAGCTCTGAAATGAAGCTCTGCTCAAAATAATGGGAATGCTTCTGCTAAAGTTACAGCCTTGATTTATTAGAAATGGTTCAAACATTTTTCCTAATTAATGTGAGCAAAGTGCCTAACAAAACTAGAATAATGTCTCCAGCTTGGACTCCACTGAGACTAATACTCATCCTTCACACTTCAAGGGGCAAAGTTGGGTAGGAGAAAAGAGGGAGCACTGGTTTCAGTCTCAGTGGCAACATTTAAAAGGTCCATTTAATGTTGGTATGTGAGCCATGGCAGGTGAACAAGTGCTATGTTTTTCCACTTAAATTGTAAATAAATCTTGAAATTGAGTTGAAAAATCTCACTGTTATCTCATACCCATATTTCCCTTCACCTCCTAAATGTCTGATATTTTTACAAATATATGGAAATATTTTCCATAACACTGCAAGAAAGTTGTGCTTCTATTTTCCAAGAGATAAAATGAGGTGTGGATTCAAGACCCATCTCTGGAAGTGAATTTTGGTTAGGTGTCTTAACAGTGGGAGTCATGTTACCCACCTTTAGCTTCCTGAAGTGTTCATGTCTGAGGGAGACGTGAGAGGTAGATTGACTCCACAGATAACAATCATAGGATGTGTCTGAGCATAACACACATCTGACGGTTTTTACTTCTCTTGTTTTAGCCTTTTTTGCCACATTGAGCAACATCCCCATTCAGTGTACTGCCTCTGCCAAAGCCCATTCTGGACTCACTCGCTGTACATTTGTCAGGGCTGTGCATTTTATTCCAGCAGCCAACAAAACACCAAAGTCCCTCTGGAGGTCTGGCTCAGAATGATTTGCCAACAGATGTGACCCATGTCATTGTCAGTTCCAGAACCAGGGTTTCAGGAGACCTGGCTTCCAGTCCAAAAGCATGAAAATTACTCTTGGGAGAGATATCCAATGCTCAGAAAGATGTAGAATCCTTCCTCCAATTTGTATGTGCAGTAATCGTGGAGCCATATGTAAAAATCAGTCAACCACTCACCCAGCAACTCCAAATGCTGAATGTGGTCCTGCATAAAAAGCAGAGGGGGACAAGACAGTGCCTTCTTCCCCACTGTTAGCCATCTGACTTCCACAGAAAACTTCCCATGTGGAGGGACAACTGCCAAATGCCATGAAGTCAGCCCTTTACATATCCCCTATGTGAGACATTAACTGCTTATCAATGCCACTCATGTTGTCAGATGTAGATTGGTGTACTAAAAGCTGTGCACATCAGTTTCCTTTTGCCTAGGCTGAAGGCATGTCCCCAAAAGTAGATTTCTTTCCAAATGTCTAAATCAACTTAGGTCAAATTATGTGAAACTTTGCCAAAGCACTTTTGCTAGAGAAGCAAAAGAACACTTCAAAACAGATCTTCTGGCTTGGCCTCCGATGGCACGAACAGTATGGTAAATATTGGAATTTGGGGGATTGCTAGGAGGAATGCCTCAAAACTGTGAAGCTGTTTTTGTCATCCTGCCAGTGGGATGTGAGGAAAACACCTTGTCTGAAAGCAAACAAGGAAATGTTTGCAAGTGCAGATATGTTTGTTGAGATGTGTTATATGTGGCTGAGATATGTTTGCTGTGTGTGTCACACTGGTAGGTCACCGGCAGAATTTGACACTCCTCTTCCACATGTTACTTGTGGAAAACCCCCCACATTTTCAGATCTTCACCCAAAGAACAGCAGCACTGCCAATGCTAAAGCAGACACTAAAGATCTTGCTCCCTTTTAACATCCAGTTCAGCCTTGCAGCCAACATGATTTGGTCAGGTTGGCACCATTGGCAATAATTTACCAAAGTCTACTGAATCACCTTTTAACCTCCTTGCAGCCACAAGCCAANAAAAAAAGAAAAAAAAAAGAAAAAAAAATCAGTTAAACTGAATGTATTCATATGGTGCTTTTCTTTTCCCTTGGTTCTAGTTAAAACCAAATATAACTCCTAATGCCACACGTTCGTAACAAAGCCAGAGGACGTCAGGTAGAAAATGATTGACTAACAAGGAAGGCTAATGACACAATAGCAGTAAAATGTATAATAAACTCAGGAATTACTATTTGATAGAGCCTTGCATGCATACACTCATGCAGACATTCTTCTCCCAGTCACACTTAGGGATGTAAGCTGTCATTAGGGTAAAGTGTTAAAATGTTGTGTAAAATTTCCTTATACAGTATGGCTCTGCACTTTGCAGTACTGAAGCTACTGCAGGAGTAGGTGAAAATTTTGGCAGGTAAGTAGATTATTACTTCTATAAAATATGATCTTTTCTGCATGAAGATTGAGATTTCCTTTAAGATTTTTTATAGTTCTGTTTAATGTATAAATAGGACCACAACCCCCACCCCAAAACCTAAAAAACCAAGCCCCCTTTACTCCAGGCAGACTGAGCTCACTTATTAAAGAATGCTTCACAAATTCATTCCTTTGTGGTAGTGAATGAGCAGTGGATAGGTTTCAATTTTTTGAAGATGTCTATCTTAATTTATTACAATGTATGTCTGCCTACAGCTTGTTCATGAGTACCTGGGCTGTTTTTAAAGTGATCAACTTTTCGTTATTCACTCTGTGGTGTGGCTGAAACTGGCAAGGTTAAAAAAATAATTTCCAATTCCTATTTGCTACCAATCCAGTCCAAACTGTATTTGTACTGACACAAGCTAGATTTGCATCCTCTCCTCTTTTGAGAAATTTGTCCCTGGGTTCAAATAGTAGGTCCTGGCTCTGGCATTATAAGATGGGGTTCTATCACACACTAAATGAACTCCTCAAGGTCTGTGCCAAGGAAGTCCAAAGTTAAACTTCAATGTTTATGTGAATCCATGCCTGAAAGCCCTGTTTCCTGCTATTATTACTGCAGGCAGAAATTTGTGAGCAGAATCATTCTCAGAAAGTCGATAGAAAGACTTTAAAGACAGAATGCTTTAAGGTGTAACTCCCTTCACTGCTGCTTCAGGTGTGATTTCCCTTGCCCAGTACTAAACCACAAAGTAACTGCTAGTTAGTTTCTGGGTTGACCCAATTCTAAAATTCCCCATGTGCCAAAGCCATCACAGTTACCAATCTTAGGATTTGTTTTTTCTCCCAGAATAAACTAAAGACCCATCCAACACAATGATTAGCCCACAGTTCTTTAATGTAAAAACCTCTCCAAAATTCAGATATGTATGTATCAAACACAAATTGACATGAGAATTGACTCAAATGGGTAATTGAAAAAGGTAATTTACAGTCTGGCATCTTGATTTTAAAGCTTTATTTTATTAACATCCACCAAGAGAGTAATCAATTTAGTGGTGAGGCAGAGCTAATAATTCTACAGAAGTTTTATAATGTCTGCATGCTTCAGCATGGAGTTTTGTCCTTGCTTTGTGTAATGGGGGATATTTATTCCATCCACACATTTTCTTTTCAATGCTTGATTCATAGAATCACAAAAGAAATATAAAGTGGATCAACAAGCAAGTGAGTAATCGTGAACCAATAGGTTACTTTCTGATGCTTATTGCAGCCTCCTTTTAAACATGTTTCTGAATGTGATGAACAAATTCCTTCCCTGTATGGTATTTTCGTCCCTTATGTGCCTTAATGTGTCAAGACCCTCTTTTTCAGTCGTATAATTATGATGATTAGGCTTTTCCCAATCCATTCTCACTCAGGAACACAGTGCTGTGTGTAACCTTTCATGAAAACAAAGGCAGTTGATATGTTTTGTGAGGCAAATTACAAATGAAAGAACTTCTTGTACTTCTGGCACCAGCTCAGGTTTTCTTTATAACAGTGTTCAGAAGGATGTTTAGGTACCACATTTGGAGCCCAGCAGTGTGAAAGGCACTGGGCATGCCAAGGGCTCAGTCTCATACAAAGGCATGCTGCCATGGATTGTTTACAGATATCCACATCTTCTTGATCTTACCTGGAATTTGCTTTGGAAGCCCAAGACCATCCATGTATGTTTTGCTTCTCCCCAGTCTGTGCAATACGAACTAATAATATGAGGGAAAATATTTTTAAATTAAGAAATATGACAGAAAAAATCCATTTGCCTGTGCCAGTAAAAGGAAAGGCCGACATTTATTGTTCTCTTTACACATTTTCAGAAGGAGATAATGTGAATGCTGGGTAAGAACCAGAGGAGCTTTGAGTGCAGTTCAGAAGGTGCCTAGGCCTGTTCATACACAGGGCCACTGGCAAAAATAAAAGCAAAATGAACTAAGATGGCTGGAACAAGGCTGTATCCATGACCTGCTTTAAAATGAGTCACTTACTACTTTCACAGCTGTTTGCTGCTGTGAGCTGGGCAGAACATTCCAGTGTACAACTTCTATTTCTTTCTAATTATAATTTTAATCCTTATTTTGATACTACTACTACTACTGCCATAAGAATTAAACATTAATTTGTGAAGAAGTTTGGTTTGATTTTGAATTTAGTTTTTGTAAAATGGGAACATGAAATCAAAAGTAATTTCAAAATGGAAGGTTCTCCTCCATTTTTGACAAGCAACAAAATAAAATATTCACATCACTTGGTTGGAAAGTGCTGCTTGAAGTAAATAAAATATCATTAAAATATGTCTCTCCAAATTTTTGTATTTGAAAAGCCACACTTTCCTCCAACCAGAGAAGACTTTCCCTGAAATAACTCCCATTCATAGGCAATCAAAATCAAAATCATTATTTTATTACAGGCCTGGAATTCAGGAACAAACAACTTTATAACAAAGTTAGAGCTTAAAAGAACTCGTGAAGAATTTCAATCCTCATTCTCTTTGGGTCTAAGGAAGCCTCAACTTATTCAGCAGATCAGATCAACCAACTTTTGGAAAGATTTTATACAGACCAAGGTATGAGATACTCTGCTAAGTTGTAGATATATTGAGACTTCGACAGAGTCGTTTAGGTAAGGCTTTTTAAAAAAAGCAGTGGATAAGTAAAGAAAATAAAACATTTTTAGAAACTTGATTTTCTCAATGTTCCACAGCATGCTATTCTTCAGCTACTGATAGAACACTGATAGCTTATGGCAACTCTTTCCTTTGTCAATGAGGGAATTAAAGCAAGAGATCGTCTTTGACATTTACGCTTTTCACTTATTTACTGGTAAAAAAACCTATTAATTGCTTTATAATCAGGAAATAATATAGGCTGGACAAGGCTTTCATGTTGGTGCTTCCCACCACCGTTTGGCACAACAATGGTCTTTCTTGAGGTGCTTTTATTTTCACTACAGCCAGTGAAAATTTATCACGTGCACACACACAGTTGCTGATGTGTGAGAATAATAAATAACAGCTCAGAGGTTTCTCCATAGTCTAAGAAAGGAAGCTCTTCTGGCTGATGAAGTATTATAATTCCAGTCAAAGGAGCTGTACTTCTCCACTGTCATTTGTTGCATTAAAATACATCTTATACGCATGAAGAAACAAAAAGTTTCTTTGCTCTTTTCTAAACCATTGTACTCCTGTGAAACTTCGAATCCCAAAAGCTTTGCTTGAAATTACTGCCTGAACAGAAACCTTCAGCTTCTGCTTTCTCTAGGAGACTTTATTCTTGTTCTCCTGATTATTATTTCAGCAATTTAATCCTTCTTACCAACAGCAGCAGTGAATGTAAGGCTTCTGTGTGCCCCTAAAATTCTATTACCTTCATCCTCTGTGCTTGTCTCTATATCCAAGTCACCTTTATTAAGTCAGTCCCCAGTGCAAGCTCCACAAATGCATTGGGAAACAGATGCTTTGAGTGTCTGTACAATAATTATTGGGGTATTCTGTTTATTTTAATGAGACCCTGGATCCCTGTAACTGCAAAGAACATTCACACATTTACAAAAGATTTTATAATGCATTCCAATGAGAAACCATAAGCAGATTCAGCTCTTCTGCACTCATGCAATAAAGAAATGTTTAAGGCCAGAACCTGGAGACACAATTGAATGATTCAGCCCCATGAGAAGAGCCAAGAGCTTTCACTTCTCAAGAGAGCCTGAGATTTGACACAGGCTTAAAACAAACTTTTACTATTAAAGAGTTTCTTGTCAGAAAATGCTCACCTCCTTCACTTCAGAAGGGAAAGATAAAAATAGTTGACCATTCCTATTTTCCTGAAATGGTCCCCACGCTCTCATTTTTGTATTTACTTTCACTAGCTAAGCCTGAGAAGAGCAACACATACATACTGAGTTAACAAGATAAAGGGAAAAAAATTAGCAGTAGAAGAGATAAATGCAGTGGGTAAAATACTCAAAGGTATGATGCTAGAAGAAAATATGACTCAGCAGGCACTGCACACAAAGTTCCTGCGGCCTTACTGAAACAAACCCTGCTTGAGCTGAGTGGGAAGTAGATGCAGACAGAGAGAATAGGAACCTTCTAAGCTGTGTGCAAAACCTTCCTGCCATGATTCTCACAGACTGCGCTGGTCCTAAGGCAGCCTTTCCTCCTGCTGCTGGCAGTGCCCTCTGTCCTCATCCACGCTGGGGTGACACTGCTGCCTCAGCCTTGTTTCGTTAGGGCAGGCACCATCAGGAGCCCTAACTCCTCATCTCTGATTTTACAGGGGAATTTTCCATCCAAAACACAGTCCTGCCTCCTTCACCTTGCTGCTCCTTCCCCTCAGTCCTGTCATGGAAGTGCTCGTTCAGACTTGGACTGGGCCATTATAAGGAGCTCATCCTTCTGAAAATAAAAGAGATCTTTGATTTGAGTAATAAAGTGGCTGCTACTTCCAGCAGCAGTAAAACCCTGGGAGTGAGCAGGCAGAGAAAGGAGAGATGCTGGGGCTGCCTCTCTCCATAGTGAAATGGAATCTGGCTGGACTGGGGAACTACAGAATTAGTGTGGGTGAAAAAAAGCCTTTGGAGTGAGTGACTCCTTGGGGAATTATTTGGACCTTCACAGGATGGCTGTAACAAGAGGGGCTCACCTGAATAATGGCTTTCAGCTCCCTTTGGTGAAAGAAAATGTAATATCTGAGGGGGAGGCAAATAACAGTTATTTCACCTCCCAATTGTTTATCAGCACCCACGTTACTGACCTCCCTCAGTCACATATAAATAATTTCTTTTTCCTCCTCACCTTTTTCTATCCTTGCCTCTTGCAGGCAACACAGAGACCCTCCTACCACAATATCACATATTTAACACCTCCTCACTTACATGAACAATAAACATAATCAAATTTATTCTTCTGGGCTGCCCCTCCCTCTCACTTAGGACTAAGGGCTTTCTTGACACCTTTGCCAAAAAAGCAGCACTTTGCAAACTTGAGAGAGAAAACTTCGAACTTCTGAACATTATTTTTTGATGGAAAGTGTTAACAACCACAGCAGACCACGGAGAGCAACATCACAGAAAATAAACATGAGCGGCAGGAAAGAGGAGGAAAAAAACCCTCTTGTGTGATTCCTTCCTTGGCTTTGCAAAAACTTGCACTTGATACGTGAAGAGCTCTGTCTGAAACCATTAATAACAAAAACAATCACTAAATGAAAGAGCAGCCTTGCAAGCAGCCATCCATAAAAAGAAAGCCAGTTAATTAAACAAACCACAAGCTATCTATGGACTGTCTCTCTCACTTTAAAGTCCTCAGTGCAGAAAAGAGAAGAAAAAAATCTCATCAAATGATATAATCATAGCAGCCTCAAAATAACTCACACATATTTCCAGATAAATCACTCCTGAAATACTAAGTGGCTAGAAAAGCTTGTAGGGAAATTGCGCCTCAGCTGCAATTCCTGGTTCTTGGAAGGGCTTTGGAGAATACTGCATCTTCTATCTGTTCACTAAATGTTTATTCCTATTCCTTAAATTGTCAATTTTTAATATAAAACTTTAATTAATCTCTGGATTCATTTCACTTAACGTTGCAGGGCCATTTCATTGTGTCTCAGAAGGCTCCTAATTGGAATTGAAGGCTCAGGGTTAGAAACACAACATTTTTCCCTTGCCAAAACTTTACACATCTTTCTGGGAAGGGCCAGGAGCCCCATGTGAACGGGGGAATTGGCTGTGTGAGGATGGCTAAAGGCACTGCTGACCCCGTGCACATCATGGCCCTGATGGAACAGATAGCAGTGAGCTAATGGAACTGGATGTGCATTAATTTTTCTGAGATTATACACAGCAATGAGACGCTTTTATCAGCTTCCGTGGGTCACAGCAGCTGGTAGGAGCCTGAACAGTGTCATTCCATTATAAGGCTATTATTGATCCAGAATCTAATTTGAGATCAATTTGGATTGGAATCAGAACCCAATATGACAATGATTTCAGAGAGGATAAGAGATAATTTACTCCTCTGGGTGCCAAAAATCAATTTTTGTTTTTCTGCACTGACCCAACGGACAAAAATGAAAGAGGGAAAAAGAAAAAAAAACCCAAACCTGAGGATAATGTGCAAATAAAGGATTACAGTAATCCAATCTGAAGGTGATAAAAGTATAAACTTGGCTGCAACCCCATCTGAGGTAAACAGACATTTAATCCCACCTAAATATCTCTGATAATGGCAAAAAGGCTTTATGCTATTTTTGATGCATTTGGCTAATACAAAATACAGCTTCGAATTCAAAGCAACTCCTTGCATTTCTCACATCTTGCTTTGTGGCAGTCAACATCTGGGAAGTTTATGTGGGGCTGTGGAGAGCCAGCAGTGCTGTTTGTGCTCCAGCTGTGCTGGACACATGGGCACATCTGCATTAAAGGGCTGAGATCCACACCCCCCCTGCTCGCAAGAGCCAAATGCCTTCATCGTGAGGTGCCACGATGGTTTTGTCCTGATCCCCAGTGTCGCCCTGAATTTTCTGCCTTCTGTCTTCGTGCTGTAGATTCTCACGCAGCTTCATGTAAACAATGTGTATTTTTAGAATGTTTACATAGTTCTCCTCTGAGAGAAGAAATGATTGATGGTGATGTCCACCATTCAGGTTAGAGAGGTGGCGACCTGTGTAGCCAATCCCTTGACCTCTGTACTAATGTATAAATGGAGTCAGATTTTTGAATTAAAGAGTTTGTTCCCTTGAACTGCTGCTGGTGGCCTCATCTTTGTGTCCCTGAAGTTGGGACACTCCCAGCCTCAGCGATCAACACCCCAGTGCTCCAGTCTCTTCCCAGAGAAAGGGAGGATGTCCAGCTGGCTGACATCCCTTTGCTGTGTGCATCCCAATCCCTCTGCACCAGGAGCAAGGTGGGCACCACGAGGAATGTGGTGCTGGACTCAGCAGGGTATCAAAGACATCCTGCAACACACAGGCACTGCCCAGCTCCTGCTGCTGCCCCCCCGCCCCGAGCACCAGCACACGGCCACACTCACCCAGCCGGGGCCTCTCCTGGCCCAGGGAGGGCAGCACAGACAGCCCAGAGGGGGCATGGAAAACTGAAGGGACTTTTGCTCCGAGTCGTTGGTAGAGCTGAGAATTTTCTGCTCTCTCCAGGGCTGGCCCTTAAACCCTTTTCAGTTTTATTAAGTGCAGATGTACTGCAGAGATGCGGGACTTAGTTATCTACAGTGAAAGTGGAAAGGGCTTTTTCTTTTTTTATTTTTTTTCTTTTTTTTTTCTTTCCTTTTCTTCCAGACAACCGTGGTGGAGTCAGTTTTATTCAGATTTGTCTGTAATTGGAGCGAGGCTCTCACTGAATCTAATTTCAGCTGGAACTAATTATAGGGGGAAAAGGTCATAAATGTAAGATGGCTGCATAACTATGTTGGAAGAATATTGACATCATATAGTATTAACTCTGCTCCTGTTAAGGCCATAAATACTTAGAATAAAAACAGCCATTAAGAGACAGAACAAAATGTACCTATTTCTTCTTATTAGAGGGGAAAAACAAGGGTGGGAAAAATCTCTAAAGGAAGATCTAATAGCACACATTCAAGAAGTGCTGCACACACACACACAAATAAATCAAGAAATAGAGATCGACTCTCTCAGACAAAATCCTGAGCCATACTAGAAACAACTATCACTGCTACATCTGGACTGAGCCCTATCCAAAACCCAAGAGGAAAAATAGAGTGACAGAAACAGCCATATGGAATTGCCAAGGCTGATGACCAAGCTAGAACAGGCACAAGATTCCACAAAACCATAAAATATGTGGGTGCTTCCCTTCCCCACTGTCCCCAACAGAGAAGGAAACCAGCATGTGTGACAGGGAGGGATGAGCCCAGACCTCATGGAAACCGTCGTGAGGTCTGAAAACTCACCTCTCACCTGAGCCTCAGAGGCTTCAGGACATTTCCTGGGAACAAAGTCACAAGCAGACCTAGGTAGGACTTCTCACTGGGAATCCTCCATATTTCATGGACTTTCCTGATTTATTAAATGAAGTCCAGCATTTTCTCTCTACATACGTTTCCTTGTGATCAACACACCACCAGTACAAGCAGAATAACTTAGAAATGAGAGCAAATTATGCACACAGCTTACATTTCATCTGCTGCGGTGCTCAGGTGACAGGAGTTTAATACCTAAAAGGTTACATGGTCTGCTTTATCCCCCAGGCTGAACTGCAGGGGTGACCCGAGTCAAATTACCAAACACAGAAACCCGCCAGACATCTCGTGATGAGCTGCACTGCAACGAACCTCCAGAGACTCTGGAAGCAGCTGGAAGGCATTGCTGAAACATCAACTGAAATAAGTCAGTAATTAATTTTTTTCTCTTTCTCTCTCAGCAGCCCCACCAGTGGGGTGTGGAGCAGAAGCTGTGCAGTCAGTGGCTCTGCAGGGGCTCCCCAAAGCTGTGTGTCACAGCAGCAAAGGCTCAGCCTCCGCCACACTGTGCTTTGTGTGACTTTATTCCCCCCTTCCTTCAGCCTGAAGCAAATTCCTAGGAAGTTGATGGAGGGGCATGAAGAGATGAAGAAAGCAGCCTGCCCTTGACACAGCAGTGTCTTCTAATGGTGTTTATTGCTCCAGCTGCATTGGTGAAGGATCCTGTTCCCTCCTGGGTCACTTCCCACCACTGAATTCCTACACTGATCTCTGATTTGCTGCCTTTCAAGCCAGTACTTCTCAGTCACCATCTACTGCCATCAGCTGAGCCCACCTTCCTTTTGTCTCTGCTGTGGCCACAAGGAAGAGCTGATCCTTCCCCCAGAACATGTTTAATAAAAAGAAAAGGGACAAAAAACAGCTTTTCAGAAATACTACAACAGACCCAGAACCAGATCATCATGAAATAAACCTTAGAAAGAAAGGAAAGTCAAGACCAAACCCTTAATCAGAAGGAAGAAAGCATTTTTATCCATACTTTGCTCTCCAGTCATTATTCTACTTGCTGGAACATTAGTTCTTCAAATTGTTTTTAATTACACGGCCTAGAAATAAATATGCACCCCTATTAGCATGCTCTCAGGGTGAATACAAAGGGTACTCACTTCCATTCCAGTCAAGGCACCATTCCAAGGTGATTTATACTCTCATTATAGGCTGTTGCCTTGCCTATGTAAATTTGTAATCAAATATTCTAAACAGTTGATGATAAATACCTTTGGTACCTACTGCTCACAGTCATTCCCACAGCCACAGGGCCTCAGGAGTTGGGCCGGAGCGCTCACACACATGTGGAAATGCACAGGAGCAGCCCACACAGGTACTCTGCCATGCTATTAAATCTTCTAACAGCTTTGGCTACACGAACCCACCCCGTGTCAAACTGCTGACAATTTTTTTTCTTTTGCCATGCTTAATTTAGCCAACTCCCCTCTCGTTATATAAGCTATTAGGACAAAAGGAGCATTAATTAACTTACTGAATTTTCGATTAGAAGTTGCACTGATACTTTATCATTTTACTAATCTGTTCCAGAGTGGATTTTTTAGAAATGTTTCAGCGTGAACCAACAAGTTAATACAATAATTGTTATCCTTTCACATGATTCCAATATTTTGCATCACTCTGCGATGGTTAAACATCCTTTCAGTGCAACAGTCCAAGGGAGAAGCATTTTTCCTACACACGACAAATCCTTCACTGATACACTTTCAAATACTTCATGTACCATACCTTAAGATTTTGTTTAATTTCTGAACAAGTCCCTTGGTTGCAATTCCAGGCTTGGACATCCACAGATGGCTTGAAAAGTGAAAAGTACTCGCATAAACTTTACTTAGATGGGAAAACTGAAGAGAATCAGGTTGGTTAACCTGTTCTCGTGCAGCCAGCCCTGTTTTCTGCACCAATCTAGTCACAGGGTAGGACAGAATCCAGGAATATTAGGATGTCAAACCCTCGAAAACTTACACTGAGCATTTCTGGGCATTACAGAGTTCCACAGAAACAAAAAAAAAAAAAAAAAAAAAGGAAAAAAGAGATTGTCTTTTTTAATGGTGCAATACAATTTGTACAGAAGTTTGCTGTCCAGGTTTGACATTTCTCACTCTTGACTCTCTGTCTCTGCGTGCAATTCTCAGTCTTTTAAAATTCCAGCCTTAATGAAATAGGTAAGCTTCAGAAAAGATTAAGCTGAAAAATACAGCAGGAATACAGAATGAGGGCAGGTGATTGATCTTTGAGTGGATATCCAACAGTGCAATGAAATTCTCAGGCTGGTTCTTCTTTATTTCAAAATGGTTTTGATTCAGAGGGATTTTATAGCAGCTAAATCATGCAGTTGGCACAGACTGTGCAAGCTTTTCAGCATGTTATACTCTGAAAGATGTCACATTTGGCAGAGGCAGCAAAGCTCCATGAATTTATTGTTGTTTTCCATTGAACACCAAAATCCAGGGCATCAAAAGCTGACACAGCACAGTCACCACGCTGTTGTGTGGGGTCATCTGCCACCCTGACCAGCACAAACCTCTGAGGGGATGCTGTGCCATTTTCTTGGCAAAAAAACCCAAATGGGACGTGCCTTGAGGCCAAAGCAGTGGAGCTGTGTGGAGCAGGGGGGCCCTTGGCACACTCAGGCCCTGGGGACAAACTGCACCCCAGAAACACAACTGGTTTGCAAACCCAACTTCCAAAGGGATGCACTTCAAGGCTGCTCCCTAAATAATCACCTTCCTTCTGGGAGTAGAGTAGTGCTTTCAGAGTCTGTAGGGCTCCTCAGAAATGCCAAATTACAGATATGTTTGAGCATTCCCAGAATTGGGTGTTTAATTACTGCACCTATTTATTATGGGCAATTGCCTTTCTCAGGGTGACCGAGATGCAGTTTCATTGAAATTTCAGCTTGAACACACTGCTAATTAGCTCTGTGCAAAGGTGTCTAAAAACATATGAAGATCAAAATATTACCTTTGTATTTCCTTTTTCTGTCCTAAACTCTGGCTAAACCACACAAGCGGAAATTTCACCACAGCCTTTTAGTCCCCATTAAATTCCAAGTGAAAGACAGTCCATTTTCAGTCAAAAGTAGAGCAGAAAAAAAATGTGACTAGAAAAAAATTAGAATGGTGTTAAGAAGCCATTTTTCTTTTCCACTCAGCTTGAGCAAATAGAAAATATTGCAGAGAATGCTTGAAAACTATATAATGATATATTCAAAAAACAAAATTAAACCCCATTTTTTCATAGACCAAGATGTTTTATGTAAACAATCAACAGGAAAAACACTTTGAAAATTTATCATGAATCCTCTGAAATGGATATGGCACAGCTGCCCTCTCATTATTCCTGATGAATCTACAAACTCAGGAAAGAAAAAAAGTGCTCTCTTTTAAGATTCTGGAAGCCTCTTCCTTTAATAATGAATGTTGGAAGTTATAAGAGATGTTTAAGCAGCTTTTGCTTCTGTTTTCCAATTCTAAATATCTAGTCAGGAATTCAAAATCTCAGCAAGTACATGGCCACCACCTAAGCAGCTGCACTGTGAGGAACTACTGCAAGAAAGTTCAAAAGAGTGCTCTGACCCTCAGTTTAACCTTGCAAAGAGTCTCCTCTCCCTGCTGCTGGATATACAAAAGCAGCATTAATAGAGTTCGGGGTGTGCAATTTCTCTGTGCATCAAGAGCATTAGGAAGGTTTTACTATGTACATCACAAATAGGTAAAGCATATCCCCCATCCAAGTTTCTCATTATGGGAGATATTATATTAGATTGTTATTCACCACAGGAGAATGTCACACTTTTCTGTGTACTCTAGTTCAGCACTTTTCTAATTTCACGGACCTCAATTTACATTTGTCAGTGTCTGAAGTTGGATGATATTGGTCTACTCAGGAAATGAGCTAAAGGGGAGAGAGGTCTCTCACCTTTTGGGCAGTACCATACTTTGATGATGCATAAATAAAAGACAACATGAGTGTGTCAGCAAAAAAATGGATGTCCCAAAACTCTTTGATGCAAAGGATGATGTTTGCTAGAAACAGAAGGTTAAATATGTAGAAACCGTGAGGCTGAAGGGTTGATGTGAAGAAAACCTGGCTGATGTCTTAGCAGAAACCCACCTTGTCTTTCACTGACAGCGTGCAGATTTCAATAGATTACCAATGCTGATTAGTGAATGTATATGGAAATTATATTTACAAGTTCAGTGATATGAATCCCAAAGAACTGGCATTCCCAGTGGCCCTGATCCAAAGACCTGTCAGTTGTTTTTTTATTACTTTAGTGGGATTCAGATAAGCCCCCCCAGGACTTAATCTCCCATAAAGGGGCAGCTGTGTTACCTCCACTTACAGGTTCACACTTCCAGAGCAACTACACATTGACACTTGTTAATTCAGACAGGAGAATTTACCAAATATTTTGTTCTAAGCATTCAGAAACATTTTCCTAAATCTGATAACAGCTAAGATAAAAATCCTCATCTGTTTAATGAAATTTATCCAATAATGAACTTGAAAGTGTTTCAGAACTCTTTGCTGATTTCTGATGCAGCTTCATGGACATTTGCGGCTGCCGTTTAGACTGAGCTGAGGTTAAACACCAACTTCCCCAGGCATCTCTACAAACTCATTCTTATTTACCCTTTGGGCTTTGCCAGCGGTTTGAATGAGCCCCAAAGTCCAACATCAGAGCTGACATGCCCAAAAAATCAGTCACATGTCAAGTGTGAGCTGCCCAACAGTACAGGGCACCCAATCTCACAGCTGTAACCCTCACACTTCAGCTTCTTTAAAATCTAACAAAAACCAAACCAACCAAACAAACAAAAACAAACAAATTCACTTACATACCACATTTTCCATCTTTTGCACAGCAATATAGGCTTTGCAAAAGGAAGCAAAATTTTAAACCAGACTCAAAACTCGGGACAATAGTGAAGCTTGGAGGGAGAAAATCAATTCAATAAACCCAACCCACCAAACAAACCCCTTAAGTGTTAAAACAAGGCATTTGAATAGTAACAACTGTTAAAATGAGCTCTGAAATCTCCATGCAACATAAGATTTTTATTGGCAAACAATTAAATCTCTCTTTAAGTGCACTTTCTCTGTAAAACCTAATTTATAATCTTATCAGGCATGTCTCTCAGAAGAATTTCCTACTAGTCTGTGTCTTTATCTGCACAATGCAGAATGCTAACAATTGTCTTGCATGTTTGTTTCCAATGTCAAAGACTGAAATTCCAATTTAAGGTTCTGACTGCTTTCAGAATTTGATATTATTTTTAAAGTGCTGTCACTTTTGTTCACTTGGTGTGTCAGACAAACAAAACACAAGAATAAAAAAGCCTGTGTGAATGGTAGGAAAGGAGGAGAAGGGCTGTGTTTGCTGTAGCTCACTTGCTACCCATCATTTTCCTGGTGCCCTCCAGGGCCCCATCTGGTTTCAGCCCTACTGGTTAGGATTTAACTTTTGCAATGAGCATTAAGGTAAAGGAAATTGGGGCAGGGTGGAATGAGCAGGGTGCACTCCGGGTGTGTTGCACCCAGGCAGGAATTCTGCAGCCTGAGGTGGATCTGCCAGTGCCCAGCTCGGGCTGCCCTGTTCTGATCTCTCTGCCCTGGGTTTGCCTGGAAATCAGCAACAGCTGAGCCTTTCCTACCCACAGACCTACACCACAGTGTGCATTTCCAACTAGAATAATAGATAACAATTTCAATCAAACCATTTTAATTCTAAGAACTGCTAACCCACCTCTTTTTTCCACTTCAGCAGAACTCAAAGGAGAACAAAGAAGGTTGTGGCTTTTTTTTTTTCAGCAAGCAAATCATACTACTCTACATTATTATTTCCTTCCACTCCCCCTAGTCCAAGTTCTTTAAGAAATGGAACCACAGCAGTCACACACAGTACTAGCCTAGAGAGTATTTGTTTCATTTAACTTTTTTTTTAACCCCACATAAAATCCTACTAATTCATTCAACATAAATAGGACACATTGCTATTCCAAGTTTCCCCTCCCCTTTTATTTAGCTCAGAACACCTGATGGTTAATTCCCAGTTGAGATAATTAGTCCTTGGTTATCACCAGTTATTGTCACCTGTTCAACTTGCAAATGTCTACAAATTTGAGTTTTCTAATTAGCAGCATAAGATCCCCACAGCATACAGCTAGAATGTACTTTTTTTTCCACAAGGCAAATCACTTTTCACTTACACACTTTGTCTATTGAGTCTCATTTGGTAATAGTACTTTAAAAATTATAGTGTTTTTCACAGAATAGACTTGTCATTGCCCTACCTCCTATCAAGCCCAGATGGCTGCTTCTATAAAGGAGAGAAAAACAGAAAAGGGAATTAAATGAAAACCCTCTCCCTAATAAGTATCCAAGTCAATTTAAATAGTTTCATTTCATTTTTACATCAGAGTCCTGCCCTAGTATTAAGGCATGAAGAACATTCTCGGTGTGCTAATAAGCCCCATGACATGTTGAGCTGACTTTTCAGTAAGTGGAATAAGCTGTAGTTTATTTTTAACTTTTATGGTAGGTAAACTGCATTAGAGGCAGCAGCCCAGTGCATTAGATCTGGGTTGACTTCCAGCTGAACATAATAAGGTGGCCCTCTGATTAAACCAACACAGGATAAGGCTTGGAATGTGGAGGAGGTACTTCTGGAAGCACCATTTTCAATCCCACAGCACATGGTAGGGATCACTCAACATCTCAGTAATTACTTGGCTTTGTTTTCTCTAATGCCTGCAGGGGATTTATGGCGCGTCCAGGGAGGTGCCCAGCCCACCTCTTAAGAGAAGTTCTGTGGCAAAAACGAGCTGCATCACTTTTTGTGGGAATAAATCATAGAAATTCCGATCACTTCTGTCACCTTTGAGCAGTTCCTCTGCAAATCTGAGAGGGCTTCCGAGGCACAGAGCATGCAAACTGCTGGCCTGGAGAGGTGAAAGGGCTGTGCCATTTGGGAGCCAAATTCCTCCACTTCACAGAAAGCCTTGGGGTCAGAAGGGACTTTTAAAGGCCACTTAGACCAACCCCCCTGTGCCTGAAAGGGACATCTGTAGCCAAATCAGGCTGCTCAGAGCCTCATCCTACCTGGCCTTGAATGTTTCCAGGGATGGAGCAGCCACAGTTTTGCTGGGCAACTTGTGCCAGGGCCTCCCCACCTGCACAATAAGGGAGTATCTTAATCCTTCCTCTGGATGTGCTGAGAACGGTCCAAAGCAATCCATGAATCCCAAGCAGAAAGGGCAAGAAAGAGTCTCCCTTCAGAGGTCTGTGCAGTTTATTATTAAGAATGAAACCTTTTCTGT
This sequence comes from Cyanoderma ruficeps, assembly GCA_008694505.1. NCBI lineage: Eukaryota > Metazoa > Chordata > Aves > Passeriformes > Timaliidae > Cyanoderma > Cyanoderma ruficeps. The sequence continues at coordinate 1,336,981 of VZDJ01000017.1, read as the reverse complement.
AACTAACCTCTTCTGATTGACCCATTACTTCATGTTTGCACATAGTCCCACTCCATGGGGATGCCTGTGGGGATATTCTTGCGCTGTTGGCCAAAGCTTTGAGACAGATTTGGTGACAGTGAAAGTCCTCTCTAAAAGCACTGGTGTCTCTAAACAGAATTATTTTCAAGACAGCCACATAACTATACCTGTCTCTGTGAGGTTTAGGATGCATGGAATAGCATTTACAACATTATAGACAGACAGAGAGGTACTGAAAGGTAAAAATGGTCTGTTTTGAGCCTAAAACTAAACAACCCAATGAAAGATTTTCTGAAGAATGCTAGAAAACAAGCTGTGGAGTACTAGGTAAAAAATAGCTTCTTCCAAGCCTATACTAATGATAAATGGCAATGCTGCTGGCTGGAACAGGTGTTAACAAACTCACTGCACTTTTCTCTTGTCCCTGGTTCTCTGTCTTGGGGCAGGGACCAGAGCTCAGACTCTCAGACACATTTGGGCATCAAATTCCTTTGAAATTGAGTTGTTAGATTCCTAACTGTTTTTGAGAACCTGGGTTTAAATGAGGATACAATGTCTGCTTATTGCTTTGTGTCTGGAGCCCATGAATCAGCCAGACTCACACACAGTGGAATAGGATTATTGCTTCATGGCATGGGCAGGCAGGAGCAGTCACAACCGAGCCCTTGGAGATCCAGGCAGCAAGAAATTCATGAAGATTTAAAGTAGTTAAAGGAGTTTATTTTCCAGGTGGGAAATCCAGGTGTCAGAAGGAAAGCAACTATAAATTTTCAACCCAGCTTTGCACATAAAATGTAAAGCCATTTGGAGCACACAGAAAGCTCAGTATGAACTATGGCTGGTAGCTGGTGCAAGGTATGGTCAGTGGTTTTAAATGATTGATAGAGCTATCTCTGCACTAAAGTACTAAGATTGGAATAGAAGAAAAAAATTGAGAGGTGCTTTATACCTCTTTTCTTCCTCTGATGGTCAAATAGAGTTCAGTTGTACCAAATGACTGTTACTTTTACCAGTGATACCTATGGTAGCTCTCCATACATCTACTAGAGCATTTTATTACAAGAAACATAACAATATGACATGTGGAGATGGTTTTAAAAACATCTAATTTATTATTGTCTCTCTAGAAAGTAAAAGAGGTAGAGCATATGCAAAGCAGCTTAGTTATTTCAAGAAGAAATGCATATGTGAATAAATATTTAATGCTGTGCTTTATTCCTACTTAAATACTCAAGAGGGCTTTCTGGTATGTCAATGAGTCATCTTTGCTCAATGGATTTATTCCCTTTCACTTGTAACACCTTGGGGTTTCTCCCCACAATGTCCTGTGAAACAATTTGGTGCAGGGAGCTCCAAGCCCTTGCTAAAACAGCAGCAGCCTGCAGGCACTCCTTCCCTCTCCTTTCCAAAGACCAGAACCATGTGGGTTTTCACCCAGCATCACATCATTTTAATGTAATTTCCCTGGAAGCAGTGTCTTCCCAAGGACTGTTCTGCACGAGGAACACTCAGACAAGTGCTGAGGGAGCAAACTCCCCCAGAGCCTCTGAGGAGGACTCCGAGGTGCTGACTCTTTATACTCAGCTCTGAGATCAGTGCATTAGCTGACTGGCATTTCTCTTGCTGAGAAAAGATCAATGAAGAAAAGATCAGCTGAAGAAAGATCGATGGTGACCAGACAAACCATTAATTCATAAGAAAAGAGATTTTGCTTGGAGAAATAGGACGTTACCCTGAGGCTCAGGCTCACACTTGATTGTTCCCAAGTCTTACACACTGACCTGAGTTCTCTCTGCAATAACCTGCCAGCCTGGAAAGGACAGGGTGAGAATGAGCCCCTTGCTGGACAGAGCTGCACACACACAGAGCAGCAGGCAAGCAAAACAGGGGAGAGTAAAATCATAGACAGTCATACCACATGTGCAAAGGGAGCCCTGTATTTTCACAGGGGAGGATTCCTCATATTTTCTGTAACAAAATGTAGCTGTTCCTCATAACCTAGAATTTGATATTCCTTCTGTTCTGAGGTCTGCAGGTTCTTCTGCAGCTGTAAGATCTGAAGGATATCTGGTTTCTCTTTAACTACTGTCACGAGCATCTCACTCCTTTTTGTGGGGAGTGAATGGAGTTGCACTCCTGGATCAGTGCATTGCTGGAAAAAGCTGTGGCTGGGCACAGTTCTGTTTAGTTGTCTCCCACTGGAACTCCTCAGACTCTAGATGGTCATGATGCTCAGATTGCCTGGGGGAAAAAAAAAAAGCAAACAACCCAGCTCTTTCAGTGATAAACTTTTCCAACCCCCCAAAAATAATTCAGGTAAATAAGAATATATGCCACAGTGTGTACGTGTACATTCACAACAGCATTCTGTGGTAATAGAGGCATGAGGTGCTCAAAGAACCATTCCAGGTTCAGCTTTAATGTTGTTGAGACATTAAAGGAGTTGTTAAAGAGCAGTTCACCTGTGGATACTGCCAAAGAGAGGTAGCAGGGCTGTACTGATCATGTTTTAAAGGGCTGCTCCCTGTGAAGTATCAACAGCACAGCAGCTGCAGCCAGAGTGTCCTGCTTCCACAGGAGAAAATAGCTGGAGATGAGATCAAAACTTCAGATGGAGCAAAGTTCCAGCTTTTCCAGAATAAAGGAGGAGGTTTTATTCTACTATGTTTGTTTGTGCGTACTGTTAGCTGATCCTCTCTTGGAAAGTTGCCCAGGATCACACACTGTCACTGTCAGTCATTGTCCTGTTGCCACAGGGGGAGAGTAGCAGTGGGTCACGGGAGAAGACCCAAAAAAGCAGTTGAAACTGTGTTTTGGTGAAAAAAAAAAAAAAGGATTTTGAAAGAAAAACAAGCAAAAACCCCTCTGAAGAAGCAAAGCACCTTCACTGAAGTGGGAGTAAGTAAAGATGTACAGTTAGCATTTAGAATTTTCCAGGGCAAAAGGGTAATTTCAAAATAATGCCTGGCTATTCCCAGGGTGACAAACCTCAGGCCAAGCTCTGGAACACTGTGTGTTCTACCTGATGGATTTCATGAAAAAAAACCCAAACCAGAACATATGGTACAAGGCATGATCCCACCTTAAGCCACTATCCTTTGCTGTTTGTGCTGGGAACCAGATCCAAAATCATAACCTAGTATTTATTTGGGATGGCAGGCTGCTGATTATTATAAAGTAATCTTTGGATACATCTTAATATCTACCTGAAGCCAATACCCACTGTCTTAATGGACTGCCACATGTACCCAATGAAACTATTAATTAAATGAAGCCTTAGTGACTTCTGTGGTTAAAAGAAAAGTAACCTGGTTTATAAATCTAATTTCAAATCACTAGGTAATGGCTTTCCCTTGCTTATTAGATTTTTGCTACTGTCATCAAAAGAATAAAAAAATCAGATTAAATTTGAAGTATTGCTTTAACAATATGTTTCAAAAATGCTTTTAGAATATCTAAACCTTCCCCATTGTTTCCTTTCACTGCGAAGTTTCACGGGAAGAACTGAGAGAAACAATTCAGTATTATATGAAGACAATGCAGGAAGTATATAAATGTGTCTTTCCCCAAATCTCTTTTTCCTTAGAAATGTGCGGTGAAAAATCTTGAAATATGAAGAGTCTCCTAAACAAAAGATAATTTAAATATACACAGATTTTTATGTGATATATATTTGAACATATAATGCAAGTAGCTTCCCGAGGAAACAATGAAGAATCAGGTAAAGCGAAGTGAGACCCATTTTTGCTAAAAAGCCAAGGTGCATGTTTCTCCTCCCGAATCCCTGTGACCCTCAGCAGCCCCGTGTTCTGTTGTCTGCAGTGAACCTGGTGCATTTTGGGGGAACAGTTCCCATTATGGGAATGGGTCTTGCTGGTGAATTTGAAGGAGGACAATACACAGCTTCACTTCCCATGAACCGTCAGAATATTTTTTGCTTTTGTTCAGATTTCAGCACAACTTTGTGGGTGAAATCCAAACCTCTTTCAAGCCAGTGGGGGTTTTCTCATGGATTCAAAGAGGCAGACCTGCTTTGTGAGGATAAGCTGGAGCTCCATTTTGCCAAACTCCACATGACCAAAATACATTGTTCATTTACAGCTGCCTTGATCACAAATATGCCTCATTTTACTTTATTCTGAGTCACTCCCCTGAGGTTTTAACTTACATATTTATTATTGATTCAGAAATATCTGGCTAACAATGACAGCCTGACTTAATGGCTAACACAGTTTAGACATCTGTCATTTTTAAGCAGAACTCTAGAGAGAAAAGTGTTTAATAAAGCTCCTGGGTAAAACTCCAGGCCGTCTAATCAACAGACCTGTGGCTTTGCATTTATTGCAATAAATTCTTTCCATGCTCTGGGGCACGAGGATGGGAAAAGGTCTGGAGGGGTCACATGGGGAGCCTAAGGGAAGGGCTGGAGCTGTGCCAGGGGATGGTTATTTTGGGTATCAGGGAAAGGTTCTGCCTCCCCAGAGGGTGCTGGGCACTGCCCAGGCTCCCCAGGGAATGGGTGTGGGAAAACCCCTTTTCCTGACCCAGAGATGGGGCTCCTGAGAGGCGTTTTAAAGACTTTTGTTCCATTTTCAGTCTCATGAGAAGGGTGAGATGGTACAGACGTTACAATTCACACCATCACAATCAGAAGCCAATATTTCCTAATTTCCTAATTACAATCCATTATAAGCATTTTTTAGCCCATCAGCTTTTGCCACACAATGCTACTAAAGCCAATCATCTAGAAATATGCCACGTGGGTTTGGTACAATACATCTTTCGTTCTGTTTCTCCAAAATATCTAGTCTATTTGCAAGGTCATCATTTGGAACTTGTTTCTAGTTTCTAATTTCTCTCTCAACAATGTCTGTCCTATTCCATGGCCTTTCTAAGTCAGCACACCTTATCTCAATGTCTGCATACAGGTGCACAAGACTGTGTGGGCCTTTGTCAGGCTTTGAGAGCCTGTGTCAGGCTTTGAGAATCCTTTACAAATACATTTCCCGTAAACGGGCACGTCCCCGAGGCTGCCAGAGCTCCAGGAGCCTTTGGACAGCGCTGCCAGGGATGCCCAGGGGGGATTGTTGGGGGTCTGGGCAGGGACGGGGGCTGGATCCATGATCCCTGGGGGTGATCCCTCCAGCTGGGGACATTCAATGTCCCATGGTTCTCAGAGAGGTTTCCCAAGCCGAGGGAAGTTCCTTTTCAGTGTTCTCCAGTTCCATATAAGTATTGCAATGGACATTATGAAATTTACACCCACTATTATCAGGAAAATAATGATGGGGTGACATAGGGTGTCAGCCCAGCCGTTCCCAGGAGCTCTGGCTCAGCTGGCAGGGCAGCTCCAAAGCTGAATTTGTGGCAGAGACTTCGCAGTGCATTTCAATACAACACTGAGTTTAATTAGCACTTGGGCGATTCCTTTTGTCGTCGGTAAACAACAGGAAGGTTTGACAAGGCAGAGAGTGCATTTGCTGCTTTCATATGTCACTCAGACTAGACCATCACCAGGCCCAGACTAATAGTTCTTTACACGAACTTGTGCTAAATAGTGTTGGATTTCTATGTCTAAACCTGGCAGGTTTTCCCAGGGTTGCATCTGATATCAAAATCAAGGTTTATTAACATTACAAAGAGCACCGCTGTCCTGTAGTGCCCCTTTTATCATTCTAAGCAGCTGCCTTGAGGCAATGCGTTTAACCTTGGGAAATGGGAGAGGAATGCTGGGAAGACAGAAATCTTTGACAGCTCAAGCCTTTTACCTCTGCCAAAACCTGCCCTCCTTTAGCTGCCACACTGAAAAAAAGAGGAGACCCTTATTTGATGTTTATCTATTCCTTTCACTGCACTTAAAATGGAAAGAGAGGGTGGCATTTCCTTACCGTGATCTCCCATTTGTGCTTCAAACACTCTAGGGAAGAAAATTTTCCTTTTTTTCTACTAGGACTTGTAACAGAAAGACAGAGCTGGTGAATGGGGGGCACCAAAAGAAACCCCAAACCATTTAGCAGAGTGCAAATTTTTAAAAACCACAGTTGTGCAGATTATCTTATTCCTACGACTTTTATGCCTTATGATAAATTTCACATTCCATTCACTATTTCATCACCTGTTGCAATAGCAAAGGAGCTGTCACTGGTTCAGTTATAAGCCCTTATTTGTCAGGGTTTAGGGCTTAGCTGTAAAAATAGAATTCATTTTGATGTTTCACATATCAATTCTCACTTCATACACATCTTTTTTCTTTCAGAAGCTCCCAAAGTATTTCCTAAGCTCTACATGAATATAACCTTTGAAATGCAGCTAATTCCACAGTTTCTGGCTGGCCCTTGGCATACTGCAAAACACCAAAGCAGTGTGGATACAAATTATCTATCAGATAAAACAAACATCTCCAGGTTTAAATGTTGGTATCACACCTCTCAAGCAAAAAAAACCCAAACCCAACCAACCAACCAACCAANCCAACCAACCAACCAACCAACAAACCCCAAAACCAAAACAAACCAAGACAAAAAACCAAAACAAAACCAAGCAAAAACAAACAAACAAAGAAAACCCCAAACCCAGAAGTCCTTTTTCCCTCAAGTTTCTGGCAAAAATGTATGTAATGAGCTGTACTATTTGGGGCCAAATTCAGGAGGGATAATGTGCACATCCTCTAAGGGATTTAATTACACCTCTCTGCTTTCCTGGGGTGTATTTACACGGCACAGTACAGTGCTTTTCCTCCTCAGCAGGCAACATCAGCCAAGGCAGAAGCCAGGGCTGGCTTTTGCAGGCAGCTGTAGCAGTCAGGTGTCTCAGTGTGGAGCACTGATCAAACCTGGCATTCGAGCACTCTAAGCTCAGGGGACACGGCCGTGCTCCCTCTCCTCAGAGCCATCTCCATCTAATGAGATTTTGCTCTTATTCAGGTGAATTGCTCAGCTGCTCTGACCATAAGCAGCTTAATGTTTTACTTCAGCTGTATGAAAACGTTTCATGCAGCCAATTCCACTTTGACATGAGTTATTGGCCCTGCTGGGTGTCTGGATTCCGGCAGAGCACAGCCTAATTCCAGCTCTGTAGGGATCCTGTTGGCTGAGGGGCTCTGCAGAGCAACAAGTCCCTCTGGAAATCACACCACTGAGACATTGTCCCTACAGTGAGGTAAGTACATTGTCCCTGTTTGTGTTTGCATCTAGAGCTGCACTTCCTCATCAGTGCTCATTAGGACTCTGCTAGGCTGTTACCTCACCCTATGCACAGTTTGTGCCTCCTCTGATGAAGAGGAAGAAGTCTACCTGTCTTAGTTTGGAGAGACAGGTGTCTGCCAGGGAAAGGCCAGAGCTTCCCTTGGAATGGAGAATGTAAACCCCCTCCCTCTGAATTATTATAATTTTGAAATTAAGGAGCTCTCAGGCAAAGATATGGGAATAGGAGTAACAGTTCTTTACTAGGAATATTAAAAAATGTAATAGTACAATAAAAAAAAGCAAAGTAACAGAGAAAAACCCTGTCAGACTCAGAACACGACCTGTTGGTCAGGGTGTTGGAAACAGTCCAGTCAAGTCCTCCTGCAAAATGTGGATGTGGTTCTGTTGGAGCAATGAAGGGTGCAGTTTCCCTCTGAAGGTCCAGTGACGGTGTAGATGGGTCAGGTCCTCCTCTGGGAATCCAGTGCAAACAGGCTGTGCTGGTGTTCTGAATCCCAGGTTTTATCCAGGTAGGAATGCTGGGCTCCTCCCCCTGGGTGGAGCCTGTCCCCATGGGATGATGGAATTGTATCAGCCCTGCAGTGAGCCTGGACGGCCCATGAACAGCAGATATCCCCTGGAGGGAGGATGGGTCCTGGGGGAGATAAAGAACACTGCCCCACCTGGTTTTAACAGCTGAGCCATTAACAGAAGGCGCCCACCCCCTCCCCCTGGAGTTAGAAGACATAAACACCTCTTCAACCGGTTTCAACAGATGGAAATGGAATACACACTTTTGGTTATACCTTGCATTGCAACCCACGACACCACCACAAAACAGAGTTGCCTTGTGCAAGCATTGCTCGCCTTCTTTTTCCGTGGAATGGTCCAGCTGTTAAGGAAACTTCCCATTCCAAGCCTGCGGGGGCCCCTCTGTCAGTGCCACTGCAGCCCCTGAGCTGGGACTGAAGCCCTTGGCAGCTGCTCCCTCCACACTCAGGTTTCATCACCAGCTGGGCCACAGGTTTCCCATGGCACAGTCTCAGATATCCTGATCCTTAAAATAATTTAATCCCTGTGCAATAACTAAATAAAATCTGAGCTCCAGCTGGTGCCTGAGAGAAGGAATCCCTTTTATCTCTTCACACTTTCACCATGAGGATGTCTGGTCTCTCTGACCATCTTACATTTGTATGGACTATTAACAAGCTCTGACTCACTAGCAGGGGAATTTTCTGGCAAATCTGAAGTCCCAACAGCTCCAGTGTATTAAATATAAGCTCAATATTTTTGCAAGTAGCAGATTACTTTCTAGCATTCTTCTAAATCATTCTGTACTCCTTGTGTCTGTAGTTCCAACCAGCTAAGTTATGGCTTTTTCATTACCCCTCTTAAAATCAGGTCTGCTCTGAGTTTGTACATCAAAAGTGATGTGTGTGTGCATAAACACTCAATGTCTATAAGGATAACTTGTTGTCACTGTTGTAAAAGTGTAGCACAGATTTATATACCAGCAGTGTATTATAATAAATATTTTATATTTTTATATACATACTCATATAGCATATAAACAAAATATATTTAAGGAAAGCTGAGGCTATGAAATTAAACATTTGAGAGTTGTTATTCTGCTTTCCTTTCACTTGTCCTTTCAACCTTACTCCAACCCTTTTCATGTATAATATATCTTTTACTTGCATCATTTTTTGGTGCTGGTGCCTCATTCACACTCAGGGTCTGAGGGACTCCTTCAGAATACAGGTTTGTTCTCCAGCAGCCAACTCAGGCACAGTTAGCACTGCACAGGGGACAATTGCAGCCTCAGGAAGTAGGGCCAGTTTTACATCAATTACCTTGATAAACACAAGGATCACGTTGTTTCTTGCCATGTGGGCCTCAGGGCCCTCAGACTGGCTTTTGGACCTCCATGGAACCTGCTGCTTTCTCTCAGCTCCAGGCACTTTGCTCTGAACAGCCACTGCTGGGACAAAGATCAGTAACGTGGTTGCCCGTGCCAGCAACTCTCACTTCAGCATTTTCTGGGAAAGAAAATGACTGTGGGAGCCTCAGTTAAGGATGTCCTTTAAGTTTCACAGGTTTAATTTTGGTAAGGCTGACGTCCCCCTGCTCAGCCCTCCCCACCTGCTCAGGAATGCTCCTCACATTGCCACCTGCACTGGTGGCTCTTGTCTGCCTGGTCAGACACGGAGCTGTACTGCTCAACGAGGAGCGGGGCTTTGAGCCTGACATTTGACACATTATCAGGATATCTTATTACCACTGCAGGGATGTGACCAGACTAAAATGTGTGCTCTCACATGCATATGTCAGGACTCGTGTTCGTGCTGTCATTGTGTCCAGACTGGAGTAGTGCAATTCACGTTTCTCTTTTGTAAGGAACAAAGAGTCTGTGTCACATCCTTCCAAACTTGATTTTTACAGAGATTTATGGCTGGACCCCACTTGGTGCCCCTTGCATTCCAGAAATATCTTTTACAGGAGACTGGAATATTGTGAAAGAATTGAATATGTAACAGAGTATTATAGGCAAATTTATTTTTCCCTTATCCTTTTCTTTTCTTGTGATATCTGTCTTACACACACAATTGGCCAAACTTAATTTAAATTCAATTGTCTCAATGGCATTTTAGTAAGACCAGGAATGAAATTGTTGTATTTATTATATAGGCATTTCATATAAACTTTAAGTGCTTTAGTGATACAAACAGTCTCTTAGGATTAAGCACTTTATTATGGTAGCCTCTTATCAAGAAAAGAAATTGAAAATTTTAAAAATAAATGAAACTTTCCTGTTCCTCCCTAAATTGTAGTCCCAACTTGCATATCTGGTTCTTGAATTTAGAGAAAAGTTTCAATTTTGGGAAAAGTAATTAATTTTGTTGCCTCTAACCTTGCCCTCTTTTGATGGAAGAGTTAAGATACCACTGTTTTAATTCCTTGGCAAAGTGTTCCTTTGACTGATGTCTGATTTGGAAGATATTGAGCTTACCTTTTCCTTTATTAAATCTCACCTCATTAATCCTAGTTCTATACCTTGTGACAGTGTGAAACAATGGCTTTCCTTCTTTGAAGTTTGCAGCTCTGTAATACTGGGAGATAATTAGTATATCCCACTTTGTCATTCCTTGACCAAGCAGTGCATATTTAGTACTCGTAATCTCCCCTTATTAATCCCCTTACAGCTTCTGTTACTCATCCTCCAAACCTCTCTGGTCTGAGCAGCCTCCCAGCACTGGAAATTAAAGCCAGTATTCCAAAGGCAAGATTTACAAATGCTGTGGACACAGGGGCTGTTTCCCTTTAGCTGGACACACATTTCAAGTCACTAAATTGGGCCTGCATGTCTCTGTTCCCAGAACTGGAATCCAACATTACACAACTTGGTGAAATGCTTTTGAGGCTTGGTCCAGTTGAAACTTCCTCTCTGCTGTCAATCCAGTCAAAAGTTATTCCCCAGGAGAGACTTTTCGTTGGAAAGTTCAGTCAAGAGCACTGTGACAAAGTGAAAAACCATTTTCCTGAATAAGGGCAGATTTTTCACAGAAAGGAGAAATCCTGGATAGAAAAGCAAAATTAGAATTTATGTTTTTAGGAGTAATGGGGGAGAGCGAAAATGACACTAATTTGTCTTTATTGTTTAAGTAACATTAACAAAATAGGAGTCATACGTGTGCTAATTATTAAGCACTAACTTGGATGCAAGGAAGGTACACTTAAAAGCTGGGATTCACTGCAAACAGAATATTGGACCGTGCTGCCATGTTCTGTTGTTCCAAAGGATTAATTTAGTAATGTTTGTGTTCTGGTGTGGACTGGACTAATCAACACCAGGTTGATTGAAAACTGGCTGGACTGATGGGCTCAAAGGTTAATTAGCAACCAGTTGTAGATGATGCTAAATTGGAGGAGCTGGGTAGCATTCAAACCCCAACCTGCCACTTCACAGCGACCCAGAGAAAACTGACAATGAAGCCATCAGGGACCTCAGTGAAGCTCCAGGAGTGCAGAATCCTGCACCTGTGGAACCATCTGATGTTGCACCTGCTTGTTCAGAGGCTGGGAACCAAGTGGCTGGGGAAGAGCCCAGGGTGGCAGTGCCAGGCTGGGTGTCGCCCAGCAGAGGGGTGTCCTGGCAGAGGGGACACGCTGTGCTCAGGGTGTGGGAGCAGCAGCATGGCCACAGAACCAGGCATGTCATTATTTCCTGCTGCTTGGCACAGGTAAGGCCACACCTGAGGCAGCGTCCAGCTGGGCAAGGGCACACCTTGGAAGGCTGCCCAGGGCAAGAAGGATGTGAGAAACTGGGGAGAAACACATGAAAAATTACCAGAGTTGTCTGACCTCTAAGGAGAGACTCAGGCTGGCTGAATTTGGTGAAGGGGATGCTAAAGGACAATCTAATAGCAGCCTAAAACTGTTTTGAAGGAAATGGCAAGACAATGGAAGCAAACCTCAGTGGTGCCAGATGTTAAAATGAGTCAAGAGCTACCAACTACAGCTCATGAAGGTCCTTCTAGGGATTAGAAGAAATTTCTTATCTTTGAAGGTACTGCAGCACTGGAACAAGTAATCCAGAGATAGTGGAGACATCATTGTAGAGGTTTCAAGGCTTGGCCAGGAAAACCTGCAGCTCTCCTGACCTGTATTAGCAGCAGCTGTACTCTAAGCAGGAGGTTGGAACAAATAACCTCCAGAGATCACTACCAACACATATTTTTCTGATTCTCTGTGTCTACATTAGACTTACTGGGAAGGACCTTTAAAATTGCCTTTCATGGCTTGCTACAAAAGGAAGATGAAAATCACAACAAAAGAATTCTGCCCCAGGAAACTGAACACAGGGGCAGTTTGGGCCATGGCCAGATGTGTCTGTCTCAGCTAGAGCTTACCCCAGTCACCATCTCCTGCTGCTGATCGTCTCCATCTACCACTTAGATTCCTCACTCTGTCTCTTGGAAAATGGCAGCGTTCCTATTGGATAATTTAAATACAAAAGCAGTTTCCTTAGCCCCCTTGTGCAGGAATGAGCCAGGTTAAAACCCCCTGTTATTAGGCATGGTTATTTAGCCTAGATCATTTTAACAAAAGTGGGCAAGTGATCAAGCACACGTGCAGTGATGTCTTCAGTGCCAAGGGAGGGCAGCCTCTGGAGGAAAGGGGAGAGCAGTAGTGAGCTGGGTGCAGAAACTGCTTAACTTCACTGAGCTGCAGTGAGAGCATCACACAGGCATCCCTACCAAGGAATCCACGGGCAGGACAGAAGGCTCACTGTAAAAAACACGAGGTACTTGTGGAGCCTTTGTACCATGTGAAGCAGCACAAACAGCTTTTTGTACCTTCCATAACCTCTCTTATAAGTGGAGAATTTCAAATGCATCAGGTACAAAGGGAATAAAAGAGGTAATATGTATAATTCATAAGACATGTAAATTATTTCTGCTCATTTCCCGATTAAAAAGTGTGGGGGTGTGTTGTGTGTGCCAGAAGGGAAATTCTCAACCACCCTGAAGAGAGGTAAGAATGGAATCTAAACCAAAGAAGAGATTATAAAGAAGGGGTGGGGATCATTGTTATAATAAACTGACTTGGTCCTGTTCTGACATCTTTCCTTCTATACACAACAGGAACCTTGAGCCTTACTGAGAAGATGAGGCCTCTGTTGAGTCTTAAAGTTTATGCTCTGAATTGCTACTTCAAGAGAAAATTCCTGAAACAAGGCACGAGTCCAAAAGGAAGATCTGCCTAAAAGATGTTATTGCCCATGTGCCGTTAGGGGCTATCTGAAGGTCCTTGTTTTGGTTTGTCCAGAGAAGGCTGAGGCACGAGCACAGCACAGAGAGGAAACACACCCACTGGTGTAGACTTGCCCATTTATTGATGATGACACCACGTTTGCATGGTTTTCCAGGAAACAGGATGGCAAGATCACGTGGATCATATTTGGGGTGAAAACGAAATGGTGCAAGAAGGGAGAGGCGAGCACACCAACATGCACTGCAGGTACAGCATCTTCCCAGGAGATGGGTCCAAGCCTCCCAAAGACACAGCACAAGGCAGAGGAACATGGCACTTGTGATGGGAATGTTATTCATAAATCAAAGGCATAATCTGATCTGAGCCCCGGCCAGCGAAGCAGCACGAAAAAGAAAGGAGCCATGGCTCACTAGACAAGGAGATGTCTGTTTTGGCAATAAAATACCTGGGAGGGAGGAACATTCTAGATCTGCTCCCAGCTGGGTTCTGTTGGAACAGAGAAGCTGACATGCTTCCTGGACCTGTTTCCTGCTAGCAGCTGCAGTACAGACTCTTTGAAGATGATGAAAACCAGGAGCACAGGGGAAGCTAGACTGGATTATTTGGGGATTTTCTGGCATATGTGCGAGGTGGCTAAGAGCAGTGTATTCTGATGGATTACTGGGAGCAGAAAGAAATCCATGGCATTTATAAGCCTCTTTCTGGTTTGAAAAACCTCAGTGATTATGGATGTGTGCTCCCTTCATGAGAATTTCCCACTGCAATGAGTAGCATTACCAAGGCTTCTGGTTCACTGCCAGTGAGGATATAGCCAAGGTGTCTCTTTTTTTCTCTTTTCTCTCTGCTAGAAGGAGCTGTAGCACAGCCAATTCAGTCTCTTATACCATAGGGGTTACAACATGGGTAGTACATGCTCAATTCTTGTAGATCTCCCTGGAGATGGTAAAGTTTCAGAGATAAATTTCTGGAACTAGGAAGAAATTCAGGCTTTGAGAAGACAGTAAGGAATTTAAAGACTCCAGAGAAGTGTATTGCTGGAGAGTGTTACCAGTAAAGACCCAAGATGCAAAGATATTAAATTAAGCATGTTGTCTCAGAATTGTGATGTTTAGACATATGCCATAAAAAGGCATTTCAGGATGACACAGAGAGGCTCTGACTATGTTAAAGCAAGGGTAGCTGCAGATTAAAAGATCTCTGTTAATTTTTGGCCACAGGACAGATTTCAAAATGCTGCTATAGATTGAATATAAAGAGAGAAAATAGAGATTTTTTTTTTAAGAACAATGTCATGCTTTCAATTGTATTTTCACTTTCCAAGCACTTTCTCAGACTCCCCTTATCATTTGTCAGGAATTCAAGATATTCTTTATTAACTTAGATAAAGAGCAACATCTTCCAGAACATGTATAATATTTGCAAGATTTTAATTCTTCCTAACTGGCCCAACTGATTTTGTTCCCCTTTTTCAGTGGCACTGATTCTTTAAGTTAGATGTCTGGATCTATCACAGTACAGCAATTGCTGTTTCCCCTTCTTTCTTTAACCCCCAAATCCGAGTCTATGCTTCTGCTGCTTTACCACTGCTCTGTACCTTTCCCTGTGTTCTCTCCACACCTTTTCTATTCCACTGCCAGTTTTCCCTATTCCAAAACCCCAGCCAGGTGCCACCCCAGCACGATCACTCTGGCATAACTGATCATTCCCCTCGTTATACCTGGGGTGCTACATTCCCTCATTTTTCCCCTTTCAGGTTCGGAACCAGAGCTCTGATAACGACTCAGCCTTTCTGTACTACTCTACCCTGTGTTTAGGAACAGAAGGCCATCCCTGTGCTCTGCCAGCTCTCCTTAGAATCCATGATACATGCTATTTCCTTTAGTATCTCATTATATGTGTCATCGATGTCTTGTTTGGCCTGCAGCCACATGGCAGCCTGACAGGCCTGTGCTGCAGTTTGGCAGCTCCCGTGCAGGGCACAGCTGTCAGCAGCTCTTATCCTCCATTTCAGAAAATCAGCTGGTGCTGGCAAGAGATCATAAGCTGAGGCTAAGCAGTAGCTGTGCCTCCTTTGGAGCAAAGCAGGAATGGGAAAATCATTCGGGGGTTCATTTTCTACCCCGGTCTTTTTGGCAGCCCTTTCTTACTGATGGCAAATCTGATAAGCTCCTTCTTTTGTGCTCAGCACTCCATACAGGATGGGCTTTCCTCCTTCCACCACTTGTTGCAGATGCACAGCACAGTGCTGAGGAGCACGGGAAAGGGAGGCTGCTCATGACATGTATGAGCATATGCTCAGAACACACACTCCAGCTGCTTCTGCAGGCCACTGGCCTGGACACAGGGAATTAGCCCACTGCAGGAGGGGTGGAAGGCTGTCTGTCATGCTGGCTGTCTGTCACGCTGGCTAAGGTCCCATTTTACTGCTTCATGTCAGAAACTGTGAGGATCAACTGGTGTGAATATGATACTGAAGGACAGAGGACAAGAAGAGGGAAGGGGAGAAAGGACAGCAGAGAAAGCAAACAAAAAAACCCTCAGCAGCAAAACAAAACAAAAGGAATGAAAATCATGAAGAAATGATTTGCAGGGAATGCTGAACAGCACCACACCTGGTTCCTTTCAGAGCACCATGTTGATTTTAGGGATGGTTTCTCTACTTCTGGCTTTTTATACACTTTGAGAACTGAGCTGGCAACACAGGGGAAGAGGAAATATGACTCTCATGCAAATGAAGGAGATAATGAATGATGAGGATGAATTCAAAAAAGAGAGTGAAGAAAAGTGGGAGTTCTTAGTGCCTATAGCTGAGACTAGCACTGCACTTTACCCAGAGAACCAGGCACACTGAAAAGGCTCCTCAAAGATAAGTCAGGCCAGGCTCCTCTGAGTGAAAGTGATGTTAGTGAAGATAAGGGGGGTGTTGAGGGAGCCTGGGGCATGGTGACAATGCAGAAAGGCCATCATGGATCTGTGAAGGAACAGAGCAAGCCCACAGGTGGTGGGTGCCAGACTTAGACATGTTGTGTGGATACAATTAGTACCCTTAGACAAATAATTACGCATCGGTGCCAGCAAGGGAATTGCAATCTGGCCCATCACTGTGAGGCACAGTGGGCCCATCTGAGTGCCTCTCCCTCTCCTGGTGAGCACATGACCTTCTCCAGGGAGACCTGTCCAGGGAAATGCCCCTGGAACATCCATTGCTGTGCCTCAAGTGGATTCTGGGACCCATACCCAAAGGCAGGTATATGTTTATATACCTGATAAACAGCATACAGAAACCTGGGGACAGTGTGGCCTTTAAAAGAGAAAATCAGTGCTCCTCCACCAAGACAAAGAGGACCATAACCAGACCCAATCTGTCCAGCTGCTGGACTCTTGGAGTTCTCCTGGCAGGCTACTCAAAGCACAGGGTTATCTACTCCTACATGGAGAGGAGCAGGGAACAGTCCCACAGGGTCTGTAAATGGAAGGCCACCTCTGCTGGGACTGCAAGGCAAATTGCTGGTTTTGGAAGGAGCTTGTTAAATATTCATCCCTCACAGAAAAGTTGTGATGTGGGATATATTTCTCACCTTGATTATTTCTTACTGGAATTGAAGCCACATCACACCGTGCCTTGCTAGAGGGATGCACCTGAATCCCTGCAGTGACACTCGGCAGTGACAGCAGTGCTCAAAAGGAAAACTTTAATAGGTATTTTTGTTGTCCTATAAGTTTTAGACACATGAGCTGCTACTAAGGCTTGTTTTCTCCAGGATGGATTTGTCTCATGTCCTTGCCTTTCTCCCCGTGTTTCGTTCAGGAGCCTCGGCTGCAAACTGCAGGGCCACCTGTGTGAGGAAAGGAAAACAAGGATGGATCAAGGGCAGAGTGGCAGATCCCCGCGGTGTATGGTCTGCTCTAAGGCCTGGCAGCAGCACTGCAGATCATCGGTGAGAGGACTGAGCTGGAAGAGGGGATGCTGAAGCCATGGAGAAGGCAGTTTCAGCATAGATTCATGACCAGGTTCCCCCAGTGCTCAGACATGTTGGAATTGATTGCTTCACAGTGTTATACCTCACAGAAATCAGGGTGTTGCTTCTTGAGAGTTGCTGTTAGAACCTCCTGGTAAATTATTTCCATGAGGCAAATTAAAGCAGATGTCATATCTGGGTGATGCTCAGGAGTTCTGTTGGTTCTTTAAGTCATTATGACAAAGAGTCACAAAAGAAATGAGTTAAGAACTTAGCTATAAGGTGCTTGATTTAGCTGGCCAGGTATTCAGCCTGACCCTCAAATCCACTGACACTTGTACACTAACTTTTATAATTAACTTATTATTAACAGCCTGGTGTAGATACACACACACACACACAATGCTGTCAAGCCATGTTCTCCAAAGATGTGCAAACACTCAGGCCCTCTCGGCCTTTATTTTGTGAAAAGCAGTGCCAAAAGGTGACAACTACACAGATGTTAAAACAAAACAGCCCCTGTAAGCATAGCATTCATTTAATCTCAGAAGGAAAAAAATGACAAGACCTGAAATCTTTCTCTGCCTCAGTGAAAACCAAGTGCCACAGGGAAAACCCAAGAGCAGAGTTGGGATGAACCAGCAATGTCTTGTGGGAGCCAGGGGTATCAAGTGGAAGAAGCAAGATCATACATTCAATCTACATCTCCAAAAGCCTGTGTATACCTAGATCTGATTCAAAAAGATATATTTTTATCACTTTGATATTCCACTTGCAATGAGGGGAAAAAAAACTTCAAAATGATTATAGATCTAGTTGGATTTGGGAAAGAACATTAAAGTCTGAGATCATAACTGAGCTTTTCAAACTCAACAGAACTCTCTTGAAACCTTAATTTTGCAAGATACTTAAGCATGTGCTTAATGGTAATCACTAGCTGAAAGCAGTGGGACTACTTGCATGCTTACAATTAGTGGGAATGCTTAAGCACCTTGCATAAATTGAGACCTATTATTCTCCATAGGTATTGGGAGCCCATTGGGAGATGAGTTTCTTGTGGCATTCTGCAATTCCCTCTTCCCAACTGTTATAATATATACTTGCAAGCTCACAGATTCTGAAATACATTACTATTATGTCTGTAGCTGCAATGAAAACCGAGCTGGAGCTTTGGAGTCTGTTATTTGTAAGTCTGATTTTTGTCTGCCTTAGCAGAGAATTGTCTCTGAATTTTTTAAGTATTTCCACATCTCATAATGAAAGTAGGGCTTATCACATTATCCCACAAGAATTAAATATTTACTTGTGTTTTGGGTGGTAGATGCAGTCAAAAATATAGGAATTTAATTCTTCAATTAATGGAAAAACTTAGGGATTATTCACTGCCTTCATTAAGAGCTCAGCAGTGTGATCAGGACATTGTCTATCATTTCCATCACTCCAAAGCACACTATCTGCCCTGACAAGCAGAACTGCCATGGCTCAATCTGCCACCACTCTACCTTAACATTTCCAGGGAATCATCAAGGGATTCTCTGAGAGCAGCTGCCAACATGTCTTTGACAGGCCGCTCATGTTTTTTTGATTTCTTTCTTATTTGGTTCTGCCTGTGCCACTTCAACGAACTCCAGACATCAGTCTGGGTTGTAAATAGGTAAACTGAAAAGCATCAGGAAAATCTGAATGAATCAGAGCCTGACAGAAATAATATATTTTAAAGGACCTGTGCATAGTGTCACAATTCATCCATTTAGGGTGTTGCAGGTAAAGCAGCAATTGATGCTGGTTCATGCTGGGCATCACCCTGTCTCTGTGCTGTCAAAATCATCAGGAAAAAATTCTTCATCTCCAGCCAGCAGAGAGGCTCTTCTTAATCTTCTCAGATGATGGCCTGGATTGTCTTTGTTCCAGGCTTATACACTCCAATTCAGTCTGTTTGGGTCGAATCCAAAGTTCTGAGGAAAGCTGCAGCTAAATCGGAGTTCAGTGGGCTATTTCTGATGAGGCAAGAGTGAAAGACAGTGCCCAATTCCAGATCTTCCCATCTGCCACTGTCTCCCCATTCTCTGTTCAAAGTTCTGTCCTTTTACTGAAGCAGGCAGCACCTGGAAAGATTGGCACTTTTTGGAAGTTTGGGTTTTTTTGTCAAGGGCCATGTGATTGGAGGAGCGTGGCCATGAATGTGCAGAGCTAAGGGAACAGACTCTGAGTCTCACAAACTACAGGAGAGCAGGCAATGTGTTGCTGGACACAGACCTAAGGCAGAAAGAGGTGGGTTTTCCTGCACCTCTTTACAGGAGGTGATGACATGACTGCAGATGACTCGAACGCTTTTTTTTCCCCCATCCATTCTGGGTAACAAATAGTGATGAGTTCTGGACTGAAAGTTCACATTCACATTGATTTACATTAACTAGACCAGCACACCTGGAGATGTTACTGCACCCCAGGCAGCTCGTGGCACCTGCATTCCACTGTAGATCCTTGTAGGGTTGGTTTGGGTTTTTCAAGAGAAGACAGTGTGGAGGTTGCTGTAATTCCTTCAGGCAATGAGGAATTCCATCACCAGTGCATGGGGAGGAGCAAGAAGCTTGCTGGGCTCATTGATGTGTGTCCTGTGTGTCTCCTGAGCTGGGACAGGATGTGACCAGCAATAGGAAAAGTTTTGTGCACAGGCAATTCTGATGCCTCATCTGTGCAGGGGGAAATCTTACCTGGGTGCAAAACAGCAGCAGAGGGAAGAGAGCGGGACTGAAAGTCTGCCCCTTGTTTTAAAGTTAACGAAGCCTAGCAAGGAAAAAGCCATGTTTCATACTGTGCTGGCTTATATTACAGCACAGCATTCAAATCCATTGTGAATTTCAATCATTGGTCTACTCTCTATCTCCAGGTATCTCCACCAAATCTTAGAACGGCAAAGAATATCCAACTGTTTCTGCTCTGCCAAGTTAACTATTATTGCAGCATGGAGATATAATATTAATTTTGTTCCAGTGAAATTGGCTGGCATATGTGTTTCTGTGAGCCAGGCAACAGGTCATTACTGAAATAGCAAAACAAACCTGTTCGCCGTTCTTGGTCCAGCACATTGCATTTAGATTTTAAGATCATAACTGTTGGATAGCTCTCCTGCAATGATGTACAAGATCCACTCTGCCAGAAGCCATATTCTTTCATAAAATGACTCTGCTGTATCTTCCTTTTCCAGACCCATCTCAATATAAAAAAATTTAACAGTCTTGCAGACAATGCCAAATATCTTTCATTCATAATTAAGGTGAAGGCAAGTGGTACAAATCTCTAATTATCTTTTATGTCCTATTTATTCTCTAGTGAATTATTAAGTAATGATTTATAGCCCAAATTCCACATGTGTACCTGCTAATTCAGGGGGAAAAATATCAGCCCTTCATGCTCATTCAGCTAATGGGCATCGCTAATTGAAAAAATGTTCTTTACACATATCACTAACTTTCCAATCATTTACTTGTAGAGAAGTTTGAAAACTAAAAATTAAAAAAAAAAAAACCACAAAAAACGCCCAAAACAACCCAAAAACAGAGAGAGGGAGAGATTCAGTAGAACTTTGGAAGCTGAGTATGATACTGTGCTAAGTTCTCCCTCCACTGTGCAGGCAGCAGGCAGAAATCAGTGACTGAAATATTCTGTCACCTCATATTAGTTTCTGCCAAAGTCGGAGTTGTCAGGAACAACAGCCAAAGTTTGAAAGCAGAGGTTCTATCCCACGTATTGCATATCATTGTGCTTCCTGCAGGCAGCATGTTTTCTGCCCTTCCCTTCCCTTCCCTTCCCTTCCCTTCCCTTCCCTTCCCTTCCCTTCCCTTCCCTTCCCCCTTTTCTTTTCCCCCCCACCTCTTTCTTTCTCTCTCTCATATAATTGAAGTTTTCCTGCAAAAGAGGTTTCCCCCTCACTAAGGCTGCCTCCTGTGCTGGATAAAAGTCCTTGCAAGAGTCCCTGCTCCATCCTGAGCCACTGCTTTTGTATAAGGAATGGTCTTTGATAGTAGCAAAGAAAATACCTGAGCACCGCAAAGCCAGAAAAAGCAGAATCAGAGACAACCTGCTGCAAGAGCTGCAGTACCAAACCCTTTCTTCCCTGCCTCTAGTTTTTAAATTTCTGTTTTCTTCCTAGGTTGTTGTGGTTTAACCTCAGCCAGCCTCCAGCCCCTCACAGCTGCTCACTCACTCCCTGCTGGCAGGATCAGGGAGGGAATCGTGAGGGTAAAAGCTGGAAAACCCCTGGGTTGAGATAAAGACAGTTTCATAGTAAAGCAAAAGCCATGCACACAAGCACAGGAAAACATGGAATGGATTCCCTGCTTCCCACAGGCAGGCAGGTGTTCAGTTATCTCCAGGAGAGCAGGGCCACATCCCCTGGAATGGTTACCTGGGATGGCAAACACCTTCTCTTCCAAACACCTCCCCTTCCTCCTGCTCCTCACTGAATATCCTGAGCATGACATCCCATGGTCTGGAACATCCCTTGGGTCACTTGGGGACACCTGTCCTGGCTGTGTCCCTTCCAGGCCCCCTCCCCAGCACGGCCCTACAAAGAGCAGGAAAGGCCTTGGCTCTGTGTGACCCTGCTCAGCAATGACAGAAACATCTCCACGTTATCAACCCTCTGCTCAGCACAGATCCAGAACAGCCCCACACCAGCCCCTGGAAAGGGAATCTCAGCCCAAATCAGCTCTTAGGCTGAAGTAACTTTTCTTCCCAGTGCAGGTTCTGCTCTGTGGACTGTGAAGTCAGAAAGCTTGGCTCTCTCTGAGATGCATTTTTGTATCTTCTTTTGTATACCCTAAAGATCAATTGTTTGGGTTGAAACTACCATATATTTTTATGTGCTGACAAAGCAGAGAGGGGCCTCAAAATCTAAACCCATTCTGCCTTTCTTTCCAAAATCTCACAGTCTTTGGAGAGCTGATTTATAATTTTTGACCTGTCTTAGATGGCAATATTGAGAATCGATCCTAAGGACCCTGCCCACCCTTTTCACTATTCCCCAGAGCATCTGTGCAGAATGGCTGGGGCAGGAATAGCCTGGGGCAGAAGAGCTGCTGTACATGCACCCCTCTGTACCTACCCCTGAAGGTTAATTAGCATCCCATAACTGTTGTGTGAGCTGACACAGGCAGATAACTGGAGCAACCACAAACCCATGGCTAGAAAGCAGAGAGTGGACAGATTTCTGTTCCCTCCTGAGCTGGGGGATCCCCAAAGCAGCCCTGGGCATTGGAGAGAGAGGCAGCTTAAACTCAGCCCATGCCAGAGGCTCCCTGGCTGCTGCTCACAGGGGCTGCCACCACTCCATGTCCAGCCCAACACAGCTGCTCTCCACAAAGCAACTGTGAACATTCCCACAAGGATTGCTGCACTCTGGTTTGATCTGTGCTCAGGCAGCTCCTGCAGCTGATAAAATGCCAATCCATCCACCTCTGGGGCAGAGAAGCAAAGCAGAAGTGTGTCCTATATACTTTATTATAGAATGACTCCAAAGCTGTTAGCCACACATTGCCTCAGTTAGATCTTGCTTTTCCTGATGTATTTGGTTGCAATACCCATGTGCCCAACCCTGGCCTCACAGCACCATTGTGCTGTATGATGTAATTATGACCTAAATGAAGCCTGAAAAACTGTTCTAGATTGAGAAGAAAAAAATAGAGGAGCAAGTATTGCTTTGCCAACCGCTTTGTTAAGAGTAGAAAAACAGACTATTAAATACATAATATTTTTCTGACCCTAAACTTTATAATAATTTAACTTCTCATTGCTAGCACTTCACAAGTGACTTGGCATAATTTTCAGAGAGGAAAAGAAAAGAACTAAAGTTTTTAATTTAATTTAAAGAAGAGAATCACTCAGTTCATAAAGTACCATACATTAACCTCGTTTTCTGCTGCAGGAATGTAACCTCTAAAGCTGATTCAAAGGTAACCCGAATCCCCCCTGTGAGGACTATTCATATCCATTAATTGTTGCAATACAAGACACTGTAGGTTCGAGCTGGTTGCCAGTTCTTCAGTATCTGAAACGTACTCTCAGCAGAGTGGAGGACAGCACTGGGACTCATTTAACTCTGACTTTCGCATTAATTTTGCTGTGCTGTGAAGAGCAAAAACAAAATCAATGTCCATCAGTGATTATGCAAGGTAAAATAACTAGTGATGTTGAATACCAATGGCGGTGGTGAGCATTAAACTTACTTAAGGGTTGTGCAGTTGACAAAGCCATTTATTCCAGTTTCACTTAATTTTCAGCGACACGTGGAAGTTTAGAAAAATATAACAATTACAATGAAAACACTGGATTGCAGTTCCTGGCAGGATAGACTTTAAATCAACAAAATGTATTGTGTATATATATATATATAATTTTGCAGTGCACGGGTCAGGGGAGGTTTGAATCATGCAAGGATTGAATCTCTGTGAAGAACATTTTGTGACCAAGAACTTGGCCTCTGTCACAGCTGCATTATTTCTGGCATTGGATCACTTCTTTGTGGCTTCAGTGCTCAGAGTATGGGCAAAAAAATGCAAGTAATGTGACAGCTCTCCCACACCAGCACTCTTCTGTCATTTTCCCCAATAAACCATGTCTGAAATCCTCACTGAGGTAATGAGACTTTATCAGATTGCATCACATAACTTAAAACTTTGGAATTGTAGCAACGACAAACTGAATCAGCACAGGAGTTTCTGATGAGAGTTGTTATGACCATGGTTGAGGTTTTCCCCTGAGGTTCTCATAAAATCATTTTTCTTTCTGCCCTGAAATTTCCTTATTATTGTTCCAATATTATTGCCAGTGTCCCACATTCATCAGAGCTCTTAAATCACAGTATTTACCCTGGTAAAAAGATAATTGACAGCCCAGTCCACCTCTCATGTCAACCACTGTTGTCTAATCAGATCTATCGTGCTTAATAGTGTCATTAATATTGAATTCCAATGGAAATTATTTTCTTTTATCCCTCCCAATGACATTTCTAGATAATAAATACCAACTCAATGGAAACAATACTTTGAAAAGCAAATCTTGATGACTTTTTAGTCTTGTTTTACCCATGGAAAATAAAGGAAGCTCTCGGACATGAATTGGTGTGAAAATCAAACATGTTGTTTTTAGGGAAATGTCGAACCAACCCTCCTTAGTAAAGCACAGGTTTTGGAACAACCTCAAGACAGGAGAACCACAGCAGCCAGTTTTGGTTGTCTCCAGGCAAACACCAGCAGAGATGCTGAGAACCATCTTATCGGGTTCTTCCAGCAGCATCCAGGAGGTAACTGCTAATGGGACACAACAAGTGGGGAAATGTTTAGCAATTAGGACAATTCAGAGTTGGGATAGCTTTGAAAAGATGGTATTTTGGGATGCTCTTGATTTACAGTCTGTAAAGGGTAAAGCAAACACACTCAATACCTGGCCAAGTTGCAGTTTCTTTAAGAGACAGTGCACAGAGTGTGGCCAAGAGCTTTGGTGTTTTTTCGTGTGTTTTGGGGTTTGTTTTTTTTTTCTTTTTCTTTTCTGTAAAGAAATGCAGTGCAATCAAAAGGCACAAAGAAATCCTGAGGAAGCGAGTCCTTCCCAAAGCAAAGACTAAGCTCCCAACTGTGGTGAATGCATGAAGAACCAACGGCCAAATGAGAAATGCCACTAAAAGGCTCCAGTGAATGATTATGTCTTTGATTTTCTTGTTTCTCAAGCTGTAAGCAATATTCACTGGCTTTGACCTATAATAGAATCTTGTTCATAAGACACAGAGGTAAATGAAATGAGACTTACACAAACAAAATCTTCTTAAAGACATGAGCCACAGGGGGGGACTGAATTTCCTATCTCCAGTTTGCACTTTGTCCTTTTAATCTGGCACCAAAATTTTTAACTAATTGCATTCTTTCTTCGATGACAAATTCGCACTGAATGTTTATTTCTATTCCAATGATGCTATTTTTTAAAAAAAATTTTGCATCTAGCCATACAAAAGCAGCAGTATTTGATCAGATTAATCTCTGCAGTTCAGTAGACAATAAACACCCCAGAGCCTTTTTTTGTCCCCCAACTGTTTCATTGTTTAAGGGAGCGTGGTTTTCCAATGTACTGAGTGTGCTGCACCAAGGATGCCCCCGGTCCTGGACTGTGATCAGTCCTGGCAGAAAAAGCATCTGGCCCAGCTGTCCAAGCCCAGAGTGTCTTTAAAGTGTTACAAGGTTTACTCTACAAATCCACTTAAAAATTGAGTTTAACAGGAGCTGAGTCAGAACCTCCAAGTACAACTAGAAAACGACAAAGCCAATGAAAGTAAAGAGGGGAAGAGGCAAAGGCTGACACTGGGATAATAATTAGCTATATTCAGGGAATGATACATCTACACTGAAATTGCTGGCCACAGCTATTTGATGTTAATACTTTTTAATTGCTCATTTATTGGTAAAGCATGCTGATATTACTGCCTCCAGTTCAGACACTCAGACACAAAGTGCCTTTCCTGAAGTGACAGTCAGTCCCAGAATCAGAACTAAGACCAGCTCTCCTGCCTCCAAATGCCATGCCCAATTAACTGCACCATAGCTCCCCACAGGAGCAGGATCTGTGCTCATACAGGATAATCTGTGTGCATGCTACTCAAGGAAATTAAAGTGCAGCTATAAATCTCAGCTAGTAGCTGCTGTCTGGCCAGCTGCCCAAATTAAGGCCAGAGGTGTCCTCACTATGAAAGAAAATATTTGCTGCTTGTAAATTGATTTTTGTTTCTTCTTCCAAAGGAGAAAAAAAAAAAAGAAAAAAAGCAGCCACACATATCCAGCCTTCTCAATTTAAAATGTCACACAATACAGCCTCACAATCATTCAGGTGACACTCTGAGTTTATCTCCTGTGATGCATCGTGAGTCCAAGGGACACACCAAGGACAGTTCAGTGACATGTTAATTATATCTCCAGCAAGAAAATCTAGTTTAGAAAAAAAAAATGCTCTGTGGGGATGTGTATCCCTTTAGGAGGACAAGAGACCAAGGAGATTGTTCTTTTGTTCTTTGAGAACAACCACTACACACCTCTCAGTAACCAAAGAGGTAACAACCTTGACAATACACACTCAGCTCAAATCCACTTGCCGAAAAAAGCCTGGAGAGTGTCAATAGAAATATATATGCAATAATTACACTGATGGTCCTGCGCTGCTCAGCTCAGGGCTTTTGAAATGGAGATTAGTGGCCGAAGATGATAATGTTCAGGTTCAGGATGTGGCTTTTCAAAAAGTAGTTTTGAAAATAAATGCAATGTGAAGCAGGTTCATTGGTTCAGATAATTTTGAATTATGTCTCTTCTGTGAAGGGAGCAATTGGACTCAACTTCTGTTATTATTAGTCAGAGCACTTATGCCCCTGCTGCTGAAGAAAAGTTCATAAACTCAGGTTTGCTCAAGATGGATGAGCCATAATATGCTTATCAGAAGTTACCTACTGTTTTATCTTTCATTACACATTTGCAGCGTTTCATTTTTCTGTTGCCATACTAGGCTGTTAATGAAGATGGCCAAATGGATCATGTCAAATTGTATCCCCATTCATATAAAAAATGCAATATGTCACCATATAAGAAACACAATTCTCGTGCCAGCTTATCATCACTGTTACTATCATCTGCATGGGTTTCTGCAAGTGTCTTTATCAACAAAAAGTTTAAAATGGTTCTTCTGGCATCATCTGGAGAACTATATTCTCTCAGAAGCATATTTCTGTCCCTTCCAAACTGATGACAGATTTTTAACTACTAGCAGCAATAAAACAAATTTATTTCCAGCACATGATTTCCACTGAAAAAAACTTTCCAAGCATGTAGTTTCTCTAATGTTTGACAGCCATTTCTACACCATAATGCAGAGGGAAATGTACTGTATCATAATATATACATACCTGAGAGGATGGCTTTGAGCTGCTGGGTCTGGGGGTCAATCACAGTTTAGCAGTGGCAGCAGGGAATTTGGTTTGCATTGGGAGACCTGTGGGAGGATTTAGGCTCAGACTTGAGTGCTTTTCCTGTCCTGAGCTCTGAGTTGCTCCTTAGGTCAGCCACATGGATCCCAGCTCTAAGTGGAACAAGCTCAGTACCTCCAGCAACATCTGCTGTACACACCAAATGTGAGATGAATAGAGAACCCTGCCCTGAGCCCCACTGCTAAATCTTGTATCACATTAGGAAGGTATTCAAGAGACAGCAGCTGATGCAATTATTGGTATTATTAATTTAATAACCTGTCCTCCATTTCAGGCTTCCCCACCAATAATACTGTGTTCTTTGTAATGCACATCTTTAAAAATCCATTTGTTTCATTACAGCGTCCCCCCAGTGAACAGAGCAATAATGCTAAAAGGGTTTGTGTATTGGTACTTACCTTAAACTACTGCAGGTTTTGCTGAATGAATGGGGAGAGATTTGGATGTGACTTTGGAAATTAGCTTTAATAAATTGTCAGTCCCTCATTTCAGCGAAATGTTTGCCAGACATGAATATTTGCTATCATCAGTACTTGCACCACATCTCAAGGGCAGAACTAACACACACTTCTAACTCAAACTGACATAAATTGCAGGAAGAGTCCTTTCAAAAATAAAGAGCTGAAGGCCGTGCCATAAAATGCCTCTCCCACTTCCTGCTCTCTGTTTTTCATCTTCCTGGCAAGGTGAGCTTTCTGACAGAAACTCCTGTGAGTGCAGCCAGGAATGCAAAAGACAAAGGTGAAGTGGGAGTCACTGGCATTCCTGTTCTGAGCTGGTGCAGTTACACTGGGTAGGCGCCCAGCCACCCACTGGCTTTGAAAATAACACAGAGCCCAGAGTTCTTGGACCTTTTCTTAGTGTAAGAATGGAATAGCCAATGTTCTGAAACATTAGCCCAGAGAAAGTTACCAAATGATGCCATATGCCTGCCTTTCCTCTGGGGCTTGACAGCTCAGAGTTGCTCAGGAAAATTACAGAGCTAGCCAGGATCCACACACACATCTCTGTCTCTGCAGGAAACAACTGGATGGCCCTCGCTTGTGAGGCTCCACAAAGCACAGCCTCTAGACAGCTGACATACGCTTTACTTTCCCCACTGATCATCTGCACGTGGGTGTTACAGCCCAGACCGTTCACTTTGATAAGAGTTGGCTCCTGCAGGGTATTGGTTTTGGAGACCCTGAAATATTCCCAGTATCCATTATCTGATGGACACTGGACCCTTCGACAGGACCATCTCTACTCCAACAGAACCACGTCTGTCACTCCAAGAAGGCTTAATTAAACTGCTACCAACACCCTGACCAACAGGATGTCAGGTCATGTTCTGATTCTATCAGGTTTTTTGTTTGTTTGTTTGCTTTTTTTCTTGTACTACTAAATTTTTAATATTCCTAGTAAAGAACTGTTTTTCCTATTCACATATCTTTGCCTGAGAGCCCCTTAATTTCAAAATCAGAATAATTCAGAGAGACAGAGTTCGCATTCTCCATTCCGAGGGAAGCTCTGGCCTTTTCCTGGCAGACACCTGTTTTTCCAAACCAAAACACAAGGAAATGTCCCTGCTGAGGTCCACGGGCACTCATCCCTCCTGTGGGGTCATCTCTCCTCACAGGCACAGGCAAGGACTTCCCACCAGGGCTCAGCCTCTTTGCCAGACCAGCATCTGGGGAGCTCTTGGCTTGTTGGATTTACACTTTGCCCTCTGTGATCTCAGTTCAGGCTGCTCTCAACCTTCACATTCCCACCATGAAGGGCCATGTTTGTAAGCTTTTCTTTAGGCATATATTAGAGATTGGGTTTGTTTTTATAACTGCCACAAGTTCCAGGTTGCATAAGAGTCTGCCAGGGGCATTTTCTCTCAGGGGACTCTCGTCTTTCCATTTTGGACAGGATCTCTGTCTATCACCCTCTGTGGAGAGGCAGCACAAACTCTGGATCGTTTGTAAGCACACTTAATATCTCACATGGTGTACTGACCTTGAACTAGGATTTTACACAAATACAAGCCCAACAAAGGTGTCATTTGGGCAGTTACAGTCGGCCAGAAGTGATAGAAGAAGTAACTTCTTGTCGTATTTTACATAAAAATAAGATATGCACAAATATATTATTTATTTTTTGAATCAGCTTTAAAATGTACAGTTCTTGTTTGTGCTTTGCATTATGCACCACCAATTTCTTTTCATTACTGACAGAGTATTTACTTTTGCAGAAAAAGTACTTGGTACAAAAAGAAATAGGCAAATGGCTTCTGATGCTGTATTATTGTTTGTGAAGCTCCAAAACACAAAGCAACAAGAAGGAACTGTTTTAATTTGCAAAGAATTCCTTGAGCGATTACTTTGTTTTCCTGCAATTTAGATCTGCCAGCTTGGAAATGGCTATTTAAAGGTTTGTGAGGGTTGTCAGCATCATTTAAGAACTGCATAGCTTTACATTAGTGGTAGGTGCTTTCACAGTCAGCTTGTATCTCGACTGTTTAAATCTCCTACTTTTACTAGGCAACACAGATACCTTGGGATAGATTTTCCACTTGGCTGAGGCTTGAAATCCTTTTCTGGTGGTGTAAGTTGCCCGGTAAAATGTGTGCCTATTAAATAAATTGCACCCACAGTTCAATGAATGGTGCAAAAATGTATATCCCGCAAGGTTTTAATAATTAAAAACCCCTTTAAACACCAAGCCAGCTTATTGGTTTCGAAATTCGTTCAGTTTCCCTCATGGATCACATTTTGACAAAATGGACTTTTTCATGCGTAATTTTAATTTTATTTTGTTGAAGTCACATTTAAACCCTGAAAAAGGTTTAAAGGGAAAAGGTTCCAACCAGCTCCAGCCAGAACTTCGCAATCTCAGTGATAAGGCCATCACTCTGTTAGCATCACCTTCAAGGACTGAATTTATTTGTGCTGCTAAGGAAGGCTGAATTCAACACTCAAAACAACATAAGTCACCGTGATTAATATCTGTGGAGAAAGGACATTTCTCCTAAAGGCAGGAGGCCACACCTTTTTTGGGTGAGTGTCAGGGAGTTCTGGTGAGTTGGAGGTGTTTTTAAAATGGTCCCAATGAATATTCACACTTCATCTGCTTTCACTGTGTGATGAGACACCTCAGAAATATTTCCATGCAATTTCACCTCATGAAGGGAGCAACACCTTTTGTATACTTACAGACCATTGGAGGGGATCTGGAGATGCCCAAAATGCAGATTTCTCTGCATTTAAAAATCCACCTGCAGGGTTCTTTAAAAGTACAAATTCTTGGACACTGCCTTTGATACTTTCTGTCATTAATGCTTCTCCTGCCTTCTTCAAAAACTTAAACCATTTTTTTCACTTTTTTTTTTTTTTACATAATACTTTTCCAACAGAATGTAGCTCTCATGACCTTACCATCTACATTAAAAATATTTTAGAAGAGAATTTTTTCCACATTACCAGATAATTTTTTCACAGATTTCAGCAGAAAGAACAGAATCCAAAACACACGTGGAAGCTGGTAGCACCTCAGCCTCCTGGGGCATTCTGAGATACCAGCCATTCCCCAATTGGACATAAAAATGTCTTTTTTGATCCTCAGAGTTTTCTGATTTAATTATTGTGCCAGCCATCCCCCAATGCATAACCAAGGGCATCTTGTTATTTGTCTGTTTGCTTTTTTATGAAGTCACAGCTCCCCTTTTTTCATAAATAATGCTATGGAGCCATTTACCAGGGAGCAAGAATGTGTGCATAATACCATACTAATCTACACTACAATAAATTGAATATTTTTGTACAGAAAAACACCGACTTTCTCTTCGGCTCTGAGCTTCATTCAAGAGGATTTGCAAGACCAGGTCTCATTTTGGCCAAATTGTGTTACAGGGGACAATATTTTGTGACATGGCTGCACATTCTGGGTGTGTGAGGCTGAGGTTTGACAGGGCTGGTGGCACAGGAACACAGATGATGTGTTTGAGAAGCCTTCAGAGATGATCTCCTGCCTCAGGATGCAGCTGAGAAAAGATTTTTAGACCCTTGTATTAGCTGTAAGCAGCAGAAAAGTTAACGGAATTGGATGGAGCTTGTTCTAAGAGGTTGCACAAATTTATGAGAGCTCATCATGCAAAAGGATGAAATGGATGGACAGGGATGTTTTTTCCAAGAGTCCCAGTCAGCAGCAGGAGGCTGGAGAAGAGGCAGAGCAGGAACCTGCTCAGGTTCAGCTTGTTTGATGGAGAGGACATTTTGGCCAGCCCTGTTTCCCAACACTTCACTCTTTGACCTTTTCCTTGGCATTTTTATGTGCTCTACAACACACAGGAACAGGGATCTCATCCCCTGCTTGTGCTATAACAACAGGTTTGTTGTTTCTATTTGATCAATTCATAATGTAAAATGTAACTTACCTGTAAAAGGTTGGCTTGCATTATTTTTGGGAACCAGGCTTAACTGGACTGAATTTGGGTGCAGATCCAAGCTCAACACACAGTACAAAGGTTTCTATGCCTGGAAGGTCTGTACCATGTTTTACTGCAGCTTCTGTACTCATCTTGTCCAAAGTGAAAATCAAAATATTTTACTCCACTAGTAGGTAAAAGTGGAGTATTCGAAACAAAAAGAGACAGAGCAATAAAATAATAATAATAGTAGTAATAGTAACAGCTGATGAATGGACAGCAATAGTCTAAAATGCTTGACACTGGCCACTGTTGATGTGCAGGATACACTGAGTCAGGAATATTGAATGTCAGCAATGCCCAGCACTGGTCTGGTCATAATAACAAAATGCCACATATGCCCAAATAAATCCAGGCCAGTTTGGCTTTGAAACAAAAGAGACCAGGCATTTTTTCTTTGCTTCTTGGCAGCAGATTATTGCAGGACCTTTCATGTCCCTGTCAGACACAGGACCTGCCCCTGCAGTGGCCACAGCAGCAGGACAAGGGACACAGGTCCCTGTCCCTACAAAGGGACCCATTTGGGGCCTGCTACACCACCAGCCTCAAAGGAAGGGTGAGCACATACAGCTCCTGGGGACACACCTGTGGGACAGAAAGGAAATGGACAGACCATGTCCATTAACTCCAATTAATGCAATAAACCTCCCCTGGGTCTCGTTCAATTTCAAGTCCAGGTGTGTAGCACTTTCCCTCGTCAGTCTTCCCTTCAAACCATTAGAAGGAGTCTATACCTTTCTTTCCCCACAAATGGAGATTCTACACAAATGTGGTCCCACAGCAGGAAGCTATACAGTATGGTATAAAGGAACCTTTTATCAAACTTAAAAGGATTAATGCAGTTCTTTCAGCAAAAGCTCTGCATGTCTCCCAACTCAAGCAGTTTATAAAAGGAGAAGGATTCTTGTTTAAAATACAGGTAAAGCCCAATTATCCAACATGAAATCTCAAGCTGTTTGTTTGGGGTCAAAATTGAATGAAGCAGCTCTCACAGTAGCATGTCCTAGAATGTCAGTGCATGGATTTTGTGGACCAGGAAGCCACTGGAAAAAGAGAAAGTTTCTGTGTTTAACATCTCAAGCCAGCACTGTTTGCAACTTTTTGGGCCAGAGTAGCTGAAGTGCAACAAAGGGCCACGCCCAGCAGAGCCTGTCATGATTTCAAGTTTCATAACGAAAGCTGTGAAAAGCTCTTTTTAGAAAATCTTTTACCAGCTGTTTGTCGCTGGGCTTTTTAGAGCAGTAAAATTAGAATAGATTTCTTGTCCTTGTTGCAGGACCACAGCCCAGGGAAGTGCTGGATGTGACACTGGTGGCCCTACAGAGCCCGTGGTGCAGGTGCAGCTCTGTCACACCCTGCTGTGACAGCTCCAGCAGCCACTGCCCCAGCTGCAGCTCCCCACTCCCACTGCAGAAGGAAAAGCTCAGCCTTCAGCCACTGCAGCTCAGAGCTTGATGCTTTAACATAAACTGTGGGAATAGGGTAAAAAGCTGGCCCGTCAATTCTTCTAAGTGCAGCTAAAAAGAATTTGCAAATTCCGATACAAAGCTGTTTTGAGAATGAGAAGTTCCTTTAACACAACCATCTATTCTGAGGGTGCAAAACAAATGCACCTGTAATAACAGGGGATTTGTCCCGTGAGAATCAGTAAAGAAAATACGTAAACAATCCAAGAATAGATAGATTTGATGGACAAGTAAAATAACTTTTAGTAACCAATAGAATAATTAACAAGAAAGCTATTAACCAATTCGAAGTTGCCCTTGAGGTTTGTAAAAACTGTATAAAAGGCAACATGCTGCCATAATAAAGAGCCTTCTGAAGATTTTTACTGTGACATTCTGTATGTTGTGACCGTCTCAACAACGACCATAAACCTCCCATTTTGGCTGTGGAGATCAGATGTGCTGACTCAGGAGCTGTGGTGATGGTTTAGCATTAGTTTTTGTTTCACCTTTCCATCCTGAAGTGCTCCCAACAGCAGAGGCAGATATACTTTCTCCTCAGAAAAGCAGCTCCCAGGCCATGATACTTGCTCAGATTGCCAGTGAAGGTAATATTCTGAATAACACATTGCTACCTTTTAACTCGACTCCTAATAAAATTGAGGATTATATCACAATTACATTAGAGAATTGGATGCATAAAGAGCCGTAACCAGAGAGTTAAAAATCTTGCATTGACATTGAATCTAAAATTAAAAACAAACAAGACAAATTGTAGCCTGAACGGACTCCTACATAATTTGGAATTTCAATGCATTACCTTGCTGTTAATCAAAGTCTCCTTTCTTTTAACCTCAAGTGTTTGAATGTCTCTCCTGTCTGAAAGTCACCACGAGGCAGCACTGAAGGTCATGCTGCACCCAGCCCTGTCCTTTATCAACCTGTGCCACTTGTTCTTTCCAGGCAAAGGCAACACTCAGCACAACTCACCTCCTTCAGACCACAAGGTTTGCTTTTAATACGTTCCAATTAAATCTGGAGGGGTTGACAGGCTCTGTGAACTCACCTTGGGGATGTGGGAGCTGTGAAATGCCACTG
Source organism: Cyanoderma ruficeps (assembly GCA_008694505.1). NCBI lineage: Eukaryota > Metazoa > Chordata > Aves > Passeriformes > Timaliidae > Cyanoderma > Cyanoderma ruficeps. The sequence goes on along the minus strand of VZDJ01000017.1, from coordinate 1,303,031 downwards.
TGTGTACCTGGGCTGGGTAACTGTGACATGTGTAAAGCAGGACCCCATTTTGGGGTTGGAATTAAGCATATTCCCCCTCGAGAGGCATTTTGTTGATAAGTGGATATACAATAACGTCAATATTTTAAATTAAATGTCAAATTGGCCCAGAAGATTATGTTGCCAGCATTGCCAGGGCAGAGTATTGTATTTCCCTGGTGTCTCTAAGACTGATGGTGCCCAGCAGGAGTGAGTATCAGCTTCCCCTCTGAATCCCAGCCACGGTGCTGGGCAGAAGGAAGAGAGCACGACATGGCTCAGCTACTCCTGCCCTGGCCTTGCCATGGTATGTGAGAATAACAGAGGTGCTTCCAGAACCAGGGGCTAAAGTGCTGGAGTTATTCCAAATACTCCACCAGTAGCTTTGTCTGGTTTTCAGACAAGGAAAGCAACCCTCATGCCAGGAAATGTGAAAGGGTACAGGAAAAAATGCATGGCAGACTGGGCTACACCATCATAGGAGGAAACCTGGGGGTAATATATAAGGATGAAAAATATAAGTAGTTTGTGCATATCCTGATCCAAACATATTTCAAACTGCTCTCTTCTGTCCCCCAAGGAGCTTGCTAATCAATCAGTGACCCTCTTGTTCCATTACCTCTGCAGACATTATTTGAGTGTCATCCCAGTTATTGTGATTGTTCATTAACCCCAAATCTTCTACAGCCCTGTGTGCCTCATCATGTGCTCCTGAACTCTCAGTGCTCAGTCAGGAAACCTCATCACTCACCACTGAAATGTCTGATGCCCTGGCAGATTCCTGATTCCAGAGATGAGGGATGGGGAGGGCAAGCCAAGGAAAGGATCTCGCTCAGACCCCAGGTTACCTTGCTTTGCCTTGGCCCCTTGGGGCAGAAAATGCACAAGCCACTTTTTCTTCCCTTTTAATTATAACTTATTTAATTAAATTAACTTATTTACTGTTTTTTTTACATTTACAGTACTGTACAATGCAACATGTATATGTAAAAAGTGACTGTCCCTACTGTAAAAAATCTTCTGAGCTTTCAGTGGTGTCCCTTGACATCACTGTTTAAAATGTGCTCATAACTACATTAACCATGGCAGGGAAATATGGGGAGCTCAGGTGTTAGGGGCTCCCACTGAGTGGTGACTGTGACACATCAAAGCAACCTGAAGACATTGGGTATTTTTCTGAGAGGCATTCAGAGCCTGGCATTACTGTGCCCAAAATAAATTTTGGATGTTCTCCTAGGAATTCAGAAATGGTTAAAGAGAATGAGTCACTCCCCACCTCCCTGCGCCTTAAAAATCCTGGATTTCATGAGTAACAGAACCATAAAACCAATTTAAAAAATCCTGCCAGCAGAACGAGGCAGAATTGGGAAGTATTTGTTTGTCAGTGTTTTATACATTTGTCTTAAAAATCTTTCCAGATCTATAGTGAAAATGTTGACTGATCTTTCAATTTCCTTGCCATTTTGCCATCTGTCATGACCATAAAAGGGAAAAGTAGAACTCTAAAAACTCTGAAAAATCTTAATTATGGTACCTAGAATTGCTCCACGTGTAAACTATAGAAACAGAACAAGTTCATTCAGGTCTGAAACCCTGAACCCCCTGTCTGCAGTGAAGGCTTTTATGCAGTGAGATGCCATTATAATTAAAGCAGCCTCCTTTGGTTCTGCACAGTCTGCATTCAGGGCCTCCTGGAAGGAGCATTTAGTCAATTAACTATTTTATTAACCAATTGATTTTTTCCTGTTAGTCCTTAACCTCTTTGTACCTGTTAGGAATGGTTATGAAAGCCGAATAAATTGGTTTCTTTCACCTCTAAAAGGCAACAATAAATAATAAAACAGGTTGAACAAGGTTTCAGTGAGGAACCCAAATACGAATAAAAACACCTGCTGTGTATCATATAATATAAAATACTAACTGCTAGGAGCAGCACAGTATTTCAATAAATCACATTGTCACACTGACCTTTATTGATATACTGTTTCTCAACTTAAAGGATTGGTCCTGGTGTTTTAGGAGATCTTTTGTAGTGAAGGACCTGCAGATTCATCACATAACAAAGAGATTATTTGCCCACCGTGAGGCTCACTAAGTCTATATTCTAAGCAGAAGCAACCCCCCCCAAATATTTTAGGGACGGTTAATGTCTGGAGATTTATTTAGCATCACAGGAGAACAAACATGCATTCCTGAAATAAGTACAAAATGTGATAATAAGTACAAAGCAAAGCTCTTTCATTTCTGCTAGATAATAAATAGCTTGATTTTATGGAATGTCACACTACCTTGAAACTCTGCAATGACAGTCCAGTGTTGGAAAATTAAATTCACCACGCTGGCTGAAACCCAGCAGAGTTATTGGTTCCTCTGTAGCAATGGCTGGAATGAAAGACTAAGAGGGTGTGCAAAGAACACATTTTTGTAAGTGACAGAAAAAAAAAATCTCAGTAAAAAAACATATGTGCTCATCTAAAGAACATTCCCTCCTCCAACACACCCAGCAGAAACAACCTGATCCACATCCAGAGCATAACAACTCAACTTGCATTGCCTATCTAAAGAAAAATCCCAATTATGGTCTAGAGATTCTTCCAACACAGAGCCAAGAGCTGTAGAATATTCTGTCATATATACAAGATTTTGTACAAATTATGAAACCTAATGTTCTTCTTGAGGTTCCTTCTGCCTTAAAATATATGGATATCCTGGGGACATTTGTTCTGGCTGCTTTTAATGTTGACTTATGCTGGTTTGAATAAAATTCAGACTCCAGGTGCAGTTGTCCAATGGGGTCAAAAGTTGTATTGCTTTGTAAAACATGAAAAACAACAACAAAATGATTTGTGTGTCTCTTACTGAAGGAGTAGCTTTTAATTTCTCTGTTTTTATGTGGCTGTGTAATGAAAAAGAGGTCGAAGGCTAAAAAAGAATACATTTAAAGAACAGCCCACTAGTGTAATTTAGTAACTGAGCAGAGATCTGTGAAAAGAGGTGAGGAAACTGCCCCCTGAACGAGTCCCTGTGCTCTGACTCCTTGTTTTCCCTGGTTCCTGTTGTTCTTGCATAGAACAGTGACATGATGGGCACTGATTGCTGCTCCTGGATCAGGTGCCAGCAGAATATCCCCACTCCTTGCTCTGACATCTCTGTGTATAAATAAACCCATGGATGGCTCTTCAAATAGTTACCCAACTCTGAGGAGCCTCTTTAATGATGCTTTTTCTCCCCCTCTTCCTCTAAATGGAAGTTTTGTTAAATTCCACAGAGCAGTGTCCAAGGCTGAGCTGACCTTCAGGCTGCATTTTCTGCCCTGTTTCCCCCCCTGACAGCTTCCAGCCCTCACAGCCTCTGCTCTGCAGGCTCTTGGCACAAAGGAGTGCTCCCACTGCCCCTTCGTCAGTCACTTTTGATGTTCCAGGAGCCCAGCCTTCCACCTTTCCCCACTCTGCTTATCTCCACCTCTTTCTCTAGGAAAAATTCTACCTCTTGCTGCTTTCTTTGCATCTGTCCACCTGAGCCTTCCTACTGCTGATCCTCCTCCCATCTAACTGCAGCACCTCACCCACTGCAGGACGGAGGCCACTGCTGATCACCCCCACTTGCTTTCCTACGTCCTCTCCTTCTCCTCCTCACCAACCAGAAATTTCACAAGGGGGTCTGGATGACGGGGGCAGAGACAACAAATGCTGAATTTGAATTCAGGATTAAAATGCCACCACCATATGGCACAATCAGATGAAAATGAAGCGAGATGTGCCAGGGCAGTGCCTTTGCTTTCCCAGAACATGCCACAGTGATGCAGACAGGCTATTCCTGTGCTGGCAGGGCTTGTCTTGGGTGGGAACACACAGAAGAGCTGAAGGCAGTAGATTTGTTGACACTTTTGGATATACCTGTCATGCACCCTGCCTTCCTGGCCCCAGGATTCCACAGGAGAAACAGGGCTTAATAAACCTGATTGATTTGTGTTTGTCACTCATCCAAGTGGCTTTCACTTTGGTGTCCCTCAATCTTGCTTTTTCATTTTCCTTTGGAGCCACTGAAATCTCACCTTCCAGAGAGCCCAAGCTGTTGGACTTGTCATCTGGTTCAAAATGTCTGCACAGCATGAACAAAATTTACTGTCCTCTGTGCAACCTGTTTTGGTGGCTCTAATAGAAAACACAGCAATCCCTCTTTTATGCTCTGCTAGGAAACAATCTGCCTTTTTTTTTGGTTTGTTTTTTTTCAGGAAGGGAAAAGGTTTTGATAGAACTTTTGCTAGCTTTATATAAACCAGAAAATCCTCAAAATCCAGCATGCAGCCAACAGTACTCACAGTGAATTTGAATCTTTGAATGTCTTTTCTGTAGTTTCTCCTTAGATTCAAAATCTTAGTTGAAGCTAAACTTCAGTCTTTTAAATTGCCAGGGCTAAAATGTGGCAGAACAATTACATGACTCGTGGAGCACTGTGCTCACTTGAAGTGTTAATGTCATCAGCACTAATTTGTTTTTGTCTTTTCTCACCCTAAAATTCATTGCTATTGAAATGTATCACTAGTTTATCATCTTGTGTCCCTTAATAGGCAAAACAATCTCACTCCTTAATAAAATTTTTCAAATGTGACTTGTTTTTCAGAGATTTTAAGGTCGCTAAGCTTTAAAGGAAGAAATAGATTTCTTCTTACCCTCTTTGTTTTTCATCGTTTGGGTTTTTGGGGGGTTTTTTATTGCATTTTTTCTACAAACTCCGTCTCTTGCTGCTGCCAGCCAGAAAAGCCCCACTGAGAGACCCAAGGTCACTGGTAGCTGAAGACAGGCACTGCACAAGTAGTTAGGATGAAAGAATATCCCACTGGGCTTTGGACTTACAGTTTCTTGGCTCTTGTGACTTGAAATAAATGTCTCCTCTCTGTCTGGAGCCACCAGCCACACTCTCTCCCTCGTGAAGCACGTTGCAGCCAGACTTACACAGGTGAAGAGGATGAAAACCTTTATCATTTGCTTTATCTGTAATGATGCATTGACTTCCCTCTGTTAGGGACAGGGTGAATATTTTTACTGGTTTCTGCAGAGCTTGGAATTTCACACAAATATTTTAGGAAATTTCACCTCAACGATTTGTTGTAGAGATTTAGGGATATGCAAAGTGTTAGTCAGAATGTGCTTTATTTTTAAAAATACTTCAAATAGGATTTGGAATCGTTCTGGGATTTCCCACCTTGTAATTACAGAGGAGAGAGACTGAAGTGAGGAGTCTTCAGACTGAAGTCTAAGTTACCTTTCAGGTTTTAGTTCTGATTTCCCTTGTGATCTTCTGCATGTTGATTAAACCTTTCAGTCCCTATCCTTACAAATGGGATTAAAACACATCTGTGCTTTATTTGGATGCTACAAAAACCTCACTGATGAGTGGCCACTGTGCTAGCTTATAAAAATCAGAGCAAAAATCCAAACTTATCAACAAAAAGAAACACCATGAATGTTTGCCACATGGGACACTTGCAACCATCTGGGAACAGACCACAAAACTTTATTCTTTCAGAATAATTTTCTGAACTTCCTAGTCAGCTCAGTCTCCTAAGTTTGGAAAGAAATAAGCAAAAACTCTTCATAGAAGTCTTCACAAAAATACATCATGCTTTTAGCTAAAAGCCTTCTCTGACCTCCTACACTGCCCATCTGTGAAGCAAGCTTGGCTTATGCACTTTCAAGTCTAAAGAGATAGAAAAAGAAAGGAAGAGGGACTGCAGATACCCTGTTTAATTCTCTCACTTACAAAATGAAAATGTCCTCTGCACCTCACTTTAACCTTCTGTCTTTAACAGACATTCAACAGGGAATACCCTTGATTCTGTTTGACTTTAGCTATTATTAATGGTATCTTGGATAAAATCATTCACCAAGCAACCAAAGAGTAACTGGATTTTGGCTCTCCAAAGTAATAAAGTAGAAAGCCATCATGGAGATCTGCTGCTGAAACAGGAATGGACAGAATGCCTGATGTTCCTGTGAGCTGACAGGGCTGGAGCAGGGATACAATCCTGTGTGATGGATCCAGCTGGATAGGAGATATCACAAGCCACAGCCATTGAGTGCAATATCAATATGAAGTTTTTTCCATGGCATGAGCCAGCATGCTCAGAAGCCAGCTGTCAAAGCAGAAAACAGCAAAAGGTTTCTCAACACGAATACTTAATATTTAGGAACCAACAGTCACACAAGAAATTCATTTCTGCTCACTCACTGGATCTGAAAGAAGGAAGAAGTTAAAAAAACCCACCTCTCTCTGTCCTTTGGGTCCTGATGAAAAGTGTGCTTTCTTAGCAAAAACCTCCAAACTCTATCTGCTTCAAACAGAAATCTCAGATTGTCTGAAACATCAAGGCAGCAGTCAAAATGAGATCCCTGGGAGAGACAACACACGAGGTCAGAATGCTGCAGCCTTACAATTTCCACAGTGGAAATAAACAGCATCAGGCTATGCACTACAGCAGAAAGGGCAGAATTAAGGGCTGTATTAGTCCCTGGCCTTCAGAATCATTCACAATCCACCTGAAGTTAAATTGCTTGCATATAAATAGGGAGAGGACAGATACACATGCCTTGAGGGGCTGAATGAAATGACAAAAAGCTGGCATTAGCCTCTCTAGTAAGAGTAAGATCATCAAGTGCATCTGCTTTTAAAATGTGCAGGGACACCTCTGGCCCCTAAAATCAGGCTGCATTTTTTCCCCACTGGTTTCCTAAAGATCTTGGAGGAGTCTTGACTTTTATCATTTTTGTTTTTCCTTTAAACAACCAAGAACTGAAACAGTAAATCCAGACTTGTGTGAATTTGTTACTGATTTTGTTTTACAGTGCTTCTCTCTCTTCTTGGCACTTGCTGTCCTTGCCTTGCTACCCATCCACCTCACTAACTAGACAAAAACTGCAGATACACAGACCTTTGATCTTCCTTCTGTTCCAAGCAGCAGCAACACACCCTTCACTATTTAGATCATTATAGGAAGATCACTGGGAAGAACAGGAGATTAAAATAAACTATTGCAAAGCAAGAATTTTCCTTACTGTTACAAACTCCACTCTGCCTGTAAGCTGGGAATGCCCCAGGAGGGATGCAGCCCCAGGAGAGCAGCAGAAAGTAAACTGTCCCCTCTCTGGAGAGTAACTTCTTCTGTCAAATGTTCTCTTGACAGAAGAGCGTGGCTGTCATGATTGAGAAATCACCACCCTGAGACAGACAGCCGGCAGTCTGAGGAGCTGCTGTGACCTCAGGGCACACACAGGGAGATCAGACTGGGCTGGAAGTCCTGCCATGCTCCTGCATCCTAGGGAGGGCTGTGGGCTTCCCCTTGAGAGGGGCACAGCTGCTGCACCCGGGCTTGTGCCATTTCTGGGCTGAGAAATGTTCCTCAGAGGGATGTGGGACAGGAGGGCAGACTGCACACCCCTGTGAACGTGTGGGTTCTTAGGCTGCAATGCAGGATGTAACCAGCAGTGTGTATTCCATTACCAGCTGTTAAAACCAGCTGGGGCAGTGTTCTTTATCTCCTCCAGGACCCATCCTCCCTCCAGGGGATATCTGCTGTTCATGGGCCATCCAGGCTCACTGCAGGGCTGATACAATTCCATCATCCCATGGGAACAGGCTCCACCCAGGGGGAGGAGCCCAGCATTCCTACCTGGATCAAACCTGAGGTTCAGGACACCAGCACAGCCTGTTTGCACTGGATTCCCAGAGGGAGACCAGACCCATCTCAGCACCACTGGACCTTCAGAGGAAAACTGCACCCTTCTACAGGATCATTGCTCCAACAGAACCACATCTGTCACTGCAGGAGGGCTTGACTGGACTGACACCAACACCCTGACCAACAGAGTGTCAAGTTGTGTTCTGACTTTGACAGTGTTTTCTTTTTATTTGTTTGGGTTTTTTTGTACTACTGCATTTTTATTTTAATTTTCCTAGTAAAGAACTGTTATTCCTATTCCCACATCTTTGCCTGAGAGCTCCTTAATTTCAAAATTATAATAATTCAGAGGGAGGAGGTTTACATCTTCAAGGGAGGCTCCTTCTTTCCTTAGCAGACACCTGTGTTTCCAAACCAGGACACTGCGTTACCTAAATATACCCACAGATATGTACAACCAAGTGACATTTGTCTGCTGCTGTGAGAGTTCCTGCTTGTCCAGCAGGCAGTCCCTGGTAGGACCCAACGCTTTCAGCTCTGGGATACAACACTGAGACATGCTGGGCTGTTCCTCCCAGTACATCACTCATTACTATTGATCCTCACAGTGAAAAACCTGAGCTCTAGGAAAGATTTTTGTATAAACTGGATACACAGTGATCAGAGTTAAGCAGAACATGGCACGTCCTAAAGCTGGGTCACAGAAATGGCAACTGATGGCTCCTCTGAAGTGCCAACAACACCAACATTGGATCCCTGGAAATCTTAGTTCAGACACAGATATGGCATTCAGTAAAATCATAAAGGAGCAGAGGCTGGCAGGGGCTTCCAGCCACTTCATAGTCCAGCCCTCTTTGCTCAGAGCAGCATCATCCAGTGTGTTCCAATCCCCGTTGTTCAGGGCTGTGTCCAGCCACAGCCTGAGTAACTCCAGGGATGGAGATTCCACAGCCTCTCTGGGCAGCCTGCTGCAGTGCTCAATAACAATTTAATCACAGCCTACAAAGTTCAGAACAACTACCCTCCTCACTTCATTTTCTGTCCTTACCTTTGATTTCATGTTGTGCCAGATCAATATAAACCTCATTTGGGTCCTCTGCATTCATCTTCTGTTCCTGGAAGTCAAGGAACTGTTTTCCTGTGATTTCCCTTTGTTTATAAGAGGAAACACTGGTTGGGCCAATACATAGAGGCAATATAGTGTAACCTTCACCTTTAAAACACAAATGTCTGAGGACTATGCTCTGAAATAAAGTACTGAGAGTCTGTGGTGAATTAATTCCAGTTAAAAATATACAAATACATGCAGGTAAACTATATGGGGAACAGAAAGAATAAAAATAATTTAAGAAAAATTGCTTGAAACGCACATTAATTTTACATGTATTAAACCTCACTTGCAAAAGTGGTCCCTAGAAGCCCAGTGGATTATTTTGATTTGCAAAGTTACACATCAAACAAAGTATTTCCAAGACTGAATTCCTAACTTTGCCATTATACAGTCAGACCATCACTCCAAGTTATTTTATGCTTTATTGTGGGGAAAGTTTTTCTTTCTTTCTTGCCACAATAGCCAAAAGTGTAAAGAATTGTTCTGTCCCTCTAAGCCAGCTTTCATCCACATCTGGCTTTTATTGTTCCTTTCCAAGTTTGCTAAACTCTTGCAAATCTTTTGAAAAATGCATACAAATTCACCACAGACAATTACATCTGACAAATCAAAAAAAAAAACATCTTTGTCATCTCTGGGCTCTGCTGTACTGCTCTGTATGTGTCTGCCCAAATTCTTCTAATGAGATTTTGGGGCTGTGGGTATTCTATGACCGGTGATTCAGTTCACTTCAATAGCCATCAGATGGCCGTGAGTATCCTCTGTTCTGTGCTGAACCTGGCTAAAATTCGAGATGATGAATAAGGGCTATAAATCCCTGTACTTTCCTTGAACATTATATTCATTAAAAAGAAAAAAAATCAGTTAAGCAATGATGTATGTTGCCAATGTACCCAATCTATCAGGCATTTGACTCTGCTCTCGACTGTAAAGATAGACTGAGATCAATTTTCTTCCTGTCAGCAGCTCAAGTAGATGATTCTCATGCCTTCAGCTTCATTCAGAGAACACTTCACTGGGTTTGTTAATTCTGATAAAATCTGCTCTAATTTTGTGAATTCTGATATGCTAAATCTTTGTGAAATATCCCTGAAGGATTTCAGAGAACCACAATTTGGCTGAGATCAAAGCTCCGGCAGACATCCAAGTTCAGTTTGATTTGAAGTGACAAACTGTACACCCTAAGATTTGATTGTGGCTACGGCCCTTTGGGATGCTGCACAGGCTTCAGATACAAATCCTCTTCATGCTTTGATCACACTGCAAACTGTTGCATGAAAATAAAGAAACTGCTTCTGAAAGAATTGTATTAAACTTACATTTTGTAAAATTATAAACAATAGAACTTTTCTGCCAGAGGCTATCACAGGAAGTTGCTTTCTAGTACCAGCTCTATCAGCACTCACCAAGGGCAGAAATGCCACTTGTGAGTCGTACTGTAGCCCTTTGGTAAAGTCCTGGACACCCCAAAATATGTCAGCAAGAAAAACCACGTGCAATTAATCTGTTTGTCTTCTCTGGAGGATTAACAGATCCCGAGCTACTGGAACTATGACCACTGTCTCTAATTCAACTGAGCAAACCTAGTTTACTCCTGCTAAGGCTGTGACCTTGTGTAAACTGTTACAGGGCACAAATCAAACCCCTAAGAGCGTGGATATGTTCTTCCAGGCAATCCAGATCATCTTAGGCTGCACAATTAAATAGGTCAACCTCAGCAGCTTGATAAAAGACTTCAAAAAGATTGTGTCATTATGGCTTTGATGTTTTGCAGACCTGAACTGCATTTGTAAGTGAATGCACTGGAAGCATTAGCTGAAGAGTGCCTGTAATAGCAAGTAGGAAAAACAGTAAGAGAGTCCATAATAATACCCCCTTGCCTTCAAATGGAAATGCTTTCTCATTTAGATAGGAAATTGCCCTCATAAACCTTAGATAAGTATGACCTTATTCTTCTTAGTGTCTACCACTGTGGATAACTATTATATAGAAAAGGATTTTATATCTGCAGGTCTTTAGAGTCAGAAGTGAAGCTTATTATTGTATCCATTGCTCATAAACTAGCATATAGATTTTGTGCTGTAAAAAAAGCTAAGTCAGTGCTCTTTGTGGCAAAAATATATGTTTGAAGAAAAATAATCTTTTACATGCTGACATATAATGTAATAATTGCATCATAACCAGAGAAAACATGCAGACGCCTCATGGAACTAGTTTAAGTTAACATTAAGTTAAGAAACTTAGTGAAGATTTAAATATGAGAGCTGGAGAGGGACTTTTTACAAGGGGATGTATTGCCAGGCCCCAGGGAATGGCTGCCAGTGCCAGAGGGCAGGGCTGGGTGGGATCTTGGGCAGGAATTGTTCCCTGGCAGGGTGGGAAGGCCCTGGCACAGGGTGCCCAGAGCAGCTGTGGCTGCCCCTGGATCCCTGGCAGTGCCCAAGGCCAGGTTGGACACTGGGGCTTGGAGCAGCCTGGGACAGTGGGAGGTGTCCCTGCCCATGGCAGGGGTGGAAACGTGATCTTTAGGGTTCCATCCAACTCAAACCACTCTGTGAATGTATGATTCTGTCATTTAAGCATTTCTGTAAGGGGCCCTTGGTTCCTGCAATTTACCATTTCAGCAGACTACGCAAATAATTTACTGTCTCTCATTTCACTGTGATTGGCAATTAAAGTGATATAGGACATTTTCATGGCAAAAATTATGTTATGAAAAGATGTATCACTCCTACAGTCATGAGCAGTCACAAATCAGTCTTTGGTATTCTCTTTGTAAGTTAAAAAGATAATCATCCACAACCTTCCTCGAAATACATTTGAGACTTGATTTCTGGTTCCAAAATGAGACTGATGTAAGAAACACAAATTCCTTTAGCCAATACTCACAGAATCTTTGCAGCCCAGCACCCTTACCCAATTTCCAGGACAAGGGGACACTTCTGACACCCTGGGACCATTGGAGTGGGTTGGATCTCTCCCTCACTCTGCCTTGTCCCAGTTTTTTTTTTTATCTGCATGGAAGAGCAAGGAGTTGGCCTTAATTTAGTGAGTTTAACAAAAGCAGATAGGAAAGCTTGGGAAATGTGAAGACTTGCTCTTTATTTTGTCTATCTGTCCTCATTCTGTGGCTTGCCACAGTAAAATTGTTGCTTGAGATTGCTTTGAAATCATTTTGCCCTTTTGTACTAATACATGGCTGGTCAAAGGCAGGTTAAGTTCAATGACTGCTAGATTCACCCTGGTAATTCATCCTGCATCCTTCCATTTGGGAGCATTCCTTTCCTGGAATCCAGCTCATCACACAGTAAAAACCAAACAACTTTTTTTTTTTGCTTGGCCATAAACCAGATCCCAGTTTTTCAGTGCAATGGGCCCTGCAGGGATATTTCCAACCTAAAAGCAACATAAGCAACTGCACCATTCTAAATTAGAAATGATTAGCCACTAGGGGAGGTTTAGAATCTTACTGCAGTGACACAAGCTTGCTTGGTAACACCCACATGCTTATTTATAATTATAGATAACATCCTCCACTAGGACATGGCATTCTTCCATCAAAGTATGATATTTCTTTCCCAACTTTACTATATATATAGCTATATATATACACACACATCTCCCAAGCAGCTGTTCCCTTACTGTCAGCAATTTATAAAAGTATAAAGTGAAATAGCTGAGTTTTTAGCCTGTACATAACTTACAAAGAAATTTGGATCAATACAGAAATATAGAAAGCACTTGAATATTCAGATTATGAATTGCATGTATCGGAAATGTGGTTAGCCAGCTGCAAGGCTGCTTGCAAGAGTTATCAATTTCAATATGAAACAGTTTATGCCCTTTTCCAAGCAATTTTAGACAAATAAGAAAACTGGCAGTAATCAGTCTTAAGTAGCATAAAACTTATTTTAAAGGCAATTACACCCATCAGCATGGTGTCTCCAAAAATCATCTGTGACCTCCCTGAAACTTGGTTGTTGTTAAAACGATTCCTCTCACTGCAAACAGACACTGATTTCTCTCTGTCCTTTGTGGCCTTGTTTACTTCAGGAATATTTGCCGAATTTATAATGGTGCTGACTTACTCCCACCATACTGATGGCATCAATTCTTGCAAAATCAATAGCAAGTTATTTAAAATGTGTAGCTCTCATCCACTACTACCCAGTTCTCTATATTATTTTAATGGTGACTTAGAGCTTCCTTAATTGGGTCTCACCTTCCTGCCCAAGAGACAGGGATAAATCATGGGAATCACTGCACCAGACTTGTTCAACCCCACTTATAAATGTCTGTGGTTGCTGCCACACATTCCATCACTGACAAATTTCCAGGGGCTGACCCTTCACAGAACCCATTCCTCTGCCCACTGACCATGTTTTACTGAGCAGTTTCAGCATGGATGTGCTTCAGCTCTCCCTGCAGAGACTTGCACTTCCCCAGGTTCCTGCATGGTAAGGGATAGCGACAGAAAACGGAGCAGGTTTGCACTGTGAAAGCACATACCCAGTACAAACAGGTCTGTGAGACACAAAATCATCACAGGTTCAACTCAAGCCTTTTTATAAAACAAACAAACATTCTGGAGTTCTTTATTCATTTGAAGTGCTTCATTAAGCACACAGAAGCAAAAAGCTTCTGTCTTGAGACTCAAAGTGGCTCACCTGGAGAAAGATCTGCATAGGGCCTCCCCTGTATCATCCTGCCAAAGAACATGGAGAAGTTTTGCAGCCAAAGAAAAGGTCAGAATTTATTAAGATACAGATATTAAGAAGAAAGAGCAGAAATTACTGTTTGTAAGTAACTTTTCCTTAGTTAATTCTGTCTCTACAGGTGCATCCTCGCCTCTCGATTTTCAGATTAACCAATGACTCACAAATTATGGGAACTGCAACCCACCCCCTTCGACCCTCTGTAAGATTTTCTCTGTCCTTTCTGTGACCTGGTACCTACTGTCTGCTCTTTTCAGTCTCTCTTCTTCATCTAGAAGCTCATAAATCCTTGTTGTGATCCTCCCCATCTCTCCTCCAGCCTTCCTCCCATCAGAGTCTCTGGAATTCTCTCTGCTTTGGATATTCAGTTGCCAACAGCAAACAAAACAACTTGTTCTTCCAGAGGGCCCACTTGAGCCATGCCAGTCACTGAGGAACAGAACACAAAGGAAGAACAAATGAATATAACATGTTCTATCCAGAATATCCCTAAATACACAATCTATTCAAACATGAACCCTTGCTCAGAGCAACACCACCAAAATCCTCCTTGATTTAGAAGGGAAGGTGAAACAGCAGCAATAACACCTCTGTGCATCTCAGAGCACTTCACAGCAGCAGATAGATGATATCTCCATTTCATTCAGACATGGACTGACAAAGTTTACTGAGATGCTGGTAAAATAAACCCCTTGTGTTACAGATACACACAGGTTGAGTGTTCCAAAGGGAAAGCCGAAGGGATCTCCACAGAAAAGCCTCAAAATGATGGTTCAAGAGCAAGTCCTTAAGGTGATGGGGTACAGACACCAAGGTACATCAAAAAACTTCAATTCATATGGCCAAGGAGGCCCATACATAAAATTTTGGTGCTAATTATAATATATTAAATCCTTATTACTACATCACACTGCTTCTGGTTTTCCATGCTCATGATGAACTTAGTTAATTATGTTACAAATAGCATTGAGAAATATTGGAACTAGCATGTAAAAATGCAGTAATTTGGGATTCTAGTCATAAAGGAATCTCTATCCTTAGTGATTGCTGTCATCATGGATGATCTAACAGCCATTTGAGCTCTGTGTTTGCTGAGAATAATCATAACTCTTCAGGGAGAATTTATACACTGCCTAGCAGCTCTGGACCTTTTGACTCTGCCCAGAGGCAATTAGGCTCTTTATAATGGCATCAGGAGAATCCCAGGAAGATTTTTTTTCCTGTGTCTTTCCATGCCATCTCTCCCTGAATCTCCTTTTTCATTTAAGTATATGCTAAAGAGAGAAGATATTATGACTATGTGACATAGTCACATTATGACTGTGAAAATAGAAATCATTTTTCTAAATGGGAGACTACCCATCTCTTCCAATAACGTGACAGGAGCAGAGGGGCATGGATAGTCTGTGGCTGTCCTGGAAGCCAGGATTAAATTACTTTTGCTCATTAGATATCTCCTGTATAAACTACCAATGTTCTACAGGACTTCTGAATTCTCAAATACACACACACACAAAATAAGCAGAGTACAAATGCATTCACTTCTCTTCCCTGATGTTGCATCATTATCATAAAAAATCCAAGATGTTATTTTATATAAAGCCATAAACATGATTAACTGAAGCACTAATTCTCCTGCAGACAATGAGCAAGCTTTCAGCTTCACAATTGGTCCCACTGACACAGAGCTCATGGAAGGGAATGAGATTTCCACAGACAGACTGAGAGTTTTATTCCTGTGTTACTTTGTGGTTATACCTGCCCTCAAATCAAGGGCCTGGTTCACGCAGTACTAACCCAGGATGAAATCCTGCTGGATTTCAAAGGCATTTTGGTGGTGCTCAGACTGCAGGAGCGTCAGGAGGTAACTAAATGTACACTGACATGTTAAATGAAAGACTTCTGAGCCTGTTACAAATGCATTTCCCCAGCAGAGTAAGAAGGAAATGTCAGGAGCACTTTATTAGATGCCACACACTTAAGCAATTTGGGGCTGGTTTCCAGAATCTCTACATTTGCTGCCCTGGAACTCTGCACTGCCACTGCTTCCCTCCCACTGCTGCTGCAGCTTCTCTTCCCAGACAAAACTTTCTGTCAAGACACAGATGTTGTATAACATCCTGTTTCTTATTACAGAACAAGAGCTGAAGTTCTAGAGACATTCTAAAAACAATAATGCTCACTTTATTCACTGGAACATTGTGTTTTATACATACTTTGAAGGAAGTTCATTTTTAATTCTAACACTAATTTATTTTGTTTGGTCATCTTTCAATTTCAAACAATTTTTCCCACTCTTTTTTTCATCATGTCTTCTATATATAAATGATCTGTAGGGTACAAATGAACATTAACATCATGAGCTAGCATTATTTTAAAATCAATATTGGAAAATATAGCATCAAGCAGACACTTTTAAAGACTGAATCCTCTGGTATAATTAGCACAGTCCTGCATCAGCCCTGGGCAAGTAAAATGAGATAGATGACCTAGACAGAGGGGGATTTTTTTTTTTTTAAGTGTGCACTGGAATATATTAATGCCAGATTAGTTTTGCCTAGCACCTCTCCTGCATCTTTGAGGAAAAGATACAACAGAGAGAAAACTCTTTGGAAATAATTACAATACCATATAGAACAGGTACTAAAGAAAAAACAAATCCATAGATTTGCATTAAAGGCCTGCAGGATTATTGTGATGTTTTGGACACCTGAATAACAGTTACTACAATCACTGCATCATTGTCTGGGCTCACTTATCCCTGGCTTCAGGGACCACAGGGGACAAAAGCAGGAGCTGCAAGTCTCTTCAGCCTTGCATGTTTTTGGTATTAAGCAGTCTAGGAACAAGTGGAAAGATTGGGATAGACAGAGATACATTCTGTCCTTATGTTCTGCCAGCTATATTCTTATCTGAGAGAAGCTTTTAAAACTGTTTTGCCACATTGAAATTGTCATTAAACTCACAAGGACAGAGCTCACCTGAGACACTGCTTAGATTAACTGAGCCATATTTACAGTTACAGGATAAAGCAGTTGCATAGCTGATGCAAGAATTAAAAGATTAAAATCTCCTCTATTAAGTTTAAATGCCTCCTCTATTGTGATGTTAAATACATTTATTTATTTTTTTTTACCTGTGGTTTGACCTACAGACTCACAAATTGTTTTGTTTCCAGACGTGTGTAGAGAGGTGCCTTTTTAAGGTGAAAAGAATTTAATGTGAGGAAATGACAAAGATATCTAAATATAAAGTCCTTCTGGTAGCTTGGCACTGACCCCAGTGAAACTTTTCAGATAAAGGATGTTGGAAGTGACAAGTACATGAGCAGGACTTTTTGTTTACCTCCAGGGCAGCACAGTCATTCATAGCCTGAAGAAGTTCTGATGAGAATGTTATAACTCTGTCTTGTATTTAATCCCCACATTAATAAGGTTCTGAAAAAAATCCCAAATAAAGACCTTGCTGGGGAAGACAGCCAATAACACATCATTCAAAGGGTAGCCAAGAAGGAAAGTGGACAGTGATGGTGAAGAGACAGAAATTGGTTTCCTCTGTGCCTGTCACAAAGCTGCTCACTTGCTATATATTTAAAACCCTCTTCAGGTATAAGCCAGATCACAGGGGACATCCCCACCTGACTGTTATCCACAACTCTGTACAGAACTGAGAATACAAGTATTAATTTCACAAAGCTGGCAGGGAATGGAATTACCAAGGAAGCACCATCCAATCTAGGTTATTAAATTAGCATATCTAGAAACTAGGAAAATGTATTTTACAAAGTCCTACAGAGGCTGGGGAGGTGACTCCCTCTAACTTTACCTCTCTTATCTCCATTTGCAGTGCCATTAACGGAGAGGTTTTACCCTGCTTGCCGTGTTCAGTATTTAGAGCCAGGAGTGCAATATTGCTGCAATGTGGCAGCACCAGTGCAGCGCTGCAAAGCTGCCCTGCCAAGGGCTGAGCTCTTAGAGGCACTGCCAATCTCACCCACACACGTGAACATTCCAGAATTCATCTCCCTTTGAACTAAGGGAAGCTGGACCAAATATTATAAGCTGGACCAAAAATTATAATTATCAAATTATAATTTGATTCCTCTCTCAACAACAAACTGATGAAATCCACAAGGACTCAGCAAGCCTAAAGAGTTACACTGCCTGGACTGTTTATTTTTTAACACAATAATTTTACATTTATCTTTTTCTCTGGATCCCTGCAGAAATGAAATTAACATTTTTAACTGCGTGTTTTACCTTTGCCATAATAAAAGAGAAGAGTTATGGCTAAGCTTTTGAGCATCAAAATCAAGTGCAGTATTGGTAAAGCAATTTCTGTGGAATTTGTAAACAATATATTGCCTGGAAGAGTCTGCTGTTGATAGTCATTTTGGACCGAGTCCTTCATAGCTGCTTATTCTAACTTGGCGTTTCCAGCCTGTTAAAATGTCATATGGATAAAGAAGTAAATTTTGACAGCTGTGACAGGATTATCATTGCCAAGGAAATCCTGGTACTCATATGTTTCAGGACATCTATTTTGCTTTGTCTCTGGCCTTGCCTGCACTAAAAATTACTTTCTGAGACAAGAAGAGTAATGCAACAAAAGAAAGAATAAAATATAGTTATTCTTTTGATGCTTGAAGTTATAGAAAAAAGAAGAAATTATTTAAAGTTGTTATTTAATACATTGTTCAGATTTTGAGGGAACACTGGCTCCTCTCTTCAAGGACATGGCCAATATGAATTTTATGTGGGCATACTGAGTTGTGAGGGGTTTGCTCGTGTCTGTGTTAGAGGAGAAACGCTGGAAGGTTCCTGCGGCATCAGCCACTCAATCTGTTCAGCCATGTGCAAAAGGGACATGGAAAACCCCAAATGGTACTTGCAGCATCCTCAACTTTGGGACCAGAGGAATTGCCATGATGGATCCATCCAATTTCACTAACCTACCTCTGATGAGCACCAGTATCCAAACGCACAGAAACTGCAAGGAGACCGTGGACAAATGCAGCTCAATGCACTGATTCTCCTCTTCCAACAATACAAAACTGAAATAGCAGGAAAGACAAAGTGTGGCAATAACTGTTATTTGTGCTGCCATTCACATTCTGCCTCCCAAGGTTCACTCCTGAAGATTTTCAGATATAAAGAGCATGTAAGTTGCAGCAATTGAAATGCTGATTTATGGGGCTGAAATACCATCCCCAGAAACACAATCTCCCAGCAAGTATTGGTTCTAGCAGCTGTGGTAGTACTGATGTAATTCCTCTGAGCAACTGGAAAAGGGGATATGAAGGCACTAAAGTGGTAATAAATATTTGATTCAAGGTTACCAAATGCTTAGCTTTAGTCTTAATTCATAACAAGGCCGCATTTAGAAATATGCAACATCTTCGGAACGTTCTTTCCTACCCAGTTATTTCATTGCATGCAACCATATATTTTTGGAACTAGCAAGATGACTGTGAATTTGCCATGACCACTTTCTGTGCTGTATTTATACTGACACAACTATATGACTGTTTTGAATCTCTGACTTCCAAAACTACCACGTACCGGTATCTGCAAGGTCTCCAAATCTTGATTCACGTCTCAGATTTTGTCTTCAGAATTTTACTAATTCATCTGTTCTTAAGCTGCTGTAATTTATACAGTAACAGTGTGGGGTACAGCTCAGTACCCACCATCAGGCCTTATCTTTGTACAGAATGGTAAAAAGGCCTTCCTTTCCAAAACCAATCCCTGTGTGCCCATCCACTGGGGGTATCTGTTTATTCTGACTGAAAGATACACCTAGCAGCAACAATTTTGTGAGATATGCACATCCCTAACAGCATTATAGTGGCACAAAATACTCATTGACCACTGTGTTCCCTGTGGCCAACCACGTGAAACACCACAGAGGATATTCTGCTGCCTTATGGCTCTTTGAAAATCTCTTGTAGGTGAGCCTTGTGTTTCAATGTATAATTTACAAGCGCTGAAATGCTAATGCTAACACCACTTTGCAGCACACTCCCTTGAGCCATGTGCTGCTTCATCAGAGATGCCTTTCCTGATGGTTTACTGAGCCACTTCATAGCCTGTTCTTGCCTTCACTCTTTCTTTCCTCCAGAAGATCAGAACAAACACGATGCTCACACTCTGCCATTTCACAAGCATGGCCTGAAGAGCAGCCAGCAGCAATAAAAGGCCACCAGCACTTGGCCACTTGTGAAAAACATGCCCTTCTCAAGCAGAAACAACATTTTCCTATTCTTTTGTTAGAACAGCCTCTGTTGCCTAGCTAATGAAAATGTTACAGCTGACAGTCAGAACTTAAAAAAAACCCAGAGAAAGGCCTTATGGTAAGGGTAGTTACATAAGCTCCTTTATAGTTCCTTTGACTGAGGGTCAAAGCTGTCAAGGTATTTAGGTACCCAAAGCTAGATGGTGTGTTAGACATTAAAAATACTTGAGTGCTTCTCTAAAACTCACCAACAATCCTAATGTGCCAAATTCCTAAATTCATGAAAAACCTGGTTCCCAAACACCCTCATGTGAGTCTGATTGTACATATAATGTAACAAAAGCTGCTGTATTGTGACATACATTGTCTGTCTCCCTTTAATTGCACATATGAAGCCCTACAACTGCTTTCAGCATCCATTTCACACTTGCAGGCTTTCCTTCACACTTGTGCTGCTGGTGGGGATGTCAGGCTCAGTCAATTTGCATTTGTGAATGTGGGGTTTTGCACGGGCAAACAGGTGCACTCAACACCAGTTATATTTTGCAAGGGTGATGCCAAATGCTAATGGGTTTAGCTTTGGAAAAACCTCAACCAACCTCCTCGGCTTTTTTCCCTTTTCACCTGTCCTGTGTAGAAATGCAGAGTACCAATATTTCAAAGTGAGCCAACTCCCACAGATACCAGGGGGCTTGTAGCACCTCCATAGGATGGCAGCTCTCTTCAAGACTGTTTTTTCTCTCTTCAATATTTGCTCCCTTTGATTTTTGACATTGTTTGCATCATGTAAAAATGATATTCACTGAATAGTGAAACTAGTAGGTGCAACATAAAAAAGCCTCAGGCTGTTTGAAAGATTTTGTAGCTGAGACATTGACAATATTCTGCCAGTGGTCCCTTAAATACTTGACTAAAATACAAACACAGATTAAAATCCTTGAGAAAGCCATAATTATACATTTGTAGAAAATTTGTCTCTTTGAAGATTTTATTACCCACACACCTCCACTTAATCCTGGTATTTTTACAACAGCCAAGTTCATGATACTGCAGCTAAGGTTTTGTCAGCACTTTAATTATTAACTTGTTTGTACCATGACTACAAAGCATCTTACTTGTCTGAACTTGCTGCCGAGGCTTCAGGTCTTGTAGTGGTTCCTCAGCTAAACCCTGTGTCTGTACCCTGTGAGCTCCCAGCTCTGCCAGGAATAAGCTTAATACCTAAAGACCACATTGAAACCGCTCTAAACCTGGTGTTGGAGACAACTCATCAAGAATCAGCAGTAAAATCTTTTAGAATGCTCATTACAGCCAAAAATAACCAGCCACTGACTTCATTTCCATAAACAAAAGAAAAGTTTTTACTTTGATACCACACAAAATATTTTCAATGGTAACATCAAAACAAGTTCTGCCCCTTATTTTTGTGTATTTTGTGCTCTTTTAGTCATACATGTCTGTTGAGTGCTTATAAAACATTATTTTAAGCAAATATAATTACTAGAAAGACTGGAGGGATTCAGAAGTTCTCCTAGTTGATCAGATTAATTACTGTAAAGTTTTAAGTCAAGTGTAATTAATTTGTAGCTGTTCTGAAAAAATTTTAAGAGACTTAAGGGTCAAGCTACTTCTACTGTTAGTCAAAATGCTCCCAGCATTGCAGCTGGAAGAGGTTTCTAAATCTCAGGAAGAATCCTTGACATCTTACATGAGCAGCACCACAGCACTCAGCTGTTACAGCAGCCCTATTCTTAGAAGGTAGAAATGAGCCAAGGCACAGATTTCTTTTTTATCACAACATGAAAAGGGTCCTGGTTTATTCCTCTTTACAGCTCAGCCATCCTGACTCCAACCATTCCCTGACTCTGGCTGCAGCAAGATCCTGCTGTAGGTTTCCTTTGCAGCCTCTGACTGCTGGTTATTTCCTGCTGAGCTCGGAGTGCAGGGATCAGCGTGCAGACTGTGACTGCAGCTTTTACCCAGCTAGACTGTGACTGCAGGTTCCAACAACAGGCTCTGACTGCAGCCCCAGACTGACCTCACAGCAGGGATTCCCTCTCCCCAGGATCCTTCTTCCTCATGATCCTCCCATTCCCTCTTCCTCAAGATTCATCCTCCATTTCCCTCACCAGCTGACCCACTCCCTTTTATCACACTTACCTTTATTGGCTGTAGGTGTTACTCATCAGGGCTGAGGTCCTATTGGATAATTAACACAGCTGTTATTTATCAGGGGTGAAGTCACCTGTATGCTCTTCTACACCCATGGACTGTGAAGAGTGAGAGGAAAGGTGGGAGCAGCAAGAACTCCTCAAGAATTCTCTGTGAGTGACACTGCGGTGACCCACCAGAGCCATGCCGAGACAGCTTCCAGATAAACAAGTTATTTCCTATTTGCATCAAAGTGCCTGAGCCAGTGGGAACTAATTCCAGTTTAAATGTTTTCACTGTTTCTGCTAGAGTTATCAGTTATACATATATTAGGTAATGGATTTTCCACATTTTGAATTTTTATTGGGTTTTGTGGTTGTCCCTTGCAGTGTGACACAGTTTTTACATTGTTTGGGCAGTCAGTGGGGGGATCAGATTTACAGAGAATCAGCCCCAAAACACGGGGGAAGTTCTCTCAGAACTGAAAAATGTCTGAATGAATGTGTTCCCCTGCCAGATGGAACTGAGGAGCTTTTCTACTTCTGTTTGTACCTTAATACCTTATTTTGCAAAAAACCTCAGGAAGTGAGTATCACCCAGACCTCCTTTCCACGTGATAACAGTTTTGCTAGAAAACAGGGAAAATATACTGCTGTGGCATTTTAACTTCTTTTTCTTGTCCTCTCTTGTTGGTTAATTATTTCTTTGAGGTTAAATGAGCTAATTATGCCTGTATCAGGGCTCTTTGAGAAGCAAGAATCACTTTCTGTTGTTGATAATTAAATGAATTGAGCTTGATTCTTGGTTTGGGATACAGTTATAGGCATTTTTCTTCCTTGTACACAGCATAAAGTAGTAAAAATAATTGTAAGTTATGTTTTGTTGATGACAGAATGGAGGCAGCGTTTCAGCTGTGGTGTAAAATGTTCTGTAAATTGATTTAAATTAATAAGGGTGAGAGGAAGGAGAAAAGAAGTTGAATTGTACCCCTTCTACTCATTCTTGAACAGCTTTAACAATCTTACAATAGTTAGAGAATCCATCCAAATTTCACATGATATTTAGGAGGAGAATGTTATGTGAATTCCTTTCACAACTGTCATGTGACTATACTGTAGATATTTTTTTTTCTTTTAATTTCACTCACTAAGTCCTGTGCATGTGATACTTGACAGTGGAACTCCAAGGAGCTGCAAGTTCTTATGCAGAGGTCAGGTATGCTGCAGACAGCACCTATTCTTCTTCTCACTCTGGAAATAGTGCCCTCTTTGATCTGAGAGATATTGTCTGCCAGCACAAAAAAGTGTTTCAGTCTTCATGTTAGTTGTGCTCTGACTGTCTCTCGACCAGAGGATCTCACCTGTATCCAGCTGCACAAATTATACATAGCACAGAAAGGGAGAGGGGTCTACAGCAGGGCTGAAGGTCTAACCTTTAAATTCAGAGAGAGCTGAGTGCTGCAACAAAACATGCAGCTTTCATTCCAAGTGCTTCTCTGAACTGGGATCCAGCAGCCAGATGCTGAAAGCTTAATTAAACTTGTGTGTATAATTCCTCTCTCCTAGGCAACTCTAACCCACATCTTTATTTCCACCATCCTTGTTGGCATTACCAGTGTTGTGAACAGAGGAGGTTGAATGTCAACATGGACATAACCTCACTGTGCACTGGTCACCTCTGGAGAATTCCATGTCTGAGTGTGAGGATGGAGTCAAAGTCTGCAGACACTGGTGGGAGTGGGGACACCCCAATGGGCTGTGGACACCCCCAGGTGCAATTCAACCTTTGTTACAGTGGGAAAACAAACCTGGAGCACAATCAAGATAGATCTCCACTGAATGAAGATATTTGGGGAAATAAGAGCTCTGGAGGGAGAAGCAGAATCTTGGGATAACCTTTTCAGATGGTGACAGTAGGAAATAAGTACTGGCTGGGATGGAAGGCTCTGGCCTGGCTCTGTGGGTATCCCATGCACAGCCTGGCTTGCTGCTGGTTTGCCACACCTCCACACTCTCCACATCTGCAGCAATCCAGTGCAGAGACCCTGCTTCATTGCCTTTGTCTTTTTAATATTTATCTCCTCCTGCATGAGTTATTTAACTATTTCCAAGCCTAGTTTAAACTATTAGATTTCTCCTCTCCTCATTTTAACCCCAAATCCAAGTATTCAGAACCACACTGGACATATATGATTGATATTGCCTGACTGGGAGAGCTTATGCTGTGAGGATCACAAGTGAAGCTCTCCAGCAATAAATCCCTACTGCTTTGGGAACCCAACTTTTGTGCAAATATACTTTCCTTCTTTCCTCCAAGTGTCAAAAAATCTGAGAGCAAAGAAACTTTTCATTCTTATGCTGCCAAGGAATTATTTAATATGCAGCTTGAATCTTCCAGGTGCCACAGCAATGCAATACAATATGTCCATGAATTGGCAATGATCACTTCAGTCCAGCCTGGGTCTTGGTATCAGTATTTGACTATTTTGAGCTGTTGTACAATTAGATCCATACTGCGTATTTTTAGTCTGGGTGGGAATATGTTCCTTTTTGACTTCCAAAATCCCTAAGATTCTCTTTAACATCTGATGCCAACTTTAAGGTAATTAATGCTTCATTTGCAGTTTCTTCTCCTGCATTTGCATTTATCAACTGTAGAACTGCAGAGAAATGTGCTTCTCTAGATTACAGCTCTGTCAGCCAGGACAGTTTCAAACTAAAAAACAAGCCTGTGACCCTTTCACTGGGGTGTGCTGTCATGTTGGTGTTTGCTTCTCTTCAGGAAACAACACATGTGGAATACATAAATGTTTATATTGGCAAAGGGTATTAGGAAAATAATGATTTTAAAAATATGAACTGCAAAAGAGTGGTTTTTATGGAAGGGTTCTTCAAAATCCTAATAGGAAAAGCGTATGGAATATAAGAGAAAATAAATATTTCTTTTGTAGGCTCAAATCTAGGTTTGCAGATAGACTCTTTACATAGTTACATTTCCACCTTTATTAAAAAAAATCAAACTTATTTGCATGACAAAGATATTTTCCTTCTGCTAAATTATTCTAATGGGACTTGGTAGAGATAAAAGTAAACTGTTAAAATATTCTGCATGGCCAAGGCTGCTATCTGCAGGTAATATTCATTCACTAAGATAACATTTTTAGGGTTTGGAACCTAGCTTCTTGAGGGTAAAAATAAGCCTTTATCTGTCCTTCAGGATTATTAACAGTAAGTGATTTCCACATTAACATCAATAGCAATAATGAAGATGTCCTTTTCAATTCATCCCAGGGAACTTTGAGTGAGAACTGTTATTTGGCTAGGCTTCACTCTTTAATAGAGTCCAAAGATAATTGGGTATTGAAAATTCCATCTAAATCAACCAAATAAATCTTTCGGTTACCAAATTAATAATTTCATTGATGCCATCAGCCTTCAATTTTCACTCCATTAAATTCCTAAATTCATCTGAGAATGGCACAGCAAACAAATTAAAATGAGTTTCTTATAAAAATGAGAACGATAAGATTATGTCTTCTAAAAAAGCAATTTAACTCCAATAAATTATTTTTAAATTATTAAATGAGGCATTGCATTAACTATAAAGGAGGAGCATAAAAGGGCACCAGCCTACGGAAAATAAGACATCTATAGACCCCTATAACCTTGGACAATTATATCTGTAATAATTGGCTCATAAAACTTTATGGCAACTTGTAGAATATTCCTTTTTCCTTAAGATAGCATTGTGATCAGCAGGATGATTAGACAGAGAGGAACAGAGCTTTTTTTTTTTTTTTTCCTCAGGAGCACATGGCTAAATGTTTCCAAATAGCCTCTTGTTGCTTCGCTCAACACAGAGCATTAGAGCAGAGTGTTACCTGCTCTGGGTGCAATAATAAATCACATTTAAACTACATCATGCTGCAGTAAGGCAGCTCAGTGTCAAGGAGGAATTCAGGATACAAGACAAGCAAATTCCATGACTATTTTCTTTAGAATATGTGCTCAGTGCATTGAAGGTTTGAACCTTTAAATGTCAGGTTCAATACGTTGTCTCCCTTTTCAGTTCCTCTTCCATCAACTTCATAGAGGGCTGAAATTCCGAGGAATGAGCAAAAAACAAACCAGCAAGAGACTGCAGTAACATCTTGATAGCAAAGCAGTGTGAATAACAGATCTATTTTATATTTATTCTGAAAAGAGAAATAAACACTGCCTCCTGCTCGTGGGGGAATGCCATCAATAATGTACAAAAACGAAAGCACGTGGAGCTGAAGAAGTGTTCCCACGTGCCCTGGGGCTCTGTCCAGGTGAACTGAGGGCTGATAAATGACAGGCTCAGCCCTGTGGCTGCCCTGGCACAGAGAACTCCTCCTCCCATCAGATCCAGCTCGTTCCCAGAGCCTTGCTGTCCCCCCAGGAATGGGAGCCGAGTGCCACAGGCAGACCAACACTGCCCTCTCTACTCACAAACCCCATGCTGTCAGAGGCAGGCAAGCTTTCCCTGATTCCAGTGAAGCACCATGGCTTAGAGAAGGGAATTGTGATGAAGCCAGATCGACCCCTTGTTTTCAGGAGATAACAGGCACAGAGAGTCACTCTAAACCACAACTCCTAATGAAAGCCTTGTGGGCACGCATTAAATCCTTCCCAAAGATCCTCTGCTTGCTTCCTCTCACTACAATGAACCAGCCTTCCCTCAATCCAGAGATGAACCCCTGCTGATTCCAGTAATTCTTGCTTCTATAAGCTAAATCCTTTTGTGGTTTTCCTTCATTCTCCATTCTGCACATTCCAGCTAAATTTAAAATGAAACAGGTACCAAACCAGGCAACATTAAAGAACCAGAGGCATGAACTCGATCCAACAATGTGAGTTCTGTTTGAATTAATGCACTACAGGGTTTAGATTTCCCCGATTTCTTCACCTTTGATTTCCCAGTGATGTCCAGAATAAATAATTGCCTTATTAAAGGACTTCTGAAGCCAATAGAGCAAGGTAAAAAACACTGAAGTCACCAATTCAGCCTTTGATTCTGTCTGACAGAAAATTAAAAATGAATGAGAAAAAAAATTAATAATAAATGTATTCATGGCCTTATTGGGATTCATGACTCTCTTGCCAACATTAAATAAGTTCAACCAATTGTTCTCCTTAAAGGGAAATAGCATCAGAATACCAACTGTTCAAGCAGTATCAGTATTTTACTTTGGTATAGTAAATTTGTAAAGTATTTTGTATAGTAAAATGCAAACAGTATTTTGTAAAGCAAATTTGTATAGTAAAAAAAAGCAATTAACACTGCCTCAATTATTAAATTTAAAATTCTTAAAGTTGAGACCCACCCCCCCCATCTGCCAAAGGACAGGGGACATTTTATGTCCAAAGCTGTACAATTAATACAATTCATAAACCTTTCTGAAATATCAGCTCAAACACAAGAGGTTTGACAAAGTTCTAAAACTGTGACAGAACTAAACGAAGTCTGGTCATGGAAGATGGCAGGAAATAACAAAAGGAAACTCAAACTGGGATGCTTCCTTCATAAGTAATGACAACAATGCAGATTTAGGGTGCAGTGAGGGGATCCCTAGAAGTCACAGGAACCCTTGGGATAGAAGGGCTCTTCTCTTCCTCAGGTTTGTAGCCCAGCTTCAGGGGGCTCAGCTGAGATCTCAGCAGTTTGCTCTGGCTTTTATTCACTCAGGTCCTGAAAACTCCCAAGGGTGAAGACAAGGCCTTGTGTTGTGACCTTTAATTATCAATCAGGTGGAAAGCTGTCCCTGTGTGTCAGTTCTGAGTTCTTGGTTCCATTCCTGTGCACTGTCCATGTCACCATGGGCCACTAAGAACAGCTGGTCTCATCACAACTAAGCATCAGAAGGATCTGGATTTCCTCTGAGCCCAGCACCCTCCTACTGACTGTGACTAGTCTCAGATCCTCAAACAAGAGTCAGTAGAGCCACGGCAGATACCCTTCAGCTTGTCCCATCCTGCAGACAGCTGGAGCTCTTCAGTTCCACTGGCAGTGGTTTTTCACCCCTTCTCTGATCAGTCTCACCACAATAACATACAATGATCCTCAAACAATGAAAGCCTGATAATGAAAAAAATATCCCTTAAATGACCAAAACCTGAGAGGAGAAAGCTCAACCATTTTCAGTGCATATCTGGGAAAATGAAGCAAAATGAGACTGAGAAACTTGTAAAGGATAGGAGACAATGAAAGGTCAGTGGCACTGGGTACAGCTGTGAGTGATGTCAGTGTGGCATTCATCAGGAAAGCACAAAATCCTTTTAGCTCAGGGACTGAAGTAAGAGCTTGTTCACTAAAAGTCATCCTGCTGTGGGTCAGTGCAGTGTGAGAGGCAGCTCTAGAGCAATCCTTGCCCTGCCTGGATGCACAAAATGTTCTCAGCAGAGCCATGTGGCATGTAGTGTCTGCCCTGCTTTGTGCTGCACAGCTCTGCAGAGAGGCAGCAGGATCCTGTGCATCTACCAGCTCTCCTGCAGCTGAGCTTTCTTGAGCCATTAGTCCTGGGTTCAGCTGGGATAGAGTTAGTTTTCTTCCTAGTACTGTGTTTTGGGTTCAGAATGAGGATAAGGTCGATGATAGGTGAATGTTTTAGTTGTTGCTTACAGGAGAAGAGAACACAGGTGACCTCACCCCTGATAAGTAACAGCTGTGTTAATTACCCAATACAGCCTCGCTCCTGATGAGTCACAGCTACAGCCAGGAAAGGTAAGTGTGATAAAAGGGAGTGGGTCAGCTGGTGAGAGGGAATCATCATGGAGGATCATGAAGGGGAGGATTGTGAGGAAGAAGGATCCTGGGAAGAGAGAATCCTTGCTGTGAGGTCAGTCTGGGGCTGCAGTCAGAGCCTGTTGTTGGAACCTGCAGTCACAGTCTAGCTGGGTAAAAGCTGCAGTCAGAGTCTGCACACTGATCCCTGCAGTCAGAGTTTAGCAGGAAATAACCAGCAGTCAGAGGCTGCAAGGGAAACCTACAGCAGGATCTTGCTGCAGCCAGAGTCAAGGAATGGTTGGAGTCAGGATGGCTGAGCTGTAAAGAGGAATAAGCCAGGACTGTTTTCATGTTGTGATAAAAAAGAAATCTGTGTCTGGGCTCATTTCTACCCTCTAACAAGAGGGCTGCTGTAACAGTTACTCACCCTAAGTCAAGGATGTCTCAGTTTCTCACTATGTCTTTGAGGAGGGAACAAGATCCAGGAGGGAGCTCAGCCAGGACAGCTGACCCAAAGTGGCCAAGGGATATTGCAGACAACGGGACATCATGCCCAGTATACAAACTGGAGAGACTGGTGGGGCATGGCTGGGCATGCATGGGTCAGTGGGTGTGAGCAATTCCACTGTGTGTTGCTTGGTTTTAAGTGGGTTTTACTCCCCTCTCTCTTTTGCCTTTTAGCATTGTTAGCATCATATTTCACTTTATGTCATTTATTAAGTTGTTTTCTCAACCTGTGGGTTTTATCTCCCTGATTCTCCCCATGCTACCAGGACTGTGCATGGGTGGCTCTGTGGTGCTGGGGTTAGGCTATGACAGAATTCCCAGCCTCAATCCATCTCTACATGGGGCCCAGGAGAGATCATCCAGCCATTCTTCCCACAGTACTCAAGAGCAAAGCAATTTTGCTGCCTTAAGGATGGGATGACAAGATGCGTACCAGTAAAATACTGATTTATGGGGCTGAAATGAGTAAATTTAAATTAAGATGTGTAAATGGTGGGCAGGAATGTCTAATATAACAAGGATTTTAATGTCATGTGTGTTCCCATATTTTAATTCACAAATGGCGTTATCTACTATTATGCTTTCAATGCACTTGTTTGGTTAGGGTTGACATTTTATATCACTGTATTTACTGATTAGATCCACAGTCAAAGGAAAAGGAATATAAATTAGTTTTTCTAATTACTGCAAGGCTATATCCACTGCCAGTCTATTTCCAAAGTAATTTCTGTGGCTCATTCCCTGGAAACCAACTTGCAAAAGACAAGACTAAAACAACTCTAAATCTTTGACTGGGGAAAAAAAAGGCCAAAAAAATCCTGGAAAAGTCTGCAGCTGCACAGCTGGTGAGAAAACTGATTGTCCAGACTCCAGCGCCAAAGCCTCAACTCCACATCACAGGGTACCCAGATCAAGTGTTCTATTAATTTACAAGAGCCTATTATGGCCCTGCTCATTCAGGAAAATCAAGGAATATCTGCCCTGGTGTCAAAAGTAAATTATAGTGCCAGAAATAAATGCAATGCTAAATTAGCAGCGAAGAAATAAGGTAAAAATGTATCGCTTAAAAAAACCCCAAACAAATGTTTTCTGTAGCTCAGAGCAACAATAAATATATTTTTATACAAAAAATAAAGGAAATAATCTTTGCTGAATGAAGTAGATTCCTTATCTTTATATAAGTGGGTTTTCTGTCTCTTTATTTTGAAAATTGATTTAATATTTGGCTGTTGGATCAAATTGATTAACAAGATAATTCCAATAAATTCAGTGGCTTATTCACAGGGATAAATTTAAAGCTCATGTAAATATATCTGTAGGTTTAAATTGATTTTGGATCAGAACTTGTATGTAAATTTGCAAAGTGATAGAGAATGTGTCTCATTGGGGCACATTAGCTTAAATATTCTTGTCAAAACCATACCCCATCTCCAATCCATAAAATTAAATAAGAGCTCATAAACTTATAAATATGTTTATTAGTCTTTCAGAGATAGGCACAGACTAGTAAACATTTCAAAGTCTGCATCTCTCTAGCCCCAAGGGTGCCTTCTTTAAGGAAGTCATTGATTTTTGTCATCAAAAAACAAGTATTCAAGTAACAGTCTCAAACACAAGCTGATGGTAAAGTACCCAGGATTCCCAAAGGTGCCATCTGTAAAAGGATCATTGATTTTGACCTTTTGGGTGGATTTGTCTTTTTTTCTAGTGTTTTATTATGTGCATCAATAACAGGGAAAGGCAAAGACAAAATGAGAGAGAGAAAATATAACTTTTTAAAGATGTGCTTGGCCTTCTGCCAAGAAAATATTTTTGTATTCAAGCATTCCACTGTTACCAGCTCTTAATCAAGAACAAAAACAAAAAAAAACCTAAACCCAAAATACTCCTGAAAAATGTGATTGTTTAGACCAATAGCTGGCTAAAAAAATATTCTAATTATTTGTTTTTGTCAAATTCCCTAGGACTGAGCATCGCTCATGTGTGGCTTTAGTAAACATATCCATATCCATTACCCTTTCCCCATATGAAAGTACAGATCTTGATTTAGGAGGGGGAAGCTGGGATCAGATCCAATTGTCAGCTATTATTAAAAAGAATCTCTAGAAGCAGCAGTAAAATCAGCCCACAACCCCACAGTAAGGGGACACTGAATTTGCCCTATGCATATTGTGTAAATATTTATTTTTCTGTTAATCCCAATTAGTGTGAATTTAAAATATGGATTTGCCTGGCTCCCCTACATCTCAAACAGGGTTAGGAAAAGCTGATATTCTGTCTGTGCACCAGTGGAAATACTGTGTGGTGTCTGGGCTGCAGGAAGAAGGGCAGCAATGTTAAAAAAATAAATCTGCTTAATCTCCAGCACTCCAGATGAACAAAGCAAAGGAGGCACATCATTTCAGGGAAAGTGGGCACAGGCCAGAATATTTGGAGAGTATTTCATATGTAAGATGATGAAAATAGCAGGTCACATCCAGCAGAGCTGCTTATTTCTGCTCCAGACTGGTAAAAATCTGCACAGAGTGTGACAGGACTGCCTTTATCTTCCCCCAGCAAGACAGCCAGTGAGACAGTGGAGGAAGAAGCAGAGAAAAGTCCTTTTGCTGGTGCCAGAGAGGGTTTGGCAGGGGCCCAGACCAGCAGGTAAAGCCATGGCCTCCAGCCCTGGTCGATAATAACAGGGAGCACCTTCAGATGCCAAACCCTCCCTCTGCATCAGCAGCCTGAGCCCAGTCAAAAACCACTTTAGGCTGCATTTCTGCTGCCACCTGTACACCACATATTGCCTGTTTTAACGAGCTCCTCACAGAAAGGCCGTGTAACCTTCATTTCCAAGCTTGATCTCAGCCATGTCAATATTCTGCCACAGCTACTCACATGTATCCAGAGCCGTTCTGAGCAAAGAGGGAGTGCACCCTCCAAACGTGGAGTCATGGAAATAAAATGCCTATGATTTGTCCCATTAAAGGAGTTGCATCTGTTCCTCTCTCTCCCAGCATATGCTGCTTGTGAAAAATGAGAAGTGTGAGCTGCAGCCACATCTCTCTGTGCTCCAGCTGTGAAGGTTTATACTTGTAGCCCTTTTCAGCTCCTACAATGCATTTAACTAAGGGCAATTTTGCACATTAGCAGGAATTCTTCGAAACAAAACAATCCTTTCAGCGAAAATGAAGAGGCTTTGAAAATGATTGCAAAGTGGATTAGGATCACTTATGGTAGATGGCTGTTGACAAGATATTGCTTGTGATTACCATGAGCGTACATTGATAGGTGCCAGAAAGGAAGCTCATCACAGAAATGGTAGAGACATTTCAACATATGTTCTAAGAAAACATTTAATGTCAAAGAATTTCTGTCACTTCAACAAGAAACTTCCCCTTGGCTGGCTACCAGAGTATGTTCAAAAAGCCCCACTGCTGAGCTGAGGGTCAGTCACCCACCTAAAGGTTCTAATCCACCTTGGGAAAAGAAGCAATTGTACCCTCACGCTCAGCATTTGCACATAGTCCCTTCCCCATGCAACAGATATTCAGTGATAAAACAGTTGTGGTGAATATGCTGAATATAAAACATCTATTGCTTTTACTGTTTCATTCTTTGTTAATGGGTTTTATATTACGAGGTTCTCATCCTCCCCTGTGAATGTTTAGCTAATGCTCATGGGATCTGCAACACAGGCTGAAGAAAGTTTAATGCAACATTTGTTCCCATATCATTTACAAATTTTGAAAATTGTTCCTCTAGGAAGACAATTGCTCCACTGTCCTTTCTCACTGCTGTCTGCCCTCCTTAAATGAACATAAAAGACTCAACTGTTTCACAAGGCTCTTAGTCCCTCTATATGTTCAGTTGAATGTGTATTCTATATAATCAGGTCAGCAGAAAAAGGAACCTGCTTGGATTTACCTGTTTCTACCTCTGCAGGAAAGTGTCCCTGCCACCATTGCACAGATAAAGGAATATAATAAAGCATTTTTTTGGGGATGGGCTTGGTTTGATATTGGCATTTTCAATTCCTTTATCTCATTTATTTTTAGCACTAGATGATCTGTCTTTGTCAGATAATTCCCACAGCTGCCTTCCAGTGAAGAAGTCAACAGCAGGAAGTCAGAAAAGGATGAAAACAATCTCAGAGGAGAAGTCTTTATGCAATCCACTGTGACTNTATAAGTGATTTATTTATATCACACTCCAACTCCAGTGCCTGGCTTTGGTCTCTCCAAACCACAGGCATGGGCTGAGCCCAGGAGCCTCAGAAATCACCCAGATGCAAAAGGTCACAGGGGAGAGGTATTCCTGCAGCTTAACCCATCCTCTGTGCTAGCTTAGGCTCTGGGGTTCAGTGATCCATTTGCACTTTGCTCTCTTTGGCTTTGAGTCTCTATTTCTCTTGCTGCCCCCCTCCAGGTTCCTTCCCATTGAGGTTCCATCAGTCTGGCAGGTTTGTGTGCCGGGCATTGCCATTCCCTGTGCTCTCACATAGGCACTCTTATCCTCATTTCTGTCTCTTCCTACTTGACCCTCACTCTTTTTCTTCTTGTTTGTTTGGGTTTTTTGTTTTTTTCCCTTTGTTGCCCAGAGAGCCACAGCTGTTTAAGGGGATGATGAGGGCAGGACAGCAGGTTTTGCTGTCACTCAGCTGTGGAGCAGCCACTGAACTTTGATCAGTGCTGCTGAAGGACATGAAGAGATGAGCCAGGCCTGGACAATAAAAGAATTCCGAGGCTTTGTAGAGAGAAACATCCTATACATTGTCCTTACACACCTCTGTTGTACACTAGCACAGCCTGCCAGGCTCTGATAACAAAACAACAGCTCCCAGATTGTGCCAGAGCCCAAAACACAGCGGTGCTTTCAGAAAGGAACAACACAGAAACACGGATCAGTGGCAGAGCCTGGGCCCCAGACAGAATTAGCAGAGTGCTCAAACAGCTCTGCACAGTCTCAGGCTCACAACCCATGGTTGTTTTGGCCAGACCTGGGTCACAAAGGCAGCAAAGGTAAGCCAGGGGAGTCTATTCCATCCTGGCACAGCCACTTCTCCCTTTGGGGCGCTGGGGTTGTGCCTGCCCAGGGTGGTCACAGCTAGGGGACAGTGCCCAGCTCCTGGAGTGCCCATGTGGCAGAGCAGCTGCTGGTGCTGTCCCCAGCCCTGCTGCATGTGACAGTCACAGCAGGACTGCCCTGGCAGCAGCCAAGAGGGAGGTCCCTCCGGGTGGGCAGCAGGTGCTCAGTGTGTGCTAAACTGGGCTCAGCTGGAAGCCACTCCTGCAGTGTTGGAGGATTGTCTCGCATACCCAGCACAGTCTGCAGAGCATTTAACTAGAAATGCAGAAGGAATAATGCTTCTTTTATCTATTTTAGCCGATCATTAATAATAAAATTTGTTTGTCTGTCTTTTAGGGCAGGTTCGATAATATTGCAAATTTGGAGTAAGCTATAACTGGAGCAATTAACTAAATTCAACATCCTGATGGTGATAATAATAGTACAGAACTGATATGCAGAAAGTGAAT
The DNA here is from genome assembly GCA_008694505.1 of Cyanoderma ruficeps. Lineage (NCBI taxonomy): Eukaryota > Metazoa > Chordata > Aves > Passeriformes > Timaliidae > Cyanoderma > Cyanoderma ruficeps. The sequence continues at coordinate 1,268,351 of VZDJ01000017.1, read as the reverse complement.
TCAACACACAATTTGGTCTGATGAAAGGCTCTGATAACACAGTGGTGGTGTTAATAACAAGCTTATTTGTGAAAGGTATGTGTTTTGAGACCTCAGGGGACAGCCTCTTATCTCCCTTATTGGTGCCCCAGAGATTCAGAAACACACTTATCAATACCTGTTTACAATGGCCTACATTTCAGAATTATAGACGAAGGTATTCCTTCAGTGGACAAAAATACAGCACATAACACCACACTTCGGTTTTGACTTCCCATTAGTTAGCAAAGAAGTTAGAAAGCAATGTGCTTGTTAAATATCCATCAATGTATATCTCCATATATATATATACACATATTTATACATACCTACATACACACATATTTATCAATATATATGGGCAGTGTTAAATTTCATTGACTCTCATGGGTAGGTGATTTAATGTTGCTTTTTTTACATCTTAAGGAAAACAAGACCAAGATGGAAATACTTTCCACAGAAGCTTTTGGACAGCTGACAGTTTTTTTAATAGTAGGGGATAGAGATTGCAATAATGCTTGAAAATATCCTCTTATGGATTGTTTTCTGTTTCAGTAGTGACCAGGGCTGTACTGTGTGTGGATAGAGACCCTGCCCTTTGCAGAATAATCAGAATGGGAAGCAGGAAACTGAGAGTGCACTCAGCTCCAGCAGCAGCACTCCTGTTGGCATGGTCCTGGAAAAATCAATCGGATGCACAAAGCCTGTGTCTCTTTAAAAAGTCAAGGGCTACCACCACCACCCACCCATGTAGTGTTCAGCGTGCTGCACTTGGAACACAAAAAACCCACTTTAATCTTCTTTTCCTGAAGTTTAAACTAATAATGTGTTTTGACTCTTGGCTGGGAGAGGATGAAAATAAGCATGTACACACTCTGTGGATAATGAAATACTCCCAGACACTCTGGTGAGTCACATTATTGATGTCATAGATTAAGAATTCATTCTCTAAAAATACTTCCAGTTGGTACACTTTTAGTGGCCATAAGACAATAATATCTTGTTGAATATGCACCTGCAGTGAGTTTAAAATTAAAGAGTCAAGCCTTTGTTCTTTCTTCCAGGCACAGCCTGAACTGTACTGCCTCATCTCAGCTCTTTCCTAATGAAAAAGCTCCGTCTCCTGTCATTTTAAAAGATGACAATAGAAATGGGAGGCTGGAAAACAAAGGCGGACAAAATGAATTAGCAAGAATGCCTGCAAAACAGTTGTTAAAATGAAAAGCTTTTCCCATAATTGAAGAGTCCTGCCTGGTATTTCCATGCGAGGAAATAAAAGAGAGGGCAAGTGCAGAGACAAAGGAAGAAGATCTTCATTAGGAGTATTGTCTAGCACATGGTTCCTCTAAACAAGAACTTTCTAAAGGATTGACATTTCTATTAAAAGGGCAGGCAGTTTGCTATGCAATGACATTCAGTTTTAAAGGCTCAGCTTAGAAACAATTTAGAGCATGAACAACAGTTTCCAATTTCACCTTCTCAGTGCTCCTTCGACTCTTTACGTGATGCCACCATGTCCACATGAACCATAAGGAAATGCCATTAACACCGGTAAAACCCTTGGGGAGAAACAGGGTTTGTTATTTATCCCCCACCCGTTTATGCTGCTCAGCAAGTCGGGATGGGTGTGGATGACATTTGGGCTTCCACACGCTGACAAAGGGGGCTCTGATGGCAGGGCCATGGCCCACCGTGCAGTGAAAATTCGTACTGCCAGTAGCAGAGAGTAAAATATCCTTCATCTCCCCCTCGCCCTCTGGGAAAGTGCACAGGCATGGACTCTAAAGGTACCCAGTCCTCCTGACTTTGTGTTTCCCTGCTCCCACTTCACGGCTACACTCAGTGCCACTCTGAATCCCTTAGCACCACTGAGAGTCTTTTAAAGGGTTTTCATCATACTTAAAAGGCAGGACAGGGGAGCTCTAAATTAGCTCCCCAATCAACTTTTTAAGTAAGACTTAATAAGCCTACTGACTTTTCAGGAGTCATTTAATGCCACTTCCCTTCCCTGTCTTGCTGTGACACTCAGCAGCACTTGAGAAGTGGCTGTGCTTGCTTAAATGCCGAACTGGAAGCTGATTTAGGTCTCTTCTCCTTCCCACTCTATTCACAATTCCCACTCACAAGGCTAAAGACAGTGGGGGGAGAAAAAACCCAAAAAACAACCCAAAACCACGTAAAATTAAGAATTACTTGAAGAGGGAGGAAAAACCCATTTTGCTAAATTTAGGAAAAACCCCAGCTTTTTACCAACTGCACATAGTTCCTCTTTGTCTCACCTAACCTTTGAAACAATGGAATTTCTCAATATTGTTAAGGAAATAGTAATATAGAACTATCATCTTCCTTTTATATTTACTTTTATCTTAAGCCTAATTGGAAAATGGCTGGAACTCTACAATCCTTTATAAGTTTCTTGAATTATCTTGTGAGCAGCTTGCTGCAGTTCCTTTTATTAACCCCCAGACCTTACTATTTAACCACAAATAGATTTAGGTCATGCATATTGAATTGTTTTGATAACAGTCTAGTGTTTAATAATAAACGCTTCTCCAGAAAATTAAACAGTTCCAAGGCTGTGCTCTACAAATGTGGTTTTGGAAAGAGCACCATATGACAACTCAGATGGGCAAAGAAACCACAGGACATTAGCAATGCTCTGTGCAGACTCCTTCTGAGTTGAGTAATTACTTAGGGGTGATTATGACAGAGACAACTGAAAATAAGGAAATAATAAAGTATCAAACAGCCAATGCCAAGCAGCTGGCTATTAAAAGGCTACCACCAACTAAAATGAATACTCGAATTACAAGTAGTTTAGGACCCTGAGAGTCATCCTTTTCTGTCTCTAGTAAGCCTTTCTCATAACTTTGATCATCTGATGTCCTCTATGGAACTTTATTGTGTAAAGGAGATGTAATATTTATTGTTTACAAATCAGCCCATCTCAGGGTTGTTTTTTTTTTCCTTCCTTTCTATTTACCACAACATCTTATTTTTTTTTTTAAATTTATGTATCTATCTGCTGAAATATTTATGCAAGTTGGGTCCAGAGGGAAGCAATCTTGTTTTTGCAGATTGTAGTTGGTGCTTTGAGACAACTCCGCAGAGTAAGTAAACACAGGATGAGAGAATTGGTTTTGTGCGTGCTTTCCTCAGGCACACGCTCCTGCTCCCTGGAATATTTGGAATTTGCTATCACAGAGGGGCTCTGCAGCAGCACTGCTGAAACCAACGGGAGCAAAACATCTGAAATGTGCTGGAGATTTTTTTCCCAGATACTTCTGGTTTTTGTTCTTTATCAAAGTTGATAGAAAGAGGATTTTTTCTCTCAAATGTAATAAATGGATGAGGTTATCTGCTCATTGATCTGAAGGTCAACCACTTCCTTTGATATGCAATTCACAGTACTTGATTAAAAACATGCCGTGTTTGAATGTAAGAAAGAAGAAGGACTTGCAAAGATAAAAGCCTAAAGATGGGTTCCTGCACAGTAAACACAGGCAAAAACCCAAGTATGTTCATGAGGGGTGAATTATCTGGGACTGCAGCACTCAGCTGGCCTTTTTGCAACACCTTTGTCAGTGTGATCCTCTCTTGTTCATGTAAAGCAGGAGTGCAGCACCTTACCTGAGAACAACTGATGTAGCTTTCTGCAGCTCTGGATCATCAGCAGCCCATTTCTCACCCTCCAAATTCCTCTCTGTCCTTCCTAAGGACAGCAGTGGCATCACCAAATCCGGAGCTGGACACTGGTGGAGGGTTCCCAGTGTGACCTGCAGCTCCTGAGGGCAGGCAGAGGGACACAGCCTGTTCTTGTCACCACAGAACTCTCTGACAACTCCTGTGGGTTAAACAGTCAACTTCAGAGCACCTCTGTCACCCTGGGCATTTCTTGGCCTGGTGAGATGGATGACATAAGTGTAGTACAGAGGAAGACATTGTTAAAAACAATGAGGTTGTTTTCCTCTTGCATAGACTTTCAATAACTAAAATTTGGGCTCTAAATTTGCGAGTATCAATTACAGTTTATGTCTTAACATAAATATCCTTGCTAATATGGACTGTCTTGATTGAAACCCTCACTAAACTGCATCTGTGAATTTTTCTTGACCTTGCAGAAACTGTAAGCTGTAAATAATAACATCCTCTCTAACTATTTTAAGCAGCCATATTAGTGCTTTTCTTGTTTTGTTTTGTTTTTCAATCTCTTCCTCATCCCTTCTCAAGTATTTTCCTCTTGTTTCTTTCTCAAAACTGGCTTCATCCATCAGCCATCTCTGCTGCTGGTTGACTGCTTCTGGTTATTCCTCCCACCCCTGATTCTACTTCTCTGCTTATGATCCACCAACAGCTCCTATACCTTCCCATCTTTAGTCAAATGTCAGATTACTTCCTTTCCAACAAAAAACCCTCATTTCTTTGCTTTCTGTCTCCACTGCCCTGGGGATTTTTCGCTTTCCTTCCTATCAATCTGATTACTGCCCATTCACCTTTCTTCTAACATATGAAAAGTTTTGTAATTTGTTCATCCACAGATTTATAAGTTATCCAGTACTTCCTTTTCATTCTGACAGCAAAACTACTGGAAAACACTTCACTTGTTTTTCATCTTAATTCAGTAGCCTCATCTCTTCTCTCATTTCTGTGATGTCCATACAATACCCTTTTAATTCACACAAATGGATGGATATGGCAGGCATTCAAGCAGCCTCCCTGGGAGAATTCTAACTCTCTCATATGGCCAGAAGAACAAAAGCAGGCAGCTGTTGAAAAGGTCATCAGGAAATAGAAGCTGCAAAAATAGCCCCATCATTTAACCCATGCTAGGCTTACCTTCCAGCCCCCTCTCTACACCTGTGGCACACCTCACCCAGCCACAAGTTTTATTACCTTCATGATATGGACAAGTATTCCCTGGCTGTAACACTCCTGTCTTGTGAGAAGTTTCCTGACGTTTACACCCTTACTCTGTAATTATTGGAAGAATTCCCTCTGTGTGACTTTTTCCATTCGAAACCACTGACTCATAAGTGCTTTTGTCCCTGAACTCAGATATGTTCCTTATGCCTGTGCTTGTCAGAATTTGGTAGGAAGAAACCCAACAGGTTAAGGTCTTTTAACACAATCTTTTTTTTTAATGTCTGAAGATTTAATCTACAGCTTGGCCCAGCTCCTCAGCTTGTTTGAACTTGTTTCACACTTCAATCTATATACCGGGGCTTTTTCCCCAGTTTAGAACTATCATTAATAATGAAACCTTCCTCCAAACAAAAACAAAAACAAACCAAAACAAAAAATCAACAAAAAAGCCTAGAGAAAAAAATAAAGTCAACAGTACAGAGAAGCAGTAATGAATGTCAGTTTACATGCTACAAAATTGTACCTTGCCATATGTTCAAGTAGCTTTCCTTGGAGAATTCCATCTCTCTCACACGGCCAGAAGAATGAGAACAACAAACTGTTGAAAAGGTCATCAAGAAATACAAACATCACAGATGGCATAGGTGAAAGCACTGCAAAAAAGCAGAGTACAGAAACAATGTGTAGGAGGATCTTTCTCTAATTGGCAGGACTGAGCTAGAAAGTGCACTTGTACACTACCTTTATTAATATTAAAATGGCTATTTCAGGGGTACCTTACAATGTGCTTGCCAACTGGTCCTTTTTCTAACAGAGAGATGAAACACTGCCATTCCACGCTGAAGGTTCCTCCTTTTCAGCAGGTTTTAAGGAAAACTGAATAATAGAGTGATTGCAGAGGAGTTCTCTCTTGACAGAAATTTGCCTTAGAATTCCAGGTTTTACAGTACATGTTCTGTCCCAAGCAGGAATAAACATATTTCTTGTCTCACTGTGTCCAGAGACTCTCCACTGCCTGCTGTCTTAAAGAAACCCATGAACAATACCAAGAGCTTCAGCAGTTTCCTCAGAGACTCTCTGGGATCAGGTGACTTTTCTTACATAATGCAAGGTCATGGAATCACATTTCACCACAGTCAAAAAGGTGTGCGGAGAAAAATATTCATGTGCCATGACTAAAACAAAAGGTGAGTACAGACAAAGAGTAGCTGGCTGAAATTCCAAGTTGCTAAATTCAGTGCACAGAATATTTTCTGTAAATCTCTCCCAACATGTAAAGCAGCTTTTGTTTTTTTCTTTTTAAGAGGGCACTTAGCCTCAGGAAAAAAAACAACCAAACAAGCAAAAAAAAACCACAACAAAAACCAAACCAACCAACCAACAAGAACAACAAAAACCCCCCAAAAACCCCAAATCCAAACCCTCCCAAACCCCCCCAAACAACTCCAGATAAAACCCGAACAAAACCCAAGAACATATTGCTATAACAGAGCAGGTACAAGGTACTATCAAAAATTCAACAGTTCTCTGTGTTCTGATTGTACTGTTTTCTTGTACTTAGAAAGGATTGTGATAGCTAAAACAGACTCATAAAAAAATAGATGCAGAGACTCAGCACGAAGCAATTAAAGAGCAGCTTTCCCATTTTCCACCATAGTTAAATGGTAGAGCAAGGGTATGTAAAAGTATGGACAGAGCAGTTACACAAGAGCAATTCTCCACAATTGTTTTCCCACAAGTCAGACTTGACACAGCCATTCCTTTTGGGTGGTACCAGCATTAATATTACAAACCCAGAACTGGAGGGATACCAGCACAGGTCTAGCATACTTATCTTCAAATCCACAGAAGTTTTCCCAGGAAAACAGCTGAACCAGGAAACACAGGAAAGCACTGCTCCTAGAAAAGAGCTCAGAACACAGAGGGATGTGTCATAACCTTGCACTCGACTCTCCTCCATTGGAAATTCACAATGGAGGTTTCAGCACTTCCCTGTGCAAGGCATTACTGTGCAAAGAGAAGGAAACAATGTCCTTGGAAAGAAGAAAAGAATCACAGCATCACCTAAGGACAGACCAAGATCATTCAGGCTGCATGATCCAGAAGTGGATGGCAATGACTCCTCATACTGGGAAAGAGAATTGCTTAGCCCAGAGATATTCGCTATTTGCAGGAACTAATCACAACCAAATTGTGATAATTTACCAAGCATTCTTTTAGGAAAGCTGTTTAATGCTAATGGGATGCTCATCAGGATTGTTTTCTTTAAACTGAAAGCCTAAGAAAGGCATAGGCTGAAAGGATAGCCATAAATAAGCTTAAAAATCAACCTGATTATGTAGCAAACCAGGAACCTTACGATAAACCTTTCAAGAAAGTATATGTAGTCTAACCTTAAGAGCATGACTGCACAAGGGAATTACCGAGCATAACTTATGACATGGCTGTAACACTCACTGGCATTCCCTCACTAAATTCCTAGGTGGGAATACAAAGAGTTTTGACTTAACACGATGTGTGCAGTATGTCAAGACTGCTGACAGAGTTATCCTGTCCTGCTCTGTGCCACAGCCCCCTCTGAATGACTTGCAGTGAAGTTTGACAGCTCAGCAGCAGCTCCTGGCTGCAGGGGGGAAGGCACAAGCACCTGTGGTGGCAGATTTGGTTCAGGTCTTCAAAGCCCCTACTGAGGGGCTGTGCTGTGGAATAGGGGCAGCTGAGCTGACCCTGCCACAGGGAGCTGGGCCCAGGCACTCTGGCAGCCCCTGCCTTCCTGGCTGTTGTTTTGGGTTGCAATGTATAACCAAAAATGTTTATTCTATTTTTCCATCTGTTGAAACTGATTAGGGAGGTGTTTTCTTTATCTGTTGCATGACCCATTCCTCATAACTCCAAGGGGAAGGGGGCAGGTGCCTTCTGTTAATGGCTCAGCTGTTAAAACCAGGTGGGGCAGTGTTCTTTATCTCCTCCAGGACCCATCCTCCCTCCAGGGGATATCTGCTGTTCATGGGCCATCCAGGCTCACTGCAGGGCTGATACAATTCCATCATCCCATGGGGACAGGCTCCACCCAGGGGGAGGAGCCCAGCATTCCTACCTGGATAAAACCTGCGATTCAGAACACCAGCACAGCCTGTTTGCACTGGATTCTCAGAGGGAGACCAGACCCATCTCACCACCACTGGACCCTTCTACAGGACCATCTCTGCTCCAACAGAACCACATCTGTCACTCCAGGAGGACTTGATTAGACTGCTGCCAACACCCTGACCAACAGGGTGTCAGGTCGTGTTCTGACTCTGTCAGTGTTATTCTTTCTTTGTTTGTTTGCTTTTTTTTTCTTGTACTACTAAATTTTTTAATATTCCTAGTAAAGAACTGTTACTCCTATTTCCATATTTTTTTCTGAAAGCCCCTAATTGCAAAATTATAATAATTTGGAGGGAGGGGGGTTACATTCTCCATTTCAAGGGGAGCTCTGGCTTTTCCCTGGCGGATATGTGTCTTTCCAAACTAAGACAGCTGTACTTATCAACTATTTGCTAAGTGTATGAAGGAAAGGGTATTCTAACTGTGAAATCAGAACATGCCTTTAAGAGTTAAATAAGAGCATCCAGAAGCAAAGGTATTGCAGAAGAGTATTATTGGATAGAAATTCTTTTTAGCTTAAAATATGCAGAATACCAGAGAGGAAAAGAAAGTTTAAAATGCCCATATTAAAAGACAAAGAAAAACCAACTGGAAATAACTTTTCCTGATGACTAAATCAAGTTTGCCATAACATTATAACATTCATGTGACCTTTCTGGACAGTTACTCTAATTTTGGTTTGGGTTGTTGTTCTAGAAGGCCAGAGCTTGTGGAAGTAGAAAAAAAAAAAAAAAAAAAAGAAAGTGAGGTCTCTCTCACTCTCTGACTTCAGGCTCCCTGCCTGAACTTCTGGAACTTGAAAGAGAAAGAACATTTTCTCACATTCCCTTTCATTTCTTCCTCCCCTTTTATTATTAATGAGTGGTTTCAGAAATGTGATCACACTTTATGTACTTTCTCCATCTTCACCTTTACACACTTTCACAGAAACCTCTATCAGAGCATAGCAATTCATTTAGCACCATCATTAATTGTTTACTACATCCCCTGCTTCTGACAGAGAGTTTTTCAAGGGACCACTGCTGTTCCTCAGCTGCACCAGAACTGGAGAGCAAATCTAGGCTATAAATAGGGCTGACCATCCTGGGGACCACAGGTCAGGAGGTCTCACAGAACCAGAACAGTGGGCTGGGCTGGGTTTGGAACAGTTTGTAATGATCCGAGGGCTGGAGCTTCTCCTGTGAGGAAAAGCTGAGAGAGCTGGGGCTGTTCAGCCTGAAGAAGACTCCAGGGAGATTAAACTGTGGCCACAGTGCCTGAAGGGAGCCTGCAAGGGAACTGGAGAGCGACACTGGACAAGGGATGGAATGCCAGGCCCCAGGGAATGGCTGCCAGTGCCAGAGGGCAGGGCTGGATGGGATCTTGGGCAGGAATTGTTCCCTGGCAGGGTGGGCAGGCCCTGGCACAGGGTGCCCAGAGAAACTGTGGCTGCCCCTGGATCCCTGGCAGTGCCCAAGGCCAGGTTGGACACTGGGGCTTGGAGCAGCCTGGGACAGTGGGAGGTGTCCCTGCCCATGGCTGGGGTTTGGAACTAAGTGATCTTAAAGGTTCTTCCCAGTCCAACCCATTTTGGGATTCTATGACCACTTGAAGCCATTTCCTTAGGTCACTTGTCCCCCTGGCAGGTTTTCTTTATGGCTGCAAGTTTTATACCTTAATAAATAATTTCCTAAGTGAGGGTATTTTTTTGAAAAACTTTTAAGGTTTCTTGGGACCTGGAAGAATTCTGGCATTGGATGGGATTTAAGGTCCTTCCCAACCCAAACCATGATACTTTGAACAACAAGTGAAAACATAGTGTGTTCCTTTCTTTGGAGGTTCAGAGGGAGTTAGGAGGGGAAGACAGGCAAAAACAAGCCACAGAACTCACCTTGGTCAGAGACATCCTCCCAACACAGACAAAGGTACCTGAGACCTGGGCCAGTGTAAAGATTTACCCTTTGTGTAAAGATTTACCCTTTGTGTCCCAGCTGCAGGGTGCCAAGGAGGGTTCTGGGGTGGCCACTCATAGTGAGAATGTGGGACACAGACATTATTGGCTTTGACTGCCACAAACTCCCTGCTGTGAAGGATGGTCCTGTGCATATCCAGAGACCTGGCCTTCCTCTCAGTGAGCTGGAGTTGCACCTAGAATTTAGTCTTCAAGTCTAAATTTTATTTTTAGGATCAACACAGTCCATCTAAAAAGGATGGAAAGAGCCCAGTACATTTGGGAAGACATAGAGGAAGGGAAAGGATTGATGTGAATATTGATATTTGCTGAGAAGAAGGTGGCAGGAATGACCAAATTTACATGGAAAGTGAAGGACAAAGTTTGAAAAATGATATGCTAATTTAAGACCTTTTGGCCCACCTACAGACCTCCACATTAGCCATCTGTTTGTACTACCTTGTTACTGTGATAATTTTTCTGTGAAAAAAGCTTATTTTCCTGGTTTATTTAGTCATTAGTGAGACTGTGCTTTTTCCCTCTGGCCAATGCAAGAGGATGCCAGCCTTGGCTCTGCTGGTAGCAGTACTCACAGTGCTCCCCTTCCTGAGAGAAAAGCTGCTGCCACCCATTGCTTCCAAAGAGCTTTTGACCTTTCACTGGGGCATTGCCTTCATGGTCCAGCACTAATTTATACAATACAGTTGCAATTACAGAAACCAAAGCTGGGTTAAGGCTGAAGATTCTCATTATGAATCTGATTTCCAGCATTTCTAAACACAGAGAGGAGATTTAATGAAAGCTTCCAGGCTCCAACTCAAGTGGTTTTTTTTCTTGCTGGTTCCTGAAATGTTGAGAGTTTGATAACACAGTCTGAAAGACAGGAAATTGCAGTGAAATGCTTGGCCTTGGTGACATGGGTGGGTGACTGGACAATGGGACTAGAGTGATAGGAAGTTTTAGACATGCACCTAAAATTCCCTGGGAATTTTGAGATGTATTTAAAAACCCCCCAGAACTCCACATAAACAATTCACAAATGGATAAAGAGCTGACAAGTTTTGTTTCTTTGATCTGCATGAAGACTCTTGTTTTTATAGTTATTATTTTGGTATTGGTGTCTAGATAGAAAATCAAGGCAAATTTCTGGAAAATATGAAGTCAAGATGCATTAAATTGGAGAAGGGAAGTCATAGAGGATTGTCTCACGAGCCTCAAATCTGGTACAGACCACCACAGATTTTTAACAATTTCTAGATCCCTAACCCAACCCCACAAACTCTCTGCCATAACTGAAGATATCAAACGCAAATTTTTTAAATGACCTTTGATTAACACGCACTTGCACTTTTACTTAATTCCCCTTAATTAATAGTGTGAACAAGCTCATAGGCCAGACCCTGCAAGGCCCCATTCCAAATAGGGACAGAAAAGGGTCACCAGGGAGGTTAAACAATCTAACAGTGATGGGGTGCTAACAAGATACAAACACGTAAGTGCTTGGGGTAAATTTATGTCCTTTCTTGAAGTGTTGAAAATATCATGTACCTTCTATGGCTTCTTTAACATCACTCCAGTGCCCTTGAAAAGTTTTTAAGCAAAGCAGGCACTTCCAACCAAACTGATGGCTAGCTTGTGGTGCAGAAAAGATCTCCACTCTTTATCAGGAGGTAAAAGAAAACTAAAAAAGGTAGTGGAACAAAAAGTCTCCTGGTCTAAAAATGAGGAAAAAGGATGGTTGGGAACATTAGGAATAGCAAACAGTGAGACAGAGTGGAAATCTACAGAGAACCTGGAATCAAATGCAAAATAAATCAAAAGAGTATCAAGAAATGAAACATTAGCATGAGAAAACCAAATGGCACTGTAAAATACACCAAAACTGAATTCCCAGGCTGGGTGAGACAGGTGGATTCATCCTGCTGCTCACTGTGCACCTGTGGAAAGCAGAGATACAACAGCAGAGTGGGGAACAGGGCAGGTTTTGGGCGCTGTGTGAGCTTGGCCTCAGCTCAAGCACACGAGGTGCCAGCACATGGCAAATCAGGAGCAGGGGCTCTTCTTGGGCTGCTCCCCCTGGGTATCTGGTGAGTTAAACCCAGAATACTGAGCCAGTGCTGCTGATGTGGGCAAGGGCATAGCCTGGCTCAGTGTCTCACACACCTGCCCTTTCCCACTGTAAACCATCACGGGGGACAAGTGCCAGCCTGGCTTTGGCCACCAAATCCCAACACCCCCCACCCAGGGTGCTGCTCTATCCTCATTCCAACAAAACCTTTAAACAAACACATTCCTTTGTCCAGTAGGTTTTAGAAATACACAAATTCTTCAGTTTAGGCATCAGACAACAATGGGACTTAATCAGGGCCCTAAAAATAAGTCTGCTCATTTCAGTTTCCGCTGGTTAGAAGCAAGAGGCTGAAATGGGAACTTGTGTGCACAAAAAGTCTTCCACAAACATGGCAGGAAGGGTTTAACCAGCTGTGCTGCACAGAATGGTCAAAACCCCCAAAACATGAAGGTTGTACTTGCCTGCCCTTTCCTCATATGGAGCCAGGGGAAAAGCTTAGAAAGGACAGATTGTTGTAATAAAATGCCCCTTTTTTCACTCAAAAGAGAGCCACGGGGGAAGGTTCAGAGCAGGATGGCAGGATGAGGGGGGAGGAGGGGAAAGTCTCTTTGACATAGAAAAATGTTGTTGCATTTCTCCAACGGAAAAATATTAATACTTCATTTCTAGCCATCTGAAAAACAGACGCAGCAAAATGTATCCCCAGCAGTAAAAGGCACTGCCCTATTACCCTCCCACTGTACACATTTAAACCAAAGGGCAAATAAATGTTGGCAAACAGAAATGTGATGACTTACAGTACTTTCTTTGCTACAGTAGCTGGGAGGAGAAAAAAAATCCCCCAGAAAGATTAAGAAGCAAACATAAAACTGATCTTGAAATTCCTCTTTGTTGATGCCCCAGGGCAGGTACTTTTTCAACATTTATACCTATTTTTGAAAAGTACCTGCCTGTTGGGGCACCTGTGCTCCTGAAAGCTCGTCTGTTTACAGACACAGAAACACTCACTCACTTGGCAAAAAAAGTATAAATTAACCAACACCCCCCTGATTAAAACAAATATTAGACATACAGAAAGTCTTCAGGAAATCATCTGCTTAAAAATCTTCTTTAATTTGCAGACACCTGAATTTTAACCCCAGGAATGATTCTCCATTTTGTGAGCTGACTAAACCTCAGATAGACAAAAAAAGGAGAAGGATTAAACTATTCATCTGCAAACTAGATTACTGGTTTGCCTTATAGATTTCTTTTTTCTTTCCCCTCAATAATTTTGGCATTCACCTGCTAAATCTTTTTTTTTGTGCCAAATATGCATCCTTGAATAATATTATTTTTTTAATGGAGATAAGATGTTTTCACTGGCATAATTGTTAATTCTTATGAAAACTTTCCTAAGATTACCTTACCTCCTACCTATTACTATTCTAGCCCCTAGCAGGAGGGTATATTTTATTTGAAGTTTACTAATTGTGTTTATTTCAAACACATTTGGTTCATAGCAAAGCCACCGAGGTCCTGCTTGTGCTGTAAATTTTCAGGTTTACTGTAAAATGCCAGGCACATTGAGATGAATCAAACTCATCTGAGCATGAATGAAATGTAGTGAGAAAGTCCCTTCTGGCATCATTTCTGGGATTAGTAATTTGTGAAATTGTGGTGATGCAAGGGAACAGCATGAGAAAGCCATTTCCTTCCCCTTTGTCCAGTCTAAATGCAAATCTGAACTTTCTTGGCAGTTCATTTGCATATTAATGCATATAGTATTCCACTCCAGAGATCACTTCAGATTTTCTAAATTAAGTTGGGTGGGTGGGCTGAAGGAAAGAGGTCATTTTTGTCACACTAGCACAAATATTCTTAGATACTTTACCAAAAAGTCGGAAAGCAGGCAATTATTTCACTTGCCTTATCTCTATTTCAATTTTCCAGCTGGACCACTGAGGAGATGCAGAGGATAAAAAAGCAACGCTTGACCAGAAGGAAGAAAATGCTTCATGTCACTGAAGAACAAACATGATGAAATTAAGAAAGGGTAAGAGTGCACACCAGTCTAATTAGCATTTCTTCCTAGTAGCTTGGGAAATGTCAGCCACCAGTTGGTGGCAAAATAAAGATGTAATGTGAGTAATAATGAATTAAATTGTGGCTATTTGCATTGAAATGTTAAGATAATGATCTGAAATTACTATTGTAAATATTCCCCTTGACAGTTGAAAATTGGACTTAAAGCTAATAGTACTTTGGATGAACTTTAAGCCATGAAATCACTTTTAATGCTTTACACCCCTTTTGGCTATGACAGCGAGCTTCAGAAAGTTAATTTACCTCTGTTTTGTTCAAGCTGTTTGGTAATTGATGCATACATCATGGAGGTTTTAATGAACAACTACAGGGACTATTTACCCCTCTCACTAAGTATAACTGAAACACTTGATTACAACTCCTGAACCGAATAAACCAACACACTCAGGCACAGCAAATACTCCTGGCTGGGGGACCGGAGGAGCAGAGACCAGTAAGGATCTGTTTAAATGCAAAGGAAAAGGCAACATTTTCAGAAACTGCTGGAACATTTCAGGCTCATCCTGCATTAGCTGCAATTTATGGTTTTGCTGGTAGCATTAGGAGTCGCTTAGGGAGGATTTACGTCTGGATGTCTACAACCAGCTCTGCCAGGGTAAGGTTAGCTGGCAAAATGGGAACGCAGCACATATCTCCAAACATCTGCTGTGCAAATAGCTTTCCAGTAATAGTGCCTTTAAAATGAGGGCTTATTTCCAGACTATAGAGTCTAATTACATTGTAACATTATTTTTTGCCATAAGGCGTGTTTTTATTTAAAGACGGATGATGTAAAAAGCTTTAAGATCGCACAGAATTACGTCATGCCCAGTAAAAGTGCCTTTTTACCATCAAAAGAATGTCTTTAGCATGACCTTTAAACAGAAAGGAGGCCTCTTTGCATCTGAGCTGAGATCAGCCTGGATCTCGTGGATGGCTCTTGGTTTCTGGTAGCACTCCCTGGAGGGATCCAGCAGTGGATGCACTTCAATCCTGTGTTGGCAGATGTAGCTTATGGGGCTGGTGAGATCCAGACTGCTTTTTCAGTATATCAATGCCCCAAACCTTGAACGAACAGTCAAAACTGCCTTTTTATCTTCCCCCAGAAGTCTCCTGCAGCCCAAGTCCTGCCCCTTCCCAGGGGCAGGTGGTACCATCAGCTGTGACTATCATGACTATCACAGCTCCTCATGAATGTTCAGGAGATGGAGGCTGTGGGTCCCTGTCTCCCACCCTCCCAAAATCAAACAGCTGGAGGTTTTCCTGCACTGACTTTGGAGCTAAACTTCCTCGCTTTCTGTATATGCAGCAGCCACTTGGTTGATCATCTTCCCTTAAGATATAAGAAATTCATGCTTTATAAATACATGAAAAAGAAAGAAAAAAAGAAAAATCAGGAACTGGACACTGTTAATACTTTAAATGGATTTGTAGGGAAGGCCCTACAGTCTGACCATAGGCAGCTTCAGGTGCTAAGCTCTTTTTCTGGATCTGTGCAGCTTCTGCACAGTGTCTTTAACTAGGTTACCAGAGACCAAGTGAAAAATAAACTCTGTTGAATCTTCTTGCATTTCATACATGCTCTGTTATATTTAGGGATTTAAGTAAGCAGAAATAGTGTCATTGTATTTGTTATGAATTATCCTACTGCAGGAACAGTTAACAAACACTTTCTTTTCCAGGTCACATTCAGAGTCAAGTGAGTCACTACATTTCTAGTCTTTCTAATATTTCATGTTTTACTTTCATATTATAGTCCTTCTGTATTATTTTTTTCTGGATAGATAAAGCATATTCTCAACCTCTACAGAAAAGTCATAATTTAGGTGGCAAAAAGGCCTCATCTATGAACAAATATCCCCTATTTGCTCTATCCAGTGCTGTTCATACAGTACTGGATAAATCCACACAGGCACCCAGAGCTTGAGGGAGTTAAGAAGAAATTCAAGGTCTACTGGAAAAGTACTGGAAGAATACAAGGATATTCCCACTGGTGGGAAACCAGTAACCATCCCTGGGCACCTCTCTCAAAATTGTGAAAGTCTAAAAATGACATACAACATATAGACCAGCATCAGGAAACAAGAAATATGGTATTGACAGTGTAAAACTGGGAGTCCACTGTAACACATTTGGGTCTTGGTTCCTCCTCAGTCTCAAGGTCCTGCATGGTGGGTACATTTTCGGTAGTGCAAATCTGTGTAAAGGTTGGATTAATTTGAGACTCCTATAAGTGATCTGTCTTGAAGTGGAGTTATTCAGTGATGGAGCCCAAAGCAGATCTCTATTGCAGGGAAACTCCCAAAAATAATGAGAAGTTGAGACAAGAGCAGTGCAGATCCAGCCAATATGGTTAATCACATGTTCTCCGTTTATTTTGCTTAAAATGGCAGATTATATACAGTTCTATATAGTTTACAGTTACGGCGACACTTTGATTGGCATACAGCACAGAGAAAAATGCAAACACACACTGTTTAACTTATTCTTAAGGTGGCTAAAGCGTGACCACTAATAATTGCACTCGGTGACCTCTAGAAAACCCACTATCTCACATTACTACCTTAACATCTAATTTCTGCTGGGCCACAAGGAATTTTAACTGCGCAACAGGCTTCAAGGCCTCAGGGCCTCAAGGCCAAGCCTCAGGGTCAGGCCTCAGCCAGGTAGGCCTCAGCTGGGTAGTCCAATGTCTTATTCTAAATACAGATCGTGCCTTCTTTCTCTCAGCAAATCTGCTACAGATCTCCCTGGGGATTTGGTGCCATGGAATGCAGGCAGCTGAACCAGGAACTGGGAGAAGGAAGATTCTGCCTGGGAGACATCTCCCCTGCTGGACTCCTTTACTTCTAGATCTTTTCATCACCACTTGCTGCTTCTGGACTCCTCTCCATCACACAGAGGCATGGAAAAGACAAGCCAGGAGGCTGCAGATCTGCTCACAGCCCTGATGTGGGGACTGAAATGCTCCTGTGACAGACTTGCTGAAGAGCTGCCTTCTGTCAGCTTTGTGCTCGCAGTTATATGTTTGATCAGAAAAGCAGAGATGGGAAATGCTATAAATATGAGCCCAAGTTTGACCATACACTCCCTAAAGTTCCTGACTTTCCTATTTTGCCTCTTAACATTAACAGCTTTGGACATTGGATTGCTTTGATTTTTAAGGGAGGGGAAAGAGGGGAGGCATGGGGGGAAAGAAGGTTTCTTCTTGTTTACAGTGTTGCTATTTAAACAGTTCAGTTAAGCTCTGAAAAGCACCTTCCTTTCAGGTCAATAAAGTGGCTGCAGGCCAAGTTCCCATCTGTGCTTAACTTGTGTTTGCTGGCTGGAGACAATTTTCTACTAGGCCTGTTTAAAAAGGAATCAGTGGAGTGTGATAACTCTCTGCTAACGTGGGCCTGCATGGAGGCTTGGAAACTCAGCCCAAAAGTTTCAGTGACAGCAATGTGATATATCCTGTATTCTGATTGTGCCCACAGACATGAGGTGAGGACATAAAAATTGAGATACTCAAGTTGCATTGTATTTATTAAATAAATCCCAAAACCAGACAATGGAGTTCTGATGTGCCCTAGATGAGACAAAAAAACCCCATTTTTCATAAAACTGAACATACTTTCTTCCCCTTTTCCTGCTTCACTCACACTTTCATGCTCCAGCTAAATGAATCGATGACTTCCACTCTCAATCTGTCTTCTCTTTGGGAAGGAATGCCAGATATTTCACCAGAACATTCTGAAAATTCTGAAATTACTATCCCACTAGACTGGGGCAAGTTCTTGCTGTACAAACACTATTCCAGCAGAGAGACCCCTCCCCACTGGTATTTTGATTTACAGACAAAGCCTCAGCTCTCAGGTCTCCTGGCCCCAAAGAATAAAGTCCAGAGACTCCAGCAATGTAGCTGAGGAAATCTGGAAGCTTTCTTGCTCTGTCCCTCAGCAGACAGGTCAGAGGTGCCAGGGGGAATTTCCCAGCTCCACCTTCATTCCTGTTCCAGCAGACATTGTACTCCGGGCAAAAAGAAGCACAGGAATTTCACTAAATCTCTGCTTGGTAAAGCAAGAGTATCACCAAGGCAGATTAAAATTTTGAAGAAAATCCCCAAGGTTTCAGTCTGACACTGAAAATTGCCTCCTCTCTCCTCTTCCCTTCCTCATCCCCCCCGATACTGCCCCAAACAAAGCAGCCAAGTGAATGCTTAGTCTTTGCCTGATCCAGAGGTCCTGTCCTTCCTCCCCAGAATGGACCTGCAGCATCGGGATTCCCACAGGAGTGGCCCAGCATCTCCACAGACAGGGAAGAACATCTTCCCTAACTGGTGGTGAAAGTGAAACCAGCAAAGGGAGAGAATTTGAGGTGACAACACTGCACAGGAGACCTAAAAGCCAGAGAAAGGTGTCACAGGAGAACACCTCAGCATGTCTGCAGAAAACACAGAGCTACAGCAGCAGAAACAAAGCAGAACAAGAGATGACAAGGGGAGCTGATGGGACATTTTGGAAGGCTGAAGACAGGCTGCCTGAAAGGCTGACCTATTCGATCTGTAGGTCAGCCTGCCATATGTAATGAGCTGCTGCAGTGTGCTGTAAAACTGCTGCAAGAAACCACTGCTGGAGCTTCATCTCTTTCCTATTAGGAGAAAAGGTCAGGCACAAGCTCCTTCTGCTGCTCTTGGCTGTTCTGAGCGAGGGCCATGCAAGGAACCCATTACAGACTGCAAGTGAATTGCTCCAGGCTCGGGAGCTCTATTGCCAGTGGGGAGGCACACTGCTAATAAAAATGGTCTGGTAGGAAATCATTTAATTTCTTGGCTGCTCCTACCCTCATTTTCAGATGGAAGTTGATGCTTTAAGAGCTTTAGAATTCAGCTCTGATCAGGAAATGAATTTAGTTGTTTGAAAAGCAGCTGTTTGAAACAGCTTTGTTCCTTCTTTAGTCTCAGTGGAGCTTGAAATCAGCTGCTGATAGAGAGAAACAAGTGTACAATCCTCTGATTTCTGGCTGTTTTTTTTCTCCTCTTTTATATAAATTCTAATCAAATGTCCTGTCTCGTTAGGGAGCCATTTCATCAGCCTTGCTTGGGCTTGCTGCAGCTGCACTGCCCATGGCTCTGTCAGCCCAGGTGAGTGCTGGGCTCCACCTGCACTGCTCTGCTGGGTGGTTTAGGACTCCACTCCTGCTGTGCTCTTGGTCCCTTTTACGCCATCAGTTCTTTAGGGAAGAGACTGAGTTGATCTGCAACTTTACCTTTTATTGTAAAATTACCAAAAAATAAACACATCTAGCATCAGTACTGTTATATCTGGATATTAATATAATGAAATAAAAAAAAGAATTCTTATATTTTGGTTCCCAAATATTATGCCAGTTGAGGAGGAGGGCAGAGCTTGGGTGCTAATGATTCATGAGGATAATTTTAACTCTTGGGGATATTCTTTCATATTTTCACTTTTCTTTCATCTCCCCTTAGAAACTTCCTGGCTTTCTTCTGCCGTGTCCTGCTCCACCCTGCTCACGTAAGCACCTCTGTCACCTCCCTACCACTTCACCTTCAAGCTGGTCACTAACTTCCTGGATCAAGAATTTGAAAGTAAAATATACTTGTTATATAAAAGATAAAATATACTTGTTAGCTGCACTGGCTGTGTGTTTATGAGGGCTGTGAGCCATGGAATGCCAGGGCAAAGGAATGCCACAGCAATCAGAATGTTGCTTTCAAGTCCTGATGGAACTGCATTATTTTTTTGTCTCATCCCATAGCTGAGATGGATAGATTTTAATGGGCCCCCTTATTGATCCATACTTTGCACCAAACCTATTTTACTGACCAATTTCCTTTTAAAAGGCCTTATGTACTCCATAAGATTAAGGTAAATTAGTACAATCCTTGCACTTCATAAAACCTTCAGAGGCCAAACACTGCCATGAAAATTGCTTACATTCTGCTGAGATTATTACTTTGAATATGAGAGGGTTTAGGGGATGTGTAAAGGTTTTAATGAGCTGCACATAATAGGACCCTCTACATCATAAAATAAGATTCTGAAAATCAGACTATATTAAGAAAAAGAAATCTTAAGTGAACATACAAAAATAGTTTATTGTATTTTCTTCATGGCACAGATTAAGTTATTTGCTCCCAATTTTAGTACAAATAGATTTGTGGGACTAAAGCAGATCACTTATGCACTTCAGTATAGGCATCCCACAGCTAACCTATTTTCCCAAAGTGACATAAAAAATCAGCAAAAGGAAATCAAGCAGTTTTGTGATATCATGCAGAGGAAGAAGTATTTCTGATATGTTTAACAAAATTAATTAGAATGGGACTGGAAAAAATCTGCCGCTTAAGAACGGATTCTTAGGTGTTCAAAACAAATTGTGTTTTTCTTATTTTCCATGCTTAGCATAAGTATTTCCTGTCTTCTTGTTTCCAAAAACATTAATGTCTGCATCAACAGTGGGTGGCAGGAAGAGGAAGAATTTCACCTAAGTCATTTCAGGCACATCTTTTACTTCATGTCTAACACTCCATTAAGTGTCAGAGCTAATACTTTAAATATAATAGCAAGAAGGTAGTTATTAATCCTGAAAAGTAGAGAATTGGGTCATTTTTTACTTTTGTTAAAAACAGAATGTGATTAAAAAAGCTTGTAGGCTTCTCTTAAAAACTGTTACATTTTTCAGAAAGGTCCAAGTAGATAAAGTAAAAAGGAACAAAAGTAAAAAAAAGATTAGGAAAAGATTTTAAAGAAAAAATTTTCAAGATATTTAAACTGCAAGTTATGAGATAAATGGAAAGCCATTTCATTTCCAACTTTGTCTTAGGCTTTGTTTTTTTATGAAAGGATGTTTAAGTCCTTTCAGCACCTGACTTTGAGTCAGAACTCTGAGATTCTGTTTCCAGCTCTGCTATTACTTTGCTCTGCATTCTCAAACACAGTGTTCCATTTCTGGGCTTAGGTTTCAGAATCAGAATCAGAATCATTAGGTTGGAAGAGACCTCCAGGATCACCAAGTCCAACCCAGCCCTAACCCCTCAACTAAACCATGGCACCAAGTGCCACATCCAGTCTTTCATTAAACACATCCAGGGATGGTGAATCCACCACCTCCCCAGGTAGACCAGTCCAATACTTTATTATCTTTTCTGTAAAAAACTTTTTCCTTCCTGCTTTACCAATAATGCAAACTGTGCCAAAGGAAAGCATCTTAGAGCAGGCAAAGAGGACCTTGTGGTACTGGTGGTGTTGGCAGGGCTGACCCAAGGATACATGACTGCTGCAGAAAGAGTGACTCAGGTTTTTAACCAAATAGTGCCCAAGTCACCTCTTTAGTGTGATCAATGATGGCTGATAAAGAGTGACAGATCCAGAATTTCAGCCTCACATAATGACAGTCTGCAGTCAGACTCCAGCAAGCTGTTGATGGGTCTGTACAATCTCCCAATTCAGGACTGTGCCTGTAGGCTCTGTAATAACTGTTTTGGCTGATGTCATTCACATTTTACTTTAGAACACATTATTACACAAGAACAAATAAAACTCTAAATATTTTAGCAGCTCCTTCCCACCACGTTAAACAATAAACATTTTTTTCCATTTTGCAGGTGTACGTTGGCTTTTTGGGACATACAATGTAAGTACACATGAACTTTGCAATTTACCACGCCCTCATGATTACAGCTTCCAAGCAAATGGTAAAGTACAAATAGTACTACAAATAATACTAAGCATCTTTTGATTTCAAACAGCTGCTCAACAATAGAACCCAGGTGCTTACTAAGTCGCAGAATCTTATTTTCTTTTCAGGTGATAAACTCTAAGCAGAGGAATTTTTGAGACTTCTAGAAAAAAAAGTTGTAATTTAAAAAATTAAACGTAGACTACCATTTATAAAGCAAGCCTTTCCCACTCTTCTTTTCTCATACTCTTTCAATAAAAAGTCATAAAGACAAGACAACCCCCACCAAGTCTAATACTTCATTTCTACTGTGCCCTTTTATTTACAATTTCAGATCCTTTGAATTTCCCCCATCTCCATCATTTTCAAGTCTTGCTACCCTTTCCTATAGAAGCTGCTTTCAGTTTCTGTATCCCAGTTTTCTTCCTAAAGGCTGATGATTTTCCTTTCACTGCAGCTGAAACTTGAAGGTATTCAGTGAGGATTGGAGAGTGGATTTCCAAAAGGAGGACACACACAAAATAACTCTGTCTAGACATAGCCTTCTAAAGCCAGATTCCAAGGCTTTACAGCCCTGATGGACTGTCCCTCTCCGAAATTAACCCAAATTTATCCTGCCTGCCTCCACAGCAACCTGTGGCAATGGGCTCCACGCTTTCAGTACTGCTGAGCAAATGTGCAGCTGATAAACACGGACTTATTGCTCATGTTAGTGCCATTTCTGTGCTTGTCAGCTTAGGAATGTGCCCTTAAACGCTTATGGGATCTGCACATTAGCCTGACTTTATAATCTAAGACATGCAAATTGGTCTTTATAACAGTGTAAAACCCATTAAGCCAGTGGAGTTTCACATGGACGTATGGTCTGCCCACACAGATTGAATTACAGGTTGAGGGCTATAATTGCAGCAAACAGCACATAATTACTGCAATGACACTCTCTTTGTTACCTCTGAGCACTGAGAATATTTCCTATACTAAAAAGGTTATTCATAAAGATGGTACAGTTCCCTTGCAAAAAAACCAACCCAAAAGTGAAGAGCTACACCCAAGACATAGCCTATTTTTAATGCTTCCATTTGTCAGGAAGTGACAGAGGAGTCAAAATTTCAAACTAGTAAAATAAGGTAAAAATGTATATGAACCTTCAGTAGTGTCTGGTAGTTGCATTGTGCAATTGTACTCATCAAAAGCTGCCCTGACAGCTTTTTCATTCTAGAGTTAAAGGAAAGTATAATGATTTGTTTATATTTGGAAGTTCTAAGAATTCTGTGTACATATTTCATTTGACTGTATCACAAAAGAATAATTTATTGCAACTACCTAACAAAAAGCTCTCAAACCTGGCTGTTTTAATACCTCACTCATTTCCTTCAGAATGTCTTTTTTATATTGTCATAAGATTTCCTGTCTGCAGCCCTGATGCTGTAAACCTCTCAGGCTGCAGCAGACCTCAGCCTCAAAAATGTCAAACCCAATGGCAGAGGGAGAAGGGCACAGAGTGAGCTGGTCCTGGGGCTCCTCTGCACCTCCTCTCTGGGTCACTGCCTCTGCTCAACATCCATGTTTCCCAGCACAGTCCACTCTGCTGGGCATCCTCTGTGCTGTGACACTGAGGTTCACAGGGAAAAAAACAGCATCCATCCAGTTCTCCCCTCGGTCTCCTTCTCCTCCTCAACAAGAACAAAGCATAGGAGCTGTAAATGCATAGAAAGAGTTGCCTTTTGAAAGCTCATTTTTCTTAACCTCCAACAGAACATGCGCTTGCTAAGTACTTCTGGGAAAAACAAGAGATTTAAAGAATGCAGCTCTATGTCAGAAAAAGTCTACAGGGCTGATCTAGGAATATGTTATTTTATTTCTTTTTTTAATTTAAGGATTACACTGACTATAAGCCAAGGAAGGAGAAGTTCAGTGTCTTTACACTTGCTATGTTATGACACAAATACAGAATATGATGCATGCCTAATATTAGCTTTGATGGTAAAGGAAAATTCTGAGAACACTGAAGAAGAAGATTTGGTTTTAGCAGGCAGGTGAACAGAGCTTTCCCTGCAACCTCCTCACAAGCCTGGCTGGGGCAGACAGCTCATAAGGGCAGGAAAACATTTTCCTTTCTGACTAAGCTTCTTCTAGAAGAGGGAAGATCAGATTGTAAAGCAAGGGTGCAAAGGCAGCTCTCCAAAGGAGCCTCCCTGCTCTCTCCAGACCGGCGTGGCCTCGGTGCCTGTCCCAGCCCTGACAGGGACATTGCACAGCAGAGAAAGATAAAGCTGATGTGCTGGGAAATCAAACTCAGACACAGACAACATGATTGTATCAAGCACTGAGATGTTATATTGAGCTACTCTCTAGTAGACCTACCAGGAGTTTGATTTTAATTTCCACACTAGATTTTCTGGTGTAGGAATGCACTGCACACCCGAGCACGTGTTTCCATACAGGGAAAGGTTTAAGTTTCACCTCTTGCTGGGCTTATAAGGTAAAAGAGCCAGAAACTCAGGTGTTCTTTTCCCTCTAACTGGCCAGGTGCCAAGCAGAGATACCAGTCAGACACCCAGACCTGTACCTCAAAACCTGTTGCCAATTTCATTGGGCAAGGTGCCAAAAAGCCCACCTGGACCATTCAGTACTTAAAAGGCTGCACAGAACTCAGAACTCAGCTCAGTGCTTTTTTGGACTGCCTTAGCCAAGGCAAGAATTCACTCTGCACTGTGTTCGGTTTATATTCCTTTTGTTCGATACTGTTTGTTATTTTTGTCATTATTAAAACCTTTTCTTTTACAAGGCACGTCTGAAGTTGTCTCACTGCTATTTTAAGCCATTTCTCTGCGAGGCCTGGCCCCTCAGAGGTGACAGACCTTTGTGGAGTTTATCACATCTGATCCCACACAAGGTTCCATCAGTCTTATATTTTTGCTTGCTCTGGCAACCTTTAGGCAAGCTCAAGTGCTTAGGTAGGGAAGTGTCCCTTTAAAAAACTCACAGTTCAAGCAACTCTTTTCAGGCACTTTTTTTCCTAAGGACCAGCCCATGGTGTGAGAGGGCTCCAGGGAAGTGAGGAGAACTGGGCTGGGGTAAAGCCCCCAGCTGGGGCTCTGGCTGCCCCAGGGAGCTGTCCCTGCGCTCCAGGGACACAAACAGGGACTGCCTGAGGAGAGGGAGGCTCCTGGTGCTGATGCCTTAAGTTGTAGCTTTCATGTTTTCAGATTCTGTGCTGCCCAGGGGTGCAGTTCTGAGCTCACATTCAGTGTCACTCAGCTCTCTGCACAGAGTAGGGAGAGAAAAATCCTTTTCCTGCTGGAGACCAAGGACAACTTTCAGGCCCAAAAGCACAAACAACAGTGGACTGAAGGGAGGAAGAAGAAGGATGGGCCCTCACAACCTGAAGCTGTAATTGGACAATTAAACAAACCCCAATATGCAAATGGACCCAAACTTATAAAAGTGTGAGATCTCATTGCCAGCCATCCATTTTGTGACCACTTTGGGTCCACCTTGGGTGTAGCCCTGGCCAGGCTCTTGTACTGCTCAAGGTGCATCCTAAAGGCCTTTTAATAAATATCTACTTTATTCTCTGGCTCTGTCCAGTCTCTGTTTCAGCCCTCCCAAGGCAGCAGTGTCTGCACACCTGCACTTGCACACCCTGGCACAGGTTCAGCTGGGTCAGAGCAGGGCTCGGCTCCATCCCGGTGTGCACAGCCCTGTGTTTCTGATAGAGGCGTCTTGCTGCACCACAAGAAGCTCTGTAATTCACAGTGACTGGCACAGCAACAATTAATTCTGACATGCAAGGTTTTTCTCACAGTGTGTGGGCTCTTTTAAAGCATTGGTAGTGATTTGGAGAGTAGAGAGCCATGAAAAAGTGTGCAGCTGTTTCAGTTGCTTTTTAATGGTTAAAAAAAGACAAACAAATTATATGTCTTAAGTGACAGTCTATGGAGATTAAAGGTAATTTGCCTTCCTCAAACCTTAGCTTTTAAAAAATATTAAACAGCAGCTTTGATACTGTTCTCTGAAATCAAAAAACAATGGAAGCACCTGGAACCCTGCTGATTAAGAATACTGATTTCCCTGAACAAAAATTCGAGGCTGTAATTTGAGTCAGGCTGTGGGTTTAATAATGCTCACGTGTGAGTCTGGTTCTCACAGCCCAGGTTCAGCAGCTCAGACCAGCTGAGGGCCTCGGTGGTGCACGGAATGGGAAACACCAGGATTGTGGCAGGCAGGAGAGTGCAGTGCAAACATGTGTCCAACTGATACCACTGCTGTGATTAAAAGCATTGCAATATAAAACAATCATCGAGAGTTTACTTTTAATTTACTTTTTAATCAGCTTTATTTTAATCAGAAAATTGTATCTAGAGAAGCTCATTAAATGACATCTATAAGGAAAAGAACAAAACCCCAAACCTTACTACTTGTGTGGGTAGTTTTTTTGTAAAGTTTAGAGTGAGTTTGTAGCTGATGAGAAAGTTATAAGCAGAGAAGCCTCGTGAAAATGCCAGCTATGACATGGAGCTGGATGCAGCCCTGCTATGGCTGAGCTATCAGAAATGCCTTTTCTAACTACGTAATTGATCACTTCCAACCCTGTGACAATGCTCTAAGGAGTCGAGGGAAGGATACTGCCATGCAAATTGGTTTTCACCATCTGTTTACTCAGTAAATACTTTTACTCCCTCCATTAGTTACCATCTGCAGGATAAGACCAGTCAGAGTCTAAAACTTTATGTCAAAAGGCAAAGCATGCAGAATAGCAAATTCATTGTCACTAACTTTGCAATGTTCTCAATAAAAGCCATGATAATCCTTCTATTATAAAGATACAAATCTGCTGGTTCCCAAATCAAGTAAATTAATTGTAAATAGAAGTAGATTCCTCATTTAGTAATCTAGGTGCCCAAATTTTAAAAATCAGATATATCTTTTAGCACAGTTTAGTTTCACACTGGGTTTCTGTTATGTTATTGTAAGAAATTAGCAATGTTATTTCATATGTAAATAATAACTTTAACAATACAAAAGGAAAAAACGTGTTACACCACTGAACTGCCAAAAAATATTTCCTTCCATTAACATTGCTAAAAAAATCAATCAATCAATCAATTAATCAATCAATCACTGAGTTACAGGTAACCATATGTAGTTTAGCAGGTTGATTCAGAAACTGCCCTTGAGAAGGCTAGTTAGTTGGGTTATTGCTTATACTTTCAGTGTGGGGTTTTTTTCAGGATTTCTAAGCTAATCAAGTTGGTTTTTTTTTTCACTGATATTAGTTAAAGGCATGCTTACATATGCCTGAAATATTTTTACAATTAAAACATTCAAATTGTATAATTTTGGACACAAGAAAATTTACCATTTTGTTCAACCCAAACGTATTCTATATTCTTTTTGGTAGGAAATTCTGAGCCAGGAATACAAATTTAGCACAAATACAGCAGCACCAAAAGGAACATTAGAAGACATGGCACATGATGCCACACTGACGTATTCTGTCAGTGCTAAAGGAGCACACAGCAGCTTTGCTGCCCACTCTGGAAAGCAACACCTGAGGGCTGCTTACCACTGGCAGCAATAAGAGGTGTTTAATTGAGACACAGAACAGGGTTTTTGCAGCATTCAGGTGAAGAGTCTCAATGATCAGCACTCGTGATGCTTCAGACAAAGACCTATAACCCCTCCCTGAATTTCAAGGCCACAAATTAGATTACTGATCCTGGTTCATAAATATTTAGGGAATCTTGTCCCTCTTTTGGTTGCACATCTATTTATCTGGTGATGTTTCTGAGGCACGCAGGCAGCAGCAAGGCTGTAATCTCATAAAAACACCATCTCCCTTTCTGTCTGCCCATGTTGTTCCCCAAGAACCTTTTCCCTTCTTTGCTCCCACCTGCTTCTCTGGCAGAGCAGAAAATGGGACAATGCTGAGTGTACATTCAATCTTTCTACAAAGTGCACGTACAAATGTGAAGAGTGCAACTCACACAGAGTTCTGACCCACAAGCAGAAATTCACCACTCCAACACTTGGCTCTGGATATTTAACCTGCTCTGTGTGTGTGTGTGTACATACATATGTATATATCTATATGATATCTGTATATCTATATATCTATATTTTTATTTAAATTTTTTTGTTTGTATGCAGTTTTAAAGGAATCACTAACAGATCCAAAAAGACAACAGATCAATATTGATCGATAATGCAAATATAGGAATTTTATCTACATTTTGGTCAAAGAATGAAGTGTATAAGACCTATATTAAATTACTCCAAAGATCTTCATAAGCAGTTATGTATAAAAAAAAATTAAATGAAATCCTACAGTTATATCCTTTAAAAGGCTGTAACACTGACATATTTACTAGAATACTCTCTGGAACAGTTGCACCCATTTTAAAAGCCAAGAGCAAGCAGATTTATGTTTTTGAAGGTCTAAAGGGGTCAGATTACTTCAGTGCTTCTTGGAATCCATAGTCTGCTGTTTGCCACTGCTGGATCCAACTCTTACAAAACTGCATGAGAAAGGTGATTGTTTTATGCACTTGACATCTGGATTTACTCTTCTTCAAGTGCATTTTAAATGGGAAAGATTAAGCTTTGCAAGATGTGTCAATGTACAGCAAATATATACTGAAGAACAAAATATTCAAATTCAGCTGGCCAAAGGGAACAAGCACTGAAATGATAAAGGAATTTCCACATCTCATGGACCTTCATTAACCAGACACTGAAAGTCCTCACATTTTCTGTAGGTCATGGATTGGAAGCTGATTGAATAATGAGGGAAGATGCAAAGCAGAGTTAAAAGAAATAAGGAAAATTGGACTTCAGAGGGACTGAGAAATAAATGTTCTGCAGTGGAAGGGAAAAAAAGTGGCAGCTTAATCTTCAGCAGCAATTAGTTTTGTTCATAATGAAGAAATACATCGTATCTGAAATCTGGATCAAAAGATCACTTAGCCACCTCTGTAAGTTCAAGTCTAAGTAAGGCTCAAAATTTCATTGGGACTTTTTAACAAAAAAAATCAATCATAAAACCCCAACCCCAAAAGAACCTGAGTAAACACAAGAAGAGATTTTTGAGGGGTTTTGCTCCGTTTTTACCTAGCCTTCTTTTTCTTCCATATATTGCTGGAATACTTGGTTCTAACTTATTGCACTGAATTCACCAATACTCAAGATCTCTTGGAGCAGTATCATACATCTTGAATATCATATTCTTAAAGATGTCAAAACATATTTTCTTTTCTTATGAACAATTTCAGAGACAAAAAATTAATCATAAACTGCTGTGTAAAAAAGGAAAAAAAAAAGTCTTCTATGCATGGCCCCAGATGCACAGGATGTTTCTTCAGGTGAATTAATTCTGATTACTAAATGGTTACTAAATGGCCAAACCCACTCTTGCTGTTTCCTTCCAAATGCATGCACAAGGCTCTGGCCACTGCTGGCACTCTAATTAACATGGTCCACGAACAGAACAAGGCCAGAAGGAAAACAGACTGTGGTTTAAAAAAAGTGTCTAAATATATACTTCCCCCCACCCCAGTTAGATGTGTTAACTAGTTTCTCTTTAAGCTCTTCAAATAACCTTTTTATGACCAACTTTTTTTTCCTAAAAAATGCTCATTAATTAAGGTTTTTGACAATATCATACATGTTCCCCTCTTTGCAGTTTCTCCTACAAGACCTTCATTTAGTAGAGAAACCAATTTTTAGCAGCTTGTATTTTGTCATTACAGAATTCCCAAATTTCAACTTGCCTCATTGGAACACCCTGTCTGAAAATAATAGTTTAACTCACAAATAAACAGCTCTCCAAATAAGCTTGCATTGGGGTGGAGGGCCGTTTTATTTTAACTGATTTCTACTTGTAATTGAAACCTTTTCTCCGTGGTAAATCTACTTTTGAGATAATCATATTGAGGAGGAATAGAGGACTGCAATAATATTATTCTTCTGGCCTTGAAAGACTATTTAAATCTTTTCTACAACATGATATAGGCCAAATTGGATTGGGTGGTATGTAGGGGGATTACCACGTGGCACCCACACATCATCCCATTAATCACACTCTAACCTTTCAAGCTGTTCTGCACCCTCTCCTCACACGTTGCTGCCAGATTTTTCAGCGAAGCACAGCGTGAGGAACCAGATGGAACCTGGTGGTTTCTGCCTTTTCCCTACCCAGTGATTTCATCTCCTCAACTGTTCTTTAAGGTTTCAAAGATGCAATTGCACCTCTTCAAAGCTGTACACAGGAAGCTTTTGCAAGGTTTAGTTTCTGAGGCTTAGAGAAGTGCAACCCTTTTCCCTGAGAACTGAACTGAGAACCTGACATTAGGTAGCCTCCAGACTGGTTTCTGTTTGCCACAGAGAGATTTTTACATTTTGTGGTTTTATTAAAAATGGCTCTGATGACCAGGAGAGGAGGGTGAGTGAAGTGAATAGCAACAAAGAGTGGAAATGCAGCAGGGAGGAGCGAGGAGAGGGGTTATGGGCTCACACCTGAGCAGCTTTGGCCATTCCTCAGCAGCTGCTTGGTGTAAATGTGTACATGACCAGCCAGGCTCCTGTCTGAAGTGTCCACCCCAGTCTGTGTGGGCTGGGCCCTCCCTCTGCCTCCCCACACTGCTGAGGAGCTCACCAGGGGCAGGTGCTGGGGGGCAGCTGCAGGCTGAGCTCAAGGCTCAGGACAGGTTAAGCTGTACCTTCAAGTTTAAAATAAAGAGGGAAGAATTTTGGAGTTTATTCTTCTCTAGCAGCACCAGTTGAGCAAGTTTCCAAGATCATGATTTTGGACTCATGGGATATCTGGGTATTTGAGTCTCATTTACAAGTCTACATCTTTGGCTCTGCCCCCAAAGCCATTTAACACAGCTGAAGATTTACAATTCCTTGTGTGGATTGTTATTTTTGATCATAACCTCTGCTTAGAGAGACCAGAGAGTTAACTGAGAAAAATTTTCCTCATGGAAGAGAAATGGGAATGGGGAAACAAAATGGGCAGCCAGCTCTTTTTAATTTACACATAACTAATACTAAAATGCTACGTAGTGTCTGATTAGTAAGAAACAAATTCAACCAATTATAATACATGGTGTAAATGTTCTTTCCCTGATTCCCTTGAGCAACTTGCTCCCGGTGATTAATTGCAATAGCATTCCACTTTCAGACAGACTTAAATCCGTGCATAATCTTATGAAAAATTGGGTTCTGAATTGTGCAGAGGTCAAATTACTGTTCAGACTAATGATTCGTTACGTATTTGCTCAACTCCAGTTTATTGTGCCATGGCACCTAATGGCAAGGGCCTAAATTTATATGTTAACAGCAAAAGCAAAGATTTTGAACAGAAACCTGTAGGAAGTAGCATTTCTAGGGCTGCTGTGCACAGTCCTTTTTTTATTTAAATCAATGGGTCAGTGACCTCCATCATCATCGTGCCTGGGCTCAGTGTTCCACTGTGCAGCACAATCCCTTGATTGAGAAGAGCTATTAGAAAATTCAGCTGGCTGAGAAATCTGACCTGCTGAACACTCTGAGGTACTTTATAATCAAATAAATGATCACATATATTCTCTGCTGACAGCTTATGGCTGTGATTGCAGAACTGCTGGATTTTGTTAATGTGCCCACAGCTCCTTAATGAATTGTTTCTTCACTTTCTGATTTGACTTCTTTAACAAATTTATCCTACTTTAATATTTTTCAGGGCTGTAATCAAAGTCAGTACTCCAAATTTCAGTACTGCAAATTTCTCCCACAACGTGTTCCCAGAGTTCCCTTCATAAATGGTTTTTCAGCATTTATAACTCATATATTGTACTTGGAACTTTTCTGGTTTGGTTTTGTATATTTCTTTGGGGTTTTTTTCTCTTTTGTTTTAAAAATTCTGAATTGTCACAGATGAGCTCAGACTTCACCTCTCAATTCACACAGGGTTTCTCAAATATATATGAATGTAAATGAGGCAATATTAAAGTATCTTCTTCTGATCCTTACATATTGATTGCTTTTCTATCCCTTTATTTGCAACATTTCAAAAAGCATATAATTATCAGAACTATGAACCATGAATTTATTTCAAGTTGCTGTTCCCCATTTTCAATTAGACAAACTCTATTTAGCCTGACACATGGATTTGCTGTAGCCCTGTTTGTGCTCTTACCCTCGCAGCATCAGAGCACACAAAAAAAAAGTCCAAAGCTTTGAGATTTAATGACAGCATCGCCTTCTTCCCCAAAAAGTGCTGAAATTGTGAATGAAGCTGAGCTTTGAGCTTCGTTTACCCTTTATCTTTGATGCAAGCAGGACAAGCAGAAAGTCTTGCTTTAAAAGACACATTTGGCTGCGATAGGGAGGGGAAGGGACACTGATCAAAGATATATTAAAAGCTCTATTCTGTTCTTGTTAAACATTATGATTTACCACTGGAAGGAGCTAGAGTAATGATGTTGAATCACTGAAGAAAGAAGCACAGGGCCAGCAAAATGGTTAAATTATCTGTGAGAAAAGGGAAAAAGAGAATCAGTATCTTACCTGAGACAAAGAAGGAGTCAGTTATTTTCTGAGGTGCAGAGAGCTGTGGTTCTGATTTAGAAACTCTTATGTATGAAAAATGGGTCGTGTGAAAAGCAAGTCTGATAACTTTAAAATGGAAATTATTTTCTTCTGTTAAAAAATAAATTATGTGGGTGGAAACAGAGGGAAGTTAGCAGAAAGAGAGAACCACTCAGATAAAACAGATTGTCTGTCTCGCTCGGTGAGGCTACAAGGTCACACACAGGGACTGTTACCTTGGTGAGAAAGTGACTCACTTTATTAAGCACATTTTTAGATTGTTTGTTTAAAACTCAAGATTTTCATTGGTATGATGGAAATTGGTCAATAACTTGACAGGAATAGGAAGTTCCCTTCCCTTCNACATGTAAAATTTTAGACAGAGGACAGTCTTACTAATGGCTTCAGCACAGAGAATGGATTTATTCTTAGAAAACATTCTTAAGTTGAGGCATTTTCCAAAAAGCAAGTCCTCAAGCGACAGCAGAAGGCAGAGCTGCCCTGGTCAAACGTGGCCTTCAGAGGAAGCCAAGAGTGGAATAGGTGGTATTCCTGGGACACTGTGTGCTTGTTCCAACAACTTCTAAAACTGCTACCAGAACTCACATTAGCTATGCAATTAACCATTTAATATATGTTTAAGATTGTGTGTTTTGTGTTGATTGTTTTGTTTTGTTGTTTTGTTTTCCCCAAAGAATTGGAGTTGCTATAATCTGATTTGCAGCTATGGTTACAAGAACTGTGTAATGTCAAGAGCCAAGAAGAGCCAAGACCTGCACGTGCTTAACGAGCTCTTTCATATTTGCTTGTGTCTGGTGTTAGGATGGCACAGCTCCTTTCTTTGTTGTCTTACAGCATCCTCAGGCAAAAGGCTCTGACAAAGCATCAATCACCCAGACTGCTTAAAATCCTGCCGGTCTCATTCAAGAACCAGTGATGAGCTACATACCTTTATCCCATCTTAATGTTCATTATTGATGTTGCTGTAAAAGCTGCTTCACCCTGAATGATATGTAGGTGGTGAAAAGAGTTTTATGGTGTAGTGAGGCAAACAGTTATTAAAAGAAGAGAAAAGCCTAGATGATGCCTTATGATTCAATGAAAATGTTTTTCTTTTCTGAGGAATGGTGAAAGGGGTCTAACCCACCACACACTGCAGCAACAAATCATCTTAGGTGTGACAGGTCTGGACCAAAACCCCTACACAGAACCTGGAGCCATTCCCTGTGTCCTGTTCTGTATTGCTGCTTGCCACAGCCCCATTGTGCATTGTATTCTGCACAGCTCTTTGTGTCCTACAGGGCAGTGACTGTTTGCAGTTCTGGCCCCTCTGCTCACACACAGCACAGGGAAATCTCCCAAGGACAGTGGGAAGGCAGCCCCAGTGCTCTGTCCCCACATCAGCCTGCTGCTATGGGTTTTTCCAGTACCTCTGAGGGTCCAGCCCTTGCAGACAAGTGGCAAAAATCAGTGAGACGGCATGACTGAGTGTGTCTTGAGAAAGCAAAAAGGTTTTAATAAGGAAAGACAATAATACAAACACAAAGGCAAAGCTGAACACAGTACAGAGACAGCTCTCCTACTTGCTACCACGCCTTGAAAAGCCTGGAACTTCTTTGCTCTCTCTCTTTAGTATTTAATAGTTCAGGTGGGCTCTTTGGCTCTTGGTCCAATGAGAGCAGCAAAAAGTTTCAGTTACACTCTTTGAGCCCAATCCATGTTCCTGTGCTGGCACTGAGCCAATTACAATGAGAAAGGCACAGAACGTTCTAGTTAAACTTCCTAAAATGTCTAAAGGCGAACTGAAACTCTTTCCCTATTTGGAAACACTTCTGGGGGTGTGGGGTGTATGTCAACACGCTGCCTCTGACACCAGCAGGCCCTGTATCTTCAGTTGCCCAAGTACATCATTTTGTTGAAGCTGCTCTTTTAAATCAAAGTGTTTGGGAGCTGTGACTGCTGCCCTGCCTTTTGAGAAGGCACTCTTGCAGTGCTTGGGATTGCAGTGCTATGGCTCAGGAAGGAAAACCCTCTCACATGTCCTTTGCTGTTTCCTTTATTTATTTATTTTTGTGTTGATCCCTTTTCTGTCTCTGTAATTTCACTGGGGTAGGTCAGAACCTTCTCCTGGAAAGCTGCACCCAGCTTATTTCTGACTGGCCTGGGCATGGGGGGTGGGTGGGCTGGTAAACAGGCCTGTTTGTTGAGGTGGGGAGGCCAAGAGTGTTTCTGTAAGCTTCTTTTCTGGTAATCCTCTGTAACATTAGTCTTAAGGAACAGAAACCTGAAAGCCTTTACTTGTAATAATACAATGAGGAACGCCTGAAAATGGTTGATTCAAAAATGTATCCATTTTGGATTATGGGATTCATTGAATGACCTGTCAACTGCACTTTACTGACAATGATGTTGACCTCATTGTCTCTTCACAATTTACTCTTTCCTCGGTAGCAGTAGCCAGGTGAAAGCCCTGCTAGCTCTCCTGGAACCAAATCCTGCTCACTGTGTCATGGATAAAGGCTACAGAAATACGAAACCCTGTAGGAAACTGCTCTGGCATACTGAGCTTCCTGAAGGACCATTAATAAGACTGTAGGAAAAACACATTATTCCTTGTCTGAAATTAAAAACAAACAAAAAGTCATTTTAGCTAGCCCCAAGCTCAAGATTTTAACTATTTTGAAAAAAAGACAATCAAGTTGAAATGATTTGCAAAATTTGAGTTTTACTTATAAGTACTTGCTGGTCAGGATGGTGTTTCCCACAAAGAGTCCAGGAACTTAAAATTTATGCAGCCCCATCTATTAATGAATAAAAAGTGCACCAGAGTTTTATTTACATGATAATGCCATTTGATGCAGAAGGAGCAGTAATTTACCTCTGCCTTTTTTAGACAACCATTGAAAGCAAAACAAGCAGTCCTTGGTAGACTGCAGGATTATTTGAATTAATCCCGAACCACAGTTCCAGTTCTAAATGTGAAGGTAAGAATCGAATGCTACTGCTGAAAGTGGCATTTTATAGATGGACTTTTCCTCCTGCACTGCTGCTTCACAACCCACAGCTGGCTGAACCAGCAGAGAGATCCTGGTGGGAAAGGCGGCAGTATTAACACCCTTATCCATCCCTGGCTGCCCTGTGCAGGGACAGATGTTGGACTTGGATCATCCCTGTGGGTCCCTTCCAACTCAGGAGATTCTGCACCTCCCTGGTTCCTTGAACACCAAACTTCCTTCACTCCTAAAACTGTTGCTGAAGGGTCATGACTTGTGGGCCTGATATTTCTGGGTCTGAGGTATTTTAGCCTGCTAGCAGCTTCTTACCTTTAATCCCAAGGAAAAAATTCTCAAGAAAGCTTCTTCTCAAAGCAATCTTGGCAAACAACTCTCCTTTCTCAAAAGAATCTTTCTCCAGGTTGTGTTTTGCTGTTTCTCTGGTTTAACCCATGGCATCAGAGAGGTGTTGCTCCTATTCACCAATCATGTTAAGGCCGTATGGGAACACCTCATAAAAGGTAATAAGAATTAAACAATAATGTCTTTTTTCTATGCTCTTTTCTTTCTAAAATATTTGGAGTCTCTCATCTTTATTTCATGTCCTACAATGACTAACAGCCAGTTCTGTAGATTTAATCTGAAAAATTAATCTGCAAGGAACCAGATCGCATGGATTTTTGAAATTTCTAATTTCTATTCAAGTAACCAAAAAAAAAAAAAAAGGAGGAAACCCCCCAGAATTAAAGGAAATGTGTTATCCACCAAGCCAAGGTGCCATGTGATTGACTGACTGCACACTTGGCAAGAGAGTTAGGAACAGAATATTCCATTTCAACAATTCTCAAGGCAAAGAGAACCATTCCACTTTCAGGTACGTGTGGGAGAAAAGTGTATGAATAATGAATTTTCTATAATATATTTCCCATGCATTATTGAAAATATTACAAATACCCACATGCTTTTCCCATTACATCATTGTGATGCACTTAACATATTCTGTTGACCTCATTAGTGTAAAGAAGTAATATTGGATGTATTTTACAGCTTACAATTTTTTTTTTTTTGAAACTTGAGATGACACACAAATATTTTAGGAGATGATTCATTGCAATATAAATTCTTTATATCAGCATTCCAGTACTGAGGGAGGTTGTTTCTCTGAAGGAATGAAGTAAAAATAAAGAGCATTTTCTAAATCATATTTTCACAAATGCCTAAGTTTATTAGCACAGCTCATTAGTTTTGTGACTCAGCTTTTATGGTGCTCTGGAAAGCTCTGTTGGTGTTCAGTAATACATATTAGCATTCTAAGGCTCCTGCTTGCTATGCAGCTACTACAGGATGTAAATTCACAAAGAAGTTTCACGAATAAGTATTTTTCCTCATATCAGTGAGTGACCCATTTCTCACAAATTCAATCCACTGTTTCCCTTAAGAGCCAAACTCCACTGCTGGTGGCATCTGATCCGATCAACTCCAGTGTCAGTGACAACAAAAACTTTGCTCTGTACTTGAGCAGATTTAGGGTTTTGTCTTCCTAATTTAAAAAACCAAAAAAAACCAAAAACAAACAAACCAAAAAACCCAAAAACAAAACAAAAAAAAACCCCCAAAAACAAAAACAAAAACAAAACCTGCTGAAGAAGTATTCCACAGTATAAAAAAGAACTAGCAAGTCGATTTTTCATTCATTTACAAATAAAAATGTATCAAACTTGAATCAGGATATCAAATACTGGATTAATGCCTGATATAGGGATATTTAAAGTCAGGCTAAATCTGGAGATATGCAAATTTAGCAACTACTTGCAGATGAGGTGAGCAGTGTCCTAGGACAGTAAAGGGTTTGGGTACAGGCACCATTCACAAAACTCATCAGAGTGGAGAAATATTTGTGATAAATTCCCCACTGTAGAGTTTTTAAGTAATGGGGAGCACATTCACTCCATCATGATTTGCCTTCATGCTGCAGAGGGTGTTTGAAGGTTGGCAATTATGTGAACCTACTGATGGAAAATAACCTTGGATCTTGCATCAATGAGGTTTCACAGAACCCTGGGATCCCACTGATCCTGGTTTATTGAAGACACTTGATAATTTCTATTGAATGAGTAGGTTAATAAGTGGAGTTTGTGTTGAACAATAAACAAGGAATGGGACTGCATTTCGTTATTGGGCCCCATTAGATACAACACATTGATTAGTATTATCTTTTTGTCACAAGGCTTATTGCTTGAGAAAGCCTTCTTTTATGAAAACAATCATTCTTGCCTGTAATATGTCTAAAAATTCTTTTGACCGTGTGCCTCATTGACCTCCTTTTATGGTTTTATTGAAAATTGGAGCCCCCCCATGATCCATCAGTTCCTCAGTCTGGATTTTGTATCCAGGAAGGTCAGTGATGGAACCTCCATGCAGAATTAAGAATTAGATTAATTGGTTTGTTTTCCACTCAGATAAGTATTTCAAAACTAAACAAACTTACCGTGGTAAGAGGTTTGGAAAATGAAATTTTAGTTTGCTGGAAAGAACTGAGAACTTCCTAGATCTGTTTATTATCACTGATATTTACCTTCTTGAACAAAGAAAGACAGTTATTATTGCTTTCATTATGTCCTCTGCATTCAGCCTCCATTGCTCCCTCTGTGCTTCGTTATAGAATGGAGCCAAAATAATGGTTCAAATCCAGGAATTCCTGAAATCCGGGAAGTGACAATTGCAGGTCAAAGGCCTTGGTCATGTAACCTAAAACCTAATTCAGAGCTGAGCATCAACAAAGTGTTCTGATTTATGATCTAAAGCAGGAAAGTTGATCTTTTATGGTTCTTAACAAGCACATTTTCCCTTACTAGAGAATTATTGTTGGTGATTTGTCCATAATGAGAAGTGTATTCTAGATATCTGTTATTATCAGGCTTTGGTTCAAGTAAGTTTTTATTCAAATCACAATTTCATCACTTTAAATCCTACTCTCTTAATAAAACTCAGAAACAAGCAAAATCCCCAAACCATCTCAGTTGTAGTCTGTAAATATATTTGGAAAAAAAGAAATCAAATACATCTTGTGCTCTTAAACTTTTTCTGACTAAGTTTTAAGTGACTCTGGAGTACTTCATAGGTGCAAAGAAAGGCAGTTGCTGTTATAGAAGCTTGACAAGAGGGTGAAAAGATTTCAAGCAAGACTTTGCACCTTATTCTTCCTATTAAAAACAATCAAGGGTTGTAGTGGTAGAAATTGCAGGAATAGCCTTTGGGAAATATTGACAGTTTCTCTCTTAGGCATGAAAAATGCCCTTTACTGGTTGCAATCATCTTCATATTCTTGAAACCTTAGAGTCAAACCTGTTCATCTGAGTCAGCCATACAGGCGAGCTGCCAGAATTAATTCTGCTCCAAGCAGAGTGCAGTAGATTATTTAGGGATCAACCAGATAATTCAGGGATCAGCCACGTGGTGCCACAACAAACAGGAGCAGAGAAGGATTGCAGCTCTTCCATGGCTGCAGCTCCTCTCCACGTCATGGTGGGTGGTTGTGAATCCTATTGTGAGAACAGACATCCCCTCCAATAGTTTTTCCTAACTGTAAGAATTTTTTCCTCACTTGTGAGGAGAAAGGCCATTGGCTGCCTCTGGACTGCTCTAAGGAGCTGTTTCAGGAGAGTTTTCACCACAGTTCTACTTGAATGACAAGATCACTTCATGTAGAGAAAAAAAAAAATTGCTGTTGTTACCGGGTTTATTTAGTCATGGGAAATTTCTCTGGGAATATTTTTTTCTCATTACTGTACACACAGTTGGCAAAGTCTGTCTGTGCAAGACTTCCAGCTCAATTTTGAAAACCCAAGAGGTTTGAATAATTCAGATAATCTGCGAATAAACATGCTGGCTTTGTGGCACTTATCTGAGTTGCCAAGCCTTTGGAGGCTTTGTCATCAAGTTCTCATTTACCAAAGAGTTAGAAGATTTGTTAATGTTATATAATTTATCACTCCACTGTGCTGGATGGTGCTCTAAGAGCTCGGTTTGCTTTTCACAAAATTGCACTGATTTTAAGCCACAGCAATTTCTAACCTGAATGGCTCTGAGTGAAGAATCAGGCCCTTAGTGCTTTATGTGAATAAAATATCAGTGCTGTGAGTCACAGCAGCAAACTCCTGAGCAGCTACATCCAAACCTGCAGTTCTGCTGTTCCTCCCACTCTTTGTTTTAGGACCTCTTTCCACTGCTGGAGCTCAGTGGTCAGAGCCTGCCTGCAAGCTCAAGCGAAGATTTTCATTGCTTTTGCTCATTTGAAAATAGAGGCAGGAGACTGACACAGGTAGAATCACTTTCTTTTTCTTTTTCCTNCTTCTTCTTTTTTTTTTTTTTTAATAATCATATTTGGATAGTCAGTCACAGCCAAATTTTAGAACCCCTTAGATATGTGATTGTGGGACTGATTTGTGACTACAATTACTTCCCTTCTGTGTGCCAGCTGGGTAAGTAAACATTAAAATGGCAGTATAGGACACACAACTATCTCTGTAATCACAGTTTCTGCCCCTCTAGAATGTCTGAAAGCATCTTCAACAAGAGCAAGAAGAACCAAAGACACTTAAAACTATTTTACATTAAATTCTGAAAATATATGTCACAATACCTCTTTTTGAACCAGTTCTCAGTTTCTTCTCTAAAATTCTGAAAGCTGGTGGTTTGCTTGGTTTAAAATAACATTTTTGACATAGCCAATTAGCCAGCATAACCCCCTTTCCTAATACTTTACAGAAAGTACATTATTTTGTGAGGCAGAGTCATTCAGAGCAGAATCATGGTACTTTTAAAAACTGCTTTAGTTGCAACCCCAGTTACCTCATCCAGATCCACTGGATCTGCTCAGTTTTTCTGAGCAGCTTCCAGACAATTTTAAAGACTCCTAATTAAAGTCTTCACTGGCACAAAATTCCAGTCAGGGCTGTTCTGGTGACCAGAGTCCAGCCCTGCTCAGGTCCTCTGCTTAAGGAGAGAAAAGGGCAATGCAGAAGCTTTTGAAGAGAGGAATCCTTAGGAAATTTAATTCACTGGTTTCAAGAATCTGGACTGGTACTGAGTATCTGAGCAATTGTTTTTACTCAGATCTGCTGTTACTCCCTCTATCCTGAGGTTTGGAGCCAGCTTTGCTAAAAATACTCAGTCGCCATTCATAAGGATCTCTAATAGACTTTTGCATTTCCTGGATCAAACTTGGGTTTGCCATTCAGGGGTAACAAACTACTCCTCTGACCCAGACCTGGGGCTCTTCTTTCATTTCTTTTCCTTGCCTGGCAAAGGGTACACTTGGAGGAGGGAAATGCACTGCAGAGAAGCAGATATGTGCAGATTTATACACCTGTACTTTTATTTTATGCACGAATGAGGTTCAGTTCTCTTATCAGTGCCCTCAAGTGTCTCCACATGGTGTGGTGAACAATGTGGCTAATCTGCATCAGGCCTTTCCTTTCCATCAAGGCTCCTTTCAGACACACCTGGCAAGATTTGAGTCAAGGGAAGGAATAAACCATGCAGGCTATGCAGCTGGAGCCCCGGCTCTGCACCTTGTGCTGCAGCACTGGCTGAGTGCACAAATGTTCCATGAGCCCACTCTGGGGTTCATGTTCATGTTCCCTTCCACACTCTGCATTCCGCCCCAGGGCTGTGTGAAAAGGTCACATTTTTCTTCCTGACTTGCCAAAACCAAAAAACCAAACTGTGTTAACCTATGGCACTGTACTTTGCAGGCCTGTGCTCCATCTCTCTGTTTGGAGCTTCCCTCCTCTGCTTCCCTCATGCTTTTTCCTCTGCACCCAGCTGTCAGGGGTTAACCTCAATGCCTTCACACAGCTGCATTTGTTGTATTAAACAAAGTGCTTGCCTTCACTTTGATTCTGTAGGGTTCAAAAGCACAGAACTGAGGGCTAGCTACTAAAGTGGTGTGTGGAACAGCATTTCAGCTTATGAAACTAAAAATATTAATGGTAGAGTTTGTCGTGTCTTGCTTCAGACACTGTCTTGCTTTGCCTTCAACTTCACTTTAGCTTTTCTGTGGCTGAACACCTCTGGTAATATTCCCCTGACCTAGAGGCCTAAACCTCACAAACTCCTTAAACTGAAGCATACATCTTCCAGGGCAACTTCAGGTTCTCCAAAATAAATCGTGCATCAGAAACAATCCTTTCTAGATACCCATTTTTCCCCAAAGGCTCTGTTTTAATCATACATGTGCTTCCCTTTTACATCAGCATGTATTTCCCTCCCTGGAACAGCCAACAGCTGAAGGAGTTCTGAGCTGTAGCTCCTGCTCATTCTGAAATATGAGTCCTTTAACTAACTTTGGAAATCTCTGATTCAGGGACCCAGCACCTTCACAGGGGTATCTTACTAAGGTTCCTTCTCTTCCATTAGAAATCTTCCTTTCTTGTCATTTGAAGCTTAAGTGTATTTGGAATTCCCCAACCAGTGTTTTTTATTTCCAGAATCATGGCAGCAAGGGAAAGTGGGAAAAATATTTTCAGACTTACAGAGGTTTAGATTCTTGTCTCCTGATTATCAGTGGGAGTGGTCCTATGTATGCACTGAGAAAAAAGAAAGGTTTGGTGCTGTGAGGTGGGACTGGGAACTTCCACACTCCTGAGCCCCAGCCTCTGCAAGCCCAGGCTTTGCTCTGTTTCACCAGATGTGGCTGAGATTTGTGATTTTCTGTGCCCAGTCTTTGTTCAATACCATTCATGGAAAGTTTTAGAAGACAATTTCTGTGAGCATTTCAGCAGCAGTGCTGAAATGGAGCCTGAAGCAGCACAGTGCAGGTTAGGTAGGTCTCACAGCCACAGAAACAACATTTTTCTGTTCCAAAACAAACCAGCATTTTCTCAGACAGATGAATATGGGCTAGGACCAATAGCTGTCAGAAACACAAACATGAATCAAGGTTGGGGTGTCATTATTAACAAGAACGTTATGAACAGAGTAACAAATCCTGTCCTGAAACTGTGACACAGATTGATGGATTCCCCTCTTTTTAATTAGCTGCATGTTATTTACATTTCACAGGGAAAATTTAGCAGGTGCCAAAAGCTGATCACAACTCCTTAATCTGGTCCATTCCTACACGTGCCTTCCTTGAAGTCTCTGGGTTTTGTATCCTTGCAGTGTTTATTCAACACTCTCCTCTCTTAAACTCTTTGTCCTGTTTGACTTGTGTCAGGATTATCTTCCTGTCCCTCCCCCCTCCCACCACATTGTATCTTGGTTATAAAAAAGAGAAGTAAGTTTTAAATATCTGCCAATCCATTTGTGTTTTCTGGTGCTGAGTTTGCTGTTTGTCACATGTACATTTTCCTTCCAGAAAACCATGAGTGGAGTTTCCAGCTAAACGAGTGCAATTTATTGGTTTTGGTGGATAGGTGTCATCCTTTACATTCTTGTTGACATTTTTCTTGTCCTTACAGACTGGAGATGCTGCTAAAACAGGTAAATATATGTGCATGTTATTTTAGTGAACGAGGGCTTGTCCTGCAAAAAAGCAAACATAGGTTTTGTAAATAAATGTAACTGAGGAACAGGTACTTTTTTCTTCTGCTTTTGCAAGTGGAAGAGATGAATTTACATAAAGTGAATTCAGGGGTTTTTTTTGCTCATCCAAACAGAACAGGCATGGCAGAGGAACAGTGCACCTGGCAGGAGGATCCATGCAGATCTCTCCATTTTTCTTCGTGGCAGAACCAGGATCATCAATGTTACCTACAGAGCTGTAGGAGAACGACTCTTTGACAGTATTTACTCAGGTTATTTACTTTCCACTCCTACAGGGGCAATTTTTTTGTCTAGTCCAGAACATAATTTGAAATACCCTCCCATATTCCTTAAAGTGCATCAAAGCTTCCACTGGGGGGCATTTCCAGCCATTTCAGTTTAAAAAAGACTTTCTGCTCTGACCAGTTTTCCTGTCTTTTCTGGAGCAACTCCACACAAACCAGATAAACCCACAATTAAAACACAGAGCTCTGCACACACAGCTCTCCCCAGAGAAGGCACAAAACAACAAATGGTGCATCAGGAGGTATCAGTCAGGCTGCTGAGTGTGCTGCTGGATGATGTGCTGCACACTGCAGGCACTGACAGTCTGCAAACCTGTGTGGAACAGAACATGAGAGGTGGATCTGGGGAAATGGCACTAGAGGCACCTCTTCTCAATCTGACACAATTATCCTGTGCAGGAAAAATAGTTACAGGTGGCAGCGTTACAGGAGAAATTAAGAGAAAGTAGTTCATGTTTTTTTCTCTAGTTGAATTCTGGGATTTCTCCCGTTATAGAAAGTGCATGGGGTAACTAGATTGTTTCCCAGCAGCTCCTGAGAAACACTTTGTTAGGGTTTTTTTTAACTTGAATCAGTTCTTTTTGAAGTTTTTTCTAACATTTTTTAAATTAAGCTACCGTTTTTCAAGAAGCAGTTTAAAAAAATCTTTTTTCAAAAAAACACTTTTTAAAAAAAAATTGATGCATTCCTATACTGTGAAATTTTTTAGCATTGAAACGTATTAGCAAGCATAAACACAAAAATAATATACTAAAATTCTTTCCCCAAAGATGGGAATTTCAGAAGTGTTTTTTAGTATCAGATCCTTATTTAAACACCCGAGTAGAAGCAAATCCTTTCTGACAGGCTGCTGCAATTACAGATGCAGTGCAATTGAAGAGCTCCTCTTGTGGAACTCATTTGGAAAGGTGTTGATAGCCCGTGTGACAGGCACTGCTCCCTCTGAAGAGGCTCCAGCACAGCCCCAGAGCTCTGCTCCCGCTGTCAGAGGAGACACTGAAACATGGCCATCAGCTCCACACCGTGAGGGGAAATAAATGATAACCCAGGCATGGCCTTGTACATCAAATGAAGTTGCAAAGCAGGCGCTGGAATCAGGAGTGTGGTGGTTCCTGGCTGGCCCCTCTCTGCTGCTGCTCTGCTGCCCGTGACTGCAGCAGATTCATGACCATGATGGGAAATTAATGCTGACTGATGACAGCCAGCCCACAAATCTCTGCCTCCCTCCCCTCCCTCCTCCCATGAAAAATGCCACTGTGTTCCCATCACTTTGGCCTCCTGTTCATTGACTCCTAAATGCTTCAGTGCAATCTTCAAAAAGTTAATCTCCTCTAAGTGAGGAGACATCTTTATTTGCAAACTTGGTCCTGTAAAAATTTTAGTTGTGCAACTGCAGAGCCGATTTTTCACACATGAGCTTAATGTACCTACCCCAAATCAATTCTGTCTCAGAAAAATACTCTAATTACATTTTACTGCCATGACTGAATTTATTGCTTTTACAGATAGCATCACTCACACAGAGCATGTACTTAAATGGAAGAATAATGTCTCCTGGAATAATTGTTATGATATTTGTGGTAAAATACAGGTGACCAGTCTGTAACTGAAGGGGATTTTTAAAGCT
The DNA here is from genome assembly GCA_008694505.1 of Cyanoderma ruficeps. Lineage (NCBI taxonomy): Eukaryota > Metazoa > Chordata > Aves > Passeriformes > Timaliidae > Cyanoderma > Cyanoderma ruficeps. The sequence continues at coordinate 1,223,545 of VZDJ01000017.1, read as the reverse complement.
CATTCTGCATCTTGATCCACCGCAGTCTTTTCTGTCTGAGGTAATAATGGCAAAAATGTGATAGTGATGCACCTATTTATCCATCAGTCATGTTCTTTTTCCTTGTACCACAGTGTGTTTTCTGACAGCAGTATAGATGAATTCCCATGTTTTGTCAGCCTCAAACAATAACACAGAAATGCACTTCAAATGTAAAAGCCATAAGACTTCTTAAACATGACCAAGCTTTGGAATAGGTGTGAAGATTGTTCTTCACTATCAGTTTAGGTATTATAATCCAGATATTTTTATTCTGGGCATTAAAAGTGATCCTTTAAAGTAAAGAACAGAGTTCAAGTGTGCCTAAGAAGCCAAATTAGCTTGGAGGACAATGTCTCTCCCCAGAAGAGTTGGCCAATAAAGGCAGACACAAAAAGCTACAGTATTTGTCTAATTTTCAGGCTGGTTCAGTTCTTTGTGTCTTTCTGTTTCTACACAGCAGGCCCATGACAGGACCTGAGGTGCATAAAGAGCACTGAAGGTGTCTGCAGCTCTGCTGAGGGTCCATGTGGTGCCATTCCTGACATTCCTCAGGAAGCCAAGGGGACACTGCCACAGCTATCTGCCACAGCCTCTGCCTCACCCTGCCAAAACCAGCCCAGAAAGCATCCCAGGCAGCACCAGTGCATCCCAGCAGGCTGTTTCCTCGGCTTCCAGGGATCTGCAAGACATTGGCAAGGTTTGCACTCTGGATCCAAAATACCTTTTGTCCTAGGCTACAGGATTAATCTGTATCAATAGAGTGGCATTAGGGACTGCCAGGGACAAGAGCAAGGGCCACCTAACCCACTTCCCCTCAGCGGAGACTCTCTGCAGCTTTGCAGGCTGTTCCTGAACTTGCAGAATAATTGCTACACTCAGACAAATCCATGTCCTATCCTCACAGCTTCATTTCTCCTGTTCTGGGAAGCCCCATCTGTATCCCAAAGCAGGCAGGTCCTTGGGAGCCTGTCCTGCCTAACCTGTGCTGAGGGTGCAGGCAGAAGCCGGGGATCCTTGACATTGTCAAATATTTTAGAATTGCAGTCATGGCAGATGACAGAACTGTGCAGCCTGGACAAAGCCAGGCTCTCACAAACTGCAGGGAGGGTTCAAGGATTGATGCCTGTGAGTAAAATCATCCTTCTTGGAGTGGAGCTTCCCTTCTCATTCTCTGGGATGTGGCAAATGACCCTGTTGACACTTCCAGTCTCTTTCAATACAAATTAGAACATGTTAGCCTAAACTGAAAGCATCTCTTTAAGCCACTTCAACACAATCTGTAAGAATGTGCATGTCTGTGCCCTTTCTTGCTGTTCATGAAGCTTCAACTGTAAATATTACTGATACTGACACATATGTTCTGCAGCTTGTAGGCATCTCCATCCCTCCTCCCCTTTTGGGTTACTGCTCTTGAATTCTTTCCATAACTGGTCCTTGCACCTCATTTATGTGTTTAATGAGGAATATTGATTCCCAGTGATGTCTTCCCTTCTTTGCATAGCAGTGAAACAGAGGGTAATACCTGACTTTTTCCACCTTGGATTCCCCCAGAGAGAAAATCCTTGTGAAAAAGGAAGAGTGCTAATGTGTTACTCCTTTCACATTAGCCATGGCTAATGAACTAATAACTAGGCAATCTAAGCCATTTTATTGAAAATACACTGAAGGATGTAGATCAGAAATATCTGGATTTCCTTCACTTGGGGTTCTTGAGTTACTGCCAACAGAAACAAAGGGGGTTTATATCCACTCCAGCATAGAGTCATAGATAGAGTCACTTAGCTTGGAAAAGACCCTCAAGATCACTGAGTGCAGCTGTAAACCTGCCACTGCCACTCCAGCACTCAGCCATGGCCCCGGGCACATCTCCAACACCTGGTACCTGCCAGGAGGGTGCACAGGGCTGCCAGAGAAGGGGGGGAAAGACCACAGCACTGCCCTGCTTTCCACACTTCCCCCAAAAGACTCCTGGGATGAGACAGTGTCCCTTTGCCACTGAATTTCTGCCTCTCTAGACAGTGTAGCTGTTTTAGAAACCCCAAACTAATAGATTTTGTGAAAGGCAGAGAGTGCCCTCCAGGCTCCCGCCAGTGCAAAATCAAGTGACTCATCACCCAATAAAAAGAGAAAAAATATATGAAAGATGCATTTTAAACAACTAGTATTTCCTTTGCCCAATTTCTTTGATATTTTCTTGAGGGAGCAAGAGGCATAGGAATCCCATCATAGCTCTTTTTATACCCACTGAAAGACCTCATAACTTGTAATAAGTTGGCTCATTCATCCCAGGCAGTTTTTGGACAAGGAAATCAGAGCTTTCATTTTCCTGTGGGAATATAGAGCCTCCCCCTGCTGAGGAACTCAGAGTGTGACCTTGAGGTGTGAGCCTGAACCTCCTGTGAAGCCCTGTGTTCCAGAGCCCCTGTGTCTCCGTTTCTCTTCTCTCCCTCATGGCCTCTCCTACTCAGGAATAGGATCATTATCTCTATCATTCCTGCAGGATTTAGTGAAGTCCTTACAGAAGGGAAATGGAATGGCTCCTGTAGCACTCATGTAAAGAACAATAAGAGGAATAAACATCACAGCAGATGTTGCTTCTCTTCCAAGCAATATTCAGTTCCAAACAATCTTATTTCCCATTAATGAAGAAAAATACAAAAGCAGAATGTGGCAGTTGAGAGGAGGAAACAAAGGAGTGCTGAGAGTGAATTGGTTTGTTCTGAAGGGGCATTTCTGTGGTTAGTGCCAGGGGGATTTACACTTCTCAATTTTTGTGTCACAGCTGACTTTCTTTGCTAAAATAAATTCATGTCTGGTAGGCGTGGCTGTGAGCTACCTGGATCTGAGCACCAGTTTTTCTCATCTGCCACACAGAAAGTCACACTTTGATTTGCAGAATGAATCATGTAACAGCTTCTTGACTAGGAAAGAAGATTCAATAGTCACAGAGAAAAGCCACAGCTGTTTGGGCTAAAAAAAAATCTTAATGTCTTCTGAATGTTTGTCTCTGCTCTTCTTGTGGTTTTGTTCCATTTTTAACCTTCTTTATGACAAGACAGCATTATTGAATACTGATGAGACACAACTTAGTTCACTGCTAGGCAATACATTTTTCAGTCATTTTATGGGAGCCCTCACTGTGTGACCTACAATGTTTTGGATGCTGTTCCAGGCAGCTTAGGCTGATGGATTACAACCTGCTGCAATTTGGGGTGTAGGGGGACAAGGTGAGAGAAGATTGGGAGCTGACAACACCTGCCATGATCAGGTTTTTAAACTTTTGCTCTTGAAGTTTTCCTCTGGCTATAGATCTTACTTTTCAATATGTAAATAACTCCTGTAAAATATCAGGGAAATGTCCTCCACCTAAGGAACCCTCCCTGGTGAAGCTGCAGTGATTTCCACAGTGGCTGGATCATTGCAGAGGTGTAACAAACACCTTCCAGGGCAGCCCCAGGGAAATCTGGGCCATGAATTTACCTGCAGTGATGTGAGCACACAAATCCTCTGCGACTCCTCTCCCTTTGATTGCAGCATCCACAAGCAGAGTAGCAGCCTGGAAATTAGGTCACTTGGATAGGTCCCTGAATGGATTTAGGTGAGCACAGTAGCCTTAATAGTTAATAAAATTACTGAAGGGTGAATTGAGCTACTTGGAATATCTATACAAACCTTTCCTCCTGAGAAGGGGGCCTGAAATAGAACCCAGAGTCTACCAAAGCCACAAGGCCAATGAAAGAGCTCTCCTGTTCCTGCAGGACTCTGCCCTAAGTCTACGTGTTTCAAAGGGGGAATTAAAGCGACTGTGGTGCACAAAGCTTTCCTCAGCAACGTTGCTCATCCCACATGCAATTATTTATTTATGTATGTATGGTTTCCCCTGAATTACTCCCTTAGAACGTTTGGGTTATCAGTTCTGCAAATCAATAAAACACATCTGGTAAGTAAAATTTGGAAGGTCTCATGCTGTGATAGCTTTTGTAATACTTCCTGCATTCATTATTAATGGTTTATTACGGAATTAATAATTTAAAATTATCTGTGATAATTTTAAAAGTCTCCAGTCTGTTATGTTGGGGTTTTTTTTAATATATATATGATTATTATTATCTTATTTGGATGTAACTCTGTGTTTTGGGACCAATATCCTTCATATATTTTCAAAGCTTCAGGGACTAATCAAAATACAAAGCTAAAGCTCAAGGAAAATGGATATATAAGTATTACTTAATATAAAGAAAATCTAAGTTGTGTGTGAGTCTCATTTAATTTTTTCTTTCCTTTGAAGCCTTCTACGTTTTTCAGTATCAGTTACTCCCTTCTCATATTCACTTTACAGATATAAGGGGTCTAGCACTTCTGAGACCTGAATAAAGATGAGCTTGAGAATTTTACTCTTTGAATCAAATGGTGAATATCCAACAGTTCCTGGGGCTGAAGGTGGTGGCAGTGCAAGCGGGAGAGGGTTGGATTTTCACTACCAGGACCAGCCTATCACTGGGAAGACAGAAAGTTCATCCCTAGGTGAGTTCAACAACCAAATCCGTGGTACCAGTGTCTTTAAAAGAAAATCCTTTGTTTATCATGTATTAAATCCTGTGGAGTCTGAGGTTAAAAAGGCAATTATTGTGTACAAGTGTCTGTTAGAACCATCTCAGAACACTTGTTCCAGAGCAATATTTTGTTCTCAAATCTTGAAGTAGCAGAGGCCACAAGAAAGGAAGGTTATCACTGTGCAATAAATGTAGAAGTTAATATAATATGAGTCAGAAATAGTTTTGCTAATAACCTCAGTGGTATCAGATTTTCATCGCTATGATTTCTTATATTTCTCTTATCTACACATGTTCTTCCATGGTAAAAACTTTCAGGGCAAAAATTCTGAATATTATAATGACATGTAGAACTGCATCTATATTCCCTAGTGAGAGAAATATTTTTTATCACGAATAAATTATTTTATTTCATGTGCTTTTTGTACTTCTCATTTTTCAGTTGTGTTGCTTTCTGTACAGTTTATATATATTTATCTACCTAAAATTGCATTGTACCAAACAGCAGAAAATATTTAGATTTAAGAATAAGGAAATCTTTAATTGTTACATGCACTAACATTTTAAATATATTCTTTATATTAAGACTGGATGAAGAATAGAACTGAGCTCCAAAGTTGGTGCCAGCTAGAACCAGTAATGAGGAAGAAGTCCTGAGAGTAAAAGTACACAGGATTGGAGGAAAGGCAGATCTGGACAATCCCAAAGTTTACAGTTTGGGTTTTCTGTCTGCAAAAGGAAGAATGCTAATTTTTTTTAAAGTCTGTGTATCAAAGAGCATCCCTGAGAACACTGGGAATGGATGTCATTCCCCTCTTGAAGCTCACACTGAGAAGGATTTTACATTTTCTTTAGGTATTTTCTAGGCAGTAGCATTCCTTCTAAAGTAGCTGAAGCCTTCTGAGGAAAAAGAAGTCTTCCAGTTTTCTGAGCAGGAACTTTTTGTAGGCAACTGTACATTGTTCTTAAAACTCAGCTGGGCTGAGGAGTCTTGTCAGAGTAATGCTGCTAGAAATCCTCCAGGGAATTTGGAGTAGGAAACATCAGTCAATATGAAAGATTTTCTTTTTTTTAAATCCTCAAGTTTAGAAGATACTTTGCATTAGAAGTATCTTCTTTTGGACAATAAAGTTCTCCATCATTTTGCACACCTGCTCCAGAAAGAACTGGCAAACATTGCAGTGGAAGGCACTGAGAAGGAAGCAATAATTTTGTGTAAAAACAGCTTTTATAAAATTCCAAGTGTAAGAAAAACTACTGCAATCCTTTAGTCTTGACTCCAGTGTTGTACAGGGCATAGGTTCCCTAGAATTAATTGTTGCTTTGAGCCTAAGAACTGCTGAGTAATTAGAGCTTTTCTCTTAGCTGTGTTTTAATTGTTTGTGCTGTCCTTCTTTGAAGTGTGTCTGACCCTTCAATGTCCTTCTGCAGATACAAGAAACAGGCACAATATTCACAAATGGGATTTTTATTTGCCAGAACTGAGAAAATATGATCTTTTTCTTCCACTCTGATACTGGCTGTTATACCCAAGGATCATGTAAATCCACTTGGTGTTCACTATTTTGCTACAAACTCACATTTTCACATTAATCAAGATTTCCTCAGCAGGATCCTTGTCTCCCAGGTCAGATAAATGTCCACTCCTGTAAGCATGACCTATATTCTTTGTCACAGACCTGCAAATTTATGTTTAAAATACTTAATCTTGCACACTTACCAAAAGATCCAATGCTTTATTTTGGGGATCTCTCTTCATTATTTTCATTGCACTAGTCTTTGTATTGGTTATTGTCTCTCCAGATGTGCAGGTTGCCTCAACAGGCACTGTCTAAAGCTGGCTGCTGCTCAGATCCACACTGATCTGTTTAATGGAAATATTTGTTTCATTTTGTGTTTTCCAGTTTGTGCCCAGATACTGTAAGGCACGAGATTTTGCCTTCTATTTGATTTCAAAACATAAAACCAGGTGACAGACTGAACGTGGCTGGTAATATACCTGTTACTGCTCCTCAGCAGTGGACAGAAACCCCAAAGTAAGACATCTTTCACACCACCTTTAAGGAATCATCTGGCTCAGTGGGAAAAAAAACCCTCATCTCTCACTCTGGTTTTCATCAAGTGGTGGATTGTTGCTATAATAACACAAGCAGCTTGCTCAGTCTGGCTCCATCATGTGTGAGGGATTAGTCCTATCAAACTGTGCTGTTTTATGCATTTTGACAGACAATACCCAGCTAATTTAAACACAATGTTTGAGTAAATAAGTACAAAACATTTCCCTGCTTCCTTGTTAGTTGAATTTTAAGCCGAGAGGCCACTTTATTATCTCACCACTGGATCTGTCAAGTTACCAGATATCTGCATTTTAGGATGATAAATGTGTCAGCAGGAGGTTATTTTGACCCTTACCATCTTTTCAGAGACACCAGTTTAACACTGGCATGCATAAGGAGTTTTATGGGTCCTACACTGTGTATGTAGCAATGGGCTTTATATGAGTTTGGTGTAAATGATGTTTCTTCTGTCCATTTATGCTGTTTGTAATTAAGGACCTCATTAATGTCATAGCATATGTTGTTTAGAATGCATGAGCAGGACTACTGAAATGTGTTAGAATCCAATTTAAAGCTCAGGGCTTCAAGCCTGAGGGATTCTGGCCAGCATTGATGGGAGTCACACATATGAAAGCATTCACTGAGTTACAAAATTTATATTCCTTCTTCAATGCTATCAGTGATTTTTAAGAACTATCTCTTATTTCCATCAAACCTGGCCAAAATGCACTAAACATAACCCCTTAGCACAATGCAATAATTGTAGATAAAGTCATTCTGAAAGCAACATGCTAATAAATCTTTTCAAGATTGAAAACCTTCCAAATATGTAACCTAGAGTGTTATAACCCAGGTGCTCTAAAGCTTTCCCTTGAAAGCGCTTTCAGTCAGTTTGGGGTTGGTTTACATTTCTAAACAAGTGAAATTAGTCACAAAAAGTGGTTGTTCCTTTGGAAAGTGTCAATACCTTATGAAAAAGGAAACCATGTATTTCAGTCAGAGAACAAAATCCACAGTGATTTGACAGGGCAGTAAAGAGGATCATGGAAATATTCTGTAGGGGCCTGATTTTCTGACTGCCCTGAGCTGGACTGTACCAGCACAGCTGGAGAAGAGATGGGTACAGCATTGCTAGCAATGTTCTTGAAACTCTTTTTTAAACTGAACGGGGTTGTTTGAATTGATAGTTGGTGCTAAAACTTTACATGGAGGCCCACAATTCTCTACAGAATAAACCCCAGAGTTAAGAGGAAGCAGTTTCCTTTATGAAGCCTTCCTGCTCTGCACACATTGGATCAGCTGTGGCTCAGATGATGCTCCTGCTCTTTGCTAACTCCAACTGCAGCCAGAGGAGTGCAGCTGGACACTGGAATTCACAGAGGGAGCTGAAAACCAGCCCTTGTGGAAGGGACTCATCTTCCAGACACAGATGGATGCAAGAGGGATCCCACTTCTCTCTCTTAAAGAGTTAATTTAATTTGTTTTGTACCAAATGTGAGAGGCATACCCTGGGAAGGTAATTCCATGCAGCTCAGGAAGCTTTGTGGATGTGATCTATACAAACATTTAAATTAGGAACAGTAAAGGTTGTAAGCATTATATTTGCTTTATATATATGTCATATTTGGTCTCTCAGGCTCTGACATGAGCTCCTAACCTTGGAGCAAATCAAGGTCTGAGTATGGCCAAAAGCTGGTGTAAACTGGAGAAGCCTCAAGGTCTATCAGGGTATTTGGGGATTGCCAAAATTTAGAGTTCCTGTGCTTCCTAGGGGTTATTTACCCCCCAGGGGGCATCTCTGGGGTCCAAGTGGCTGGGCAGGAGCAGAAGAGTAGCCTGTTACATCTCTGTTTTCTCTGTCCCACACACTGTAAGGTGTATCAGATTTTGTTATTTAAAATTATTTGCCTTTGACAATAGTGCACTCTGAAAGTATATTTATAGAAATGTTATTAAAGAAGTGAATCTTTCACTGCTCAAAGTATTCTGTGATGCTATTTCCCCCTAACAATATCAGAATGGAGTGTTGGAACAGACAGCTTTATAATAAGATAGAATGTAATTGATATTGCAGACTTGCTTGATAGTGAAAAATGAGACTGTCACCAGCCTCATGGAAAATCATTTTGGTAGAACAACCTTGCAACTGAAAGCAAAGAAATAACCCAAACCAGACAACTGGTGTCTATTAAAATTAGTTCACACACTGCTTTCACATTCCATGCTGGTTCAACACTTAGTTCTTGATTAGACCATCTTTGATCTCATTTGTCATTATCAAATACTGGACATACTAATGTTTCTCTGAAATAATAAATAAACCAGACACTTCTCAGGACAGAATTCAGCCCATCTTCCTTGTTTTTAACAATAGTTTATTCTGTACCTACTCCTATTATTCTTTTTGGGGGCATCTCTGCCCACTTGCACTTTGAAGGGTTTTGAATAAATATTTTAGCCTATTTTTATTAATTAATAAAAAGATAATTCAGTGAGAAAAATGTTATAACCACCTTCAGACATATGAGAGTTGCTACAAATCTTGAGGAGAGACATTACTTGGAGTGATATATATTGGCTTTATACTTTGAGTAATGGTATAAATTAAAAGGAATTACATTGAGGGTGAAGAGATACAACACATGCAGCAAAGTAACCTAAACCAGGAAATATATTCCAAAATGGCCAAGGCAAGTCCCCTGATATAAATGTTTCTGCAGCATCAAAGTTAATGCTTTAGTCATCTACATCCATCTTAGGATGGGCTTGAAAAACAAATGAGGAGTAAGTGTGCTCCAGAGGAACTTCTGCATTAGTGGGACCCTTCTATGCACATTTGAAAATGGACCTGAGAAATAGATGAAGAATAAATATGCTCTAGAGAAATTCCTGCATTAGCAGACCTAAGTGGTGAACTAAGCCTCTTCCATCTCTAATTTCTGTGATTCCTTGATAGATCAGTAATTGAGCTGTGGATGCTTAAAGTGCTTTCTGATGAAATAAGATACAGCATGACCATTAGTAAGCCAGCCTCTCATAGGCTGGAGATTATTTTATAAGAACAAAAAGAGGATCCAAGTCCTGAAAGATTTTTCCTCTTTCTCTTTGAAGTAAACTTTGTAATTTTTAAGTGATGTCCAAGACATCTGTTCAAAAGATTGAAGACTGGAACCTGGTAAAAATTAGCACCACACAAATTTACGACTCCATTTTTGGTCAGCACTTAAAATTCAACTTTTCCGCAAAGCAAAAGGCAGTAGCCAGAACTGCAGTCCAAGATCATAATTTCCTGTGGGCAATGTTTTCAAATATCAGCATCTTTGATTAACTCCACGTTCCTGTACAGTTGCCTGGCCAGATCTTCTTTCATGGCAGTTGGTCTTGCAAAATCATCTGCCCACTTTTCTAATTCCTGTGAGCTGAGAGGAGCTCAGAACTGTTCCCATTCTGAATCCCAAACACAGCTCCTGGGAGGAAATGAGCTCTACCTCGGCTGAATCCAGGACACTCCCCTCAAGGAGGTGGCAGCCAGTGAAACAGCACCACCAAAATCATGGTAAATATGCAGGTGCAACATTTTTCTTAATTTCTTTTCCCTGCATTCCATTTGGGCCTGGCATTGTGGCTGTGATGGCAGCCCGAGTGGAGCAAATGTCACCCAACACGTCAGGTTCACCCTGATAAACCCACATGCTGCACGTTTAATAATTCCTCCTGCTGACATTCCGTGTGCTCCTTGACACGCTGACTGAAAATTCATTTAACTTTAAAATGGAGCTAAATACCTAAATATTGACTGCAAAAAAGACAAAGGAGAAACACTGTCTTACTGATTTTTACATTGGCTTCATCTGATTTAAAAAGAGTGAATTTTGTAGGATTTAGTCAGTCATGCAGACAAGTATTATTTGCTGGGTAAGGAGCTTTGACAGAACGAAGACATGAACTTTATAAAGCTGCTAAGCACAGAGTGGCAACTTTTCACAGTGTTTTTATTAACAATGAATGGTTTTGAAGCATTCATGACCTGGAACAGCATTGTAATCCTACTACAGTCTTTGCTGCAGAGTGCCACTGAAAACAGGCAAATAAAGTCCTGCCTGGCTTTCTGTTCAAATGTGTGATTATTCCTGAACGAGGTTTTGGCTGGCTTGGCAAAGAATGTGGTGGTGGTGGTGGTGAGACAGAGGGGCTGAGCTGATTTTATTTAAGTGCATTTGCTGAGAACTTGGTGCCAGCTGTGAATGTGAAATACCAAAGCTGGGCTTGGAGCTTGCATCTCTGGCTCAGAACAGGCTCTCCTGCTCTGCTGCTGGCCCCTACAGCCTTGGAGCAGCTTTCTGGGGCAGATTTTTAAAGAGTTTTTAAGAGAAACGTGGTGTTTTGGAAGATGTGTTGGTCACACAAACTTCTACTATCCTTTTCTACTCGAGTGGTTTTATACAACAGACACCTATTCATATCCCAAGAATTCTCAAACCACTAAAAAGAGAAAGTGGAAGCAGGACAGGGAGCCCATCACCTGTTTATTGAAGATGTTCCACTCCATGAAAAAACACATCAAGAAACAAAACAGAACCGGGGGGAAAGGCAGAGAATGCCTTTTAGCTGAAGAGGTGAGGTTTTATCCACTAAAAATCCCCGTTTTCCTGGTCACTGCCACAGAAGCCAATTCTGTGTACTTTGAGTTGAACGACTGTTGAATAACATTCCAAAAATGCTGTTATTCCCAAGGCAGAAAAGTTGATTTTTGAATGCTTTTGCTGTTTAATAATCTCTATTCAAATTATATATTTAGTTCCTCCTCAGAGAAATTTTTCATTCCAGTCAGATTAAGATAAACTAGGCTACAGGGAGTTATGGTCATGGGAGAAGGCAATGCTTTGTCTACATATTGAAGAATATAGAATGTTTCTCTCTTCCCAAGCCTCTTTATGGCAGGATGTAAAATTGAAAATTAACAACAAAATATTCATTTGGAATGAGTGGTCCTCCAGGGGCAAAATGTTTATAAATTATATTATAATACAAGGGATGTTTTGGTTTATTTGCTGCAGTTGTGAAAAAAAATGCTGTTTACCTGATGGTTATTTTAAAAAATATCTTGCATTGAACTGATGAATTATAGAATTTTTCTCACATTTAATCACCCTAGATGAGGACTGTCAATTGCCTTCTATTCACAAAAGCAATAGTTTATGTCATCCAATACATTTGGAGCTGATGTTTTGCTACTCAGTCTTTGTAGCATCAAAGACTGGAACTCTTTTATCAGTATTTTTAGCCCTCCCCTCCAATTATTTATATAAGAAGCCATCCTTTTGGTCTGCACATACTCCTCAAGTGCTCTGAGTCTTGTTACAGTTAAAAAAACCTACTTAGAAACTCTTAAAACATTTGTTTTCTCCACTTCTCCCAACTATTCCTTTTAATTTTGCATTTTAAGTGTTTAATTATCTCTGGTAAAATTACCACTTCTGTCACAACTTTCCCATACTGACAACGGACATGTCTTCACTGCCTGAATGCATTCCTTGCTTTTACATATGTATATATATTTTTAGGTCTTTTTGAATTTGAAAGACACAAAATATTCTTTTTTAATGACTTAGTTTCATTTTAACGTTCAAGTAAATAAATGTTACTCCCACTAAGGAAATTCTGACAAGATCTAGGCAGTTTCGACCTCTCCTGAAATATAACAATGTTTCAGGTAGATTAAACCTTGACAAAAAGTTAAATCAAATTATATTCTCTATGCTCAATTTTCTTTGGGGGAACAAAACTCACCGAAGTGTAAAAGCCTAATTAATTATGTAGTATGCTAATAATTTTCAAATTAATAACACCTGTGATTTAACTCTAACATGCCGTGAATGTGTTTGCAATTGACTATGACAATAAGATTAAGAGAGCTAAAATAACTTCAGAAAATTCATGCAATAGGGGTGGACAGAAAACCCCAAGCCTGACTCAGGCAAAAGGGACATCTCTTATAGCATTGAGGGGCAGGGAAGGAGCAAACACCTTTTTGTGACTGTTTCCCAGATACAAGCTCCCAGCTTCTGGACAAACACTCTTTAAAGACGTTCTGAGGCAAAAATTGTATCATGATCATCATATCATATCATNCATTGTATTGTATTATATTATATTATACCATATCATATCATATCATATCATATATATGGCAATGTTTGAACACATGATTACATGCCACTGGTGCATCTATTCTTTGAACATGCTTAAGTTCTTGCACATCCTGGCACAGCTTGACTTCTGCATTGTAGAAAAAGATATTATTTCCTTCTTTAAACGTCTTGCCTTACCAGTTTCTTGGTGTAAGATCTGGTCCTGACTTGCCTCTTTTTTTGCAATTTGTGGCCTTTTCCACAGCTGAGAATCCTGGTTTGCTCAGCCTCCCTCACCAGAGTAGCTGTTCCAAGTGTATCAACAGTACTAATCTTTCCTAGGTGTATTTTATGTTTTTTGAGATATGAACATTGCATGTAAAGAGGAAGATGTCAATACACCCGTGTGCAGGGGTGGAATGCTGTTCACTTCCCAGCTCCTTTATTAGTTATCCCACCAGCCTGCATGGCTTTCCATGTTTAACAAATGTGCCACACACCATTCTTAAACTGGCCTCAAGCCGCTTCCTTGGGCACACATCTCTCATGGAGGTGGCATCTTTACTTGTTCCCTGGGAAATCACTCTGGAATGTGAATTTCTTCTGGGTTTAGTCTTTTATTATGGTGAGATCTGGTCCATAGCTGGGCAGGCCCCAGGGAATGGCTGCCAGTGGCAGAGGGCAGGGCTGGATGGGATCTTGGGCTGGAATTGTTCCCTGGCAGGGTGGGCAGGCCCTGGCACAGGGTGCCCAGAGCAGCTGTGGCTGCCCCTGGATCCCTGGCAGTGCCCAAGGCCAGGTTGGACACTGGGGCTTGGAGCAGCCTGGGACAGTGGGAGGTGTCCCTGCCCATGGCAGGGGTGGGGCTGGATGGGCTTTGAGGTCCCTTTCAACTTAAAACTCAAATCACTCTGGGGTTCCATGATTCTCTCTGTGATTTTCCTTCAAGGTTCATCCCCGTTGGTTTTCTCCCCAATTGCAATGGTGAAATGTTGTGTGTTTTCACTCAAAACCTTCCTGGAGTCAGAAACCCAAACTGAACAGGAGCTGTAGGGCATTGCTGTGGCCGTGGAAGGGCTGGGAACAATCTGTGCTGTGTATAAACACCACGAGGCAAAAATGAAACAAGCTTTTCTCTTACTCACACAGATTTTGAGACGTGGATCCAGGTAAAGATGTGTGAGCCTCCCTGTGTAGTGCTGAATCTGTCTGGAATGTGGTATCACAGGTCTCCATCTCATAGAAAGACACTCAGAATAAAAGTTTCATCTATAATAACATGTGATAAAATAGTCACTTCCCCTCGTCCACAGTAATGCATGAGGCATATCCAGAAGATGAAGACTTTTCCTAGGATCTTATCTGGTAACTTTTGTTTGAGAGGGAATATATTGCTGTGTATCAAATTGAACTCTCACATTTACCAGAGATACATAAAAAGTAGAAACATAGGGCATTCTGTACCATCTGAAATGAATGTGCTGCAGGAGAAAGCCCATAATAAGCTGAAACTCTATTTTTCAATATACTTGTGTCATATCATATAATATTTAACCAGAATCTCAAGAGTGAAGGAGGCTTTAATGTGGACTCATAAATCAGTTTCTTGCACCTCATAAGGAAGCCTTGTAAAAATTGAATTGAGCCACACAGTGGATGGTAACACATTACACAGTAAAAAAAAAAAAAAAATCAGTTTTGCCTTTTGTTTCCAGTGGTGACATTTTGAGAAGGTTCACAATTTCATATCTGATAGGACAGAGAGGATAAAAATCTGCAATTGTGTCCCAGATCTCTCAATGGCACAAACTATAAAAGATGGCAATATAGAGTCTTATCTGCATTGCTGATATTCCGACATGGAAAATCAGACTCTCAGACACAAGAATGTTGTATTCTAAAGTACAGCTGTGGGTGGGGGAACTCGTTCCTGGCAGTGTGGGTGCATTCACTGTGCCTTTATATACTGGGAACTGCTCATGCCACATATGATTTGGTATTTTGTAAATTTAAAGGAGTTAAAAATATGTTTCAGCAGTTTTAAGTGAAGCGATATTGTGATAATAACACTACACACACTGTGTTGTTTTGCAAATGCTTAGAGACAAAGCTGACATTACCATACCCACATTAGAGAAAAAGAAACCCTGAGATGGGCAGGGACTTCCCCAAACACATCCAGGAGTACAGTTCCCACCCTGCCAGCTCCCAGAGCCAGGCAGAAGCTGAGCTGGTGCAGGGATGATGGACCCAACTCCATAGAGCACTGGCTCACTCTGAAGGGAACTGAGCCATGCCTTCATCCTCTTCTCACAGAATTGTGTCATCTCCATTAAGTAGAGACCCAATTAAAAATGTTTTTTTAAAAAGGCCAAAAGTTAAAAAAATGAGTTCCATATGCTAAGTAAGGAGGAAGGGCACTTCTATATATTTTAAATATTGGTATTTATGAGAAGCATATTCTTATAAAAGTAGTTTTACTATGCTTTCTGTGGGTTTTTTTGTTTTGGTTTGGTTTTTTTTTTGTTTTGTTTTGTTTTTTTTTTTTTAATTATTATTATTTCAGCTTATATCTGGTGAGAACATCCAGCTTGTGAATCAAGGTTCAGGCTCCACTCCCACTTCATCTGCCTCCCAAAGGAGTCCTACACACAAAAGGGCTCCAAGATACCAGCAGTAAATCACAGTTCCACAGGCACTTCTGCATCCAGCACCTTGAGATTCTTCTTTATATGAAGAAGACACTGCTATAAATTCTGCTACAAGGAAAGACATGAAGATGGACAGAAATGAATGAAAAACTCATTCTGAACTACTGGAGAGATAAACTTTAATGCAATACAGATCAAAAACTGACTGTAGGAGCCTGCTTTAGATTTATTGAACACTGAGACTTGTTGCACAGCAAGCAATTAAGAATGATAACTGAGAGAAATTAGTTCAATGTCACAGTATTTACAGTGGAGACTTGGGGTATTTTTCCTGTGGTTTGTGAAAGTGGGCATCTTTCTCACACCACGGAGTTACAACCATCACACAGTCAATTTCTTTAACAGTGCAATTTACAAACATATCTTCTCTTACAGCTAATATTAAAAATAATTCAGGAGGATGACATCCCTATTAAAAAAAAAAAATCAAACAACCAAAACAGAGAGGAAATGCTTCTACACTTCTGAAAGCTAGATAAACTCTGCTTCTTCCTTCAGAAAATTAAGGAAACAAGGAGAAAGCTGTCTGAAAAACAAGTAAATCCAATATGAACCTAGAAGGGAAGCTTTCTGAAAATTGAAGAATTAATGAAATATCTTCCACACACACACACAAAAAAAATTCATATCCTATGAGATGGAATACACTTAAAGACTCTGAACTCCTTGAAGTTTCCTCAGTGTAAAATGGTGTTCATGTACCAAAGAAATCCTACGTGGAACAGCAGTACCCATGTGATGTCCAGCAGGTAATGTATGGCAAAGGCTTTTCCAGACAGAAAGATGGGACCAGAGCTCCAGGATTATTTAATCAAGAGCTGCCTAACAGCACCTTTCACAGAGGACAGAAAATGTATCTTGGGCAGGGACCTCCTTGGTGCCAACATTAAAGCTCGTTAAGGTCGGTGGAGTAGTTCCAGAGCAATTCAGCACTTCAGAGCATCTACCAGAGATGTGCTTGGGAAGTCACAAATTTAAGACCTAATGGGACAAGATTCTAACTTACCAAAGTTGTCATTCCTAACTACTATACCTGGAGCTATTTTATACTTCATTAGCTTTTTCTTAATTTATGAGTCACCTAATATATCAGAATATTCTGGCTTAGGTTTCTTGTGGGCTCTATGGAAAATCCTTGTCTGCCCCTTCATGCCCAAGCATTTACTTTGACTGGTTTATTCAGCATTATCCACATCTAAACTCTCTCAGAATGAAGTGATTTGCTGCCCTGAATGTTAATGTTGTATATTCTTGAAGCAGAAAATCTGCATTTAGTTGAGCAGTATCAATATGTAGGTACTGGAGCAGAAGGTAGAAGCAGCATGTGCACCCATGGAGAATAGAGAGCTTTTGCAAACAGTGTCACAGTTTTTTGAAAAATACATCTGTTTTGCTCAATTGACACTCCATGATACTGCAATTATGAGCCATATGTGAGTGTGGTAATTTGGGAAGATAAATTAACATTTTAAAATCGAGACTTGGTGATGTTTATATCATTGTGCAGCAGCTTCCATAAAACTGAAAGGGGGTTCCTTCACCTTTAGGGCAGGATCTGTCCCAGCTGGTGTTGGATACATGGCAGGATGTGTCCAGGGCCTGTTCTGGAGAACAAATTCCCCCAGAGGGTCTGGCAATACAGAGCCTGAGCCCATGGCATGGCTCTGCTGCTGGTGGGGCTGTGCATCAGGCACTCACAGGATTTTTTTTTGACTTTAAAGCACAGTGTTGGCCCCAGGGATGTTAATGTCAAGATTATCCTATTTATTCCACTCAGGACACCTACAGTGAAACCACATTGGACCTGACAAGTAAAGTATTAAAGATTTCTAGTAAATGGCATCATATTAGGTTGATATTAGTAATTTGATAATTATTAAACCTGGGATTGGGAGCTAGGGAGTCCTGGCTTCTCTAATACGGTGGTGGAGTAATCCAAAAGTAGACTGCCATTAAGGTTGTAATTTGAAAGTAAAATGGAAGGAATAAAATATATTAATTATATGTTGTAGGCAAAATTTAGCTCAAATTTGGAACGCTAAAATTTGGGAGATAATTGGGAGTATGTGCACACATGGACAGATATTCTAAATTAAACTTCTGAACTTTCAAGAAGTCTTCTCCTTGCTAACTGCACCCAACATGGACTGCCTGTAAATTTTAGTGACAATTGGACTAAACAAAAATGACACGTCCCAAATCTTCCAGAGACATGCCAAAGAACTGTCAAAAAGGAGGCTGAGCACACATTGCACTTCTGCACAGGAGCTCTGGAAGTTGGAGGGGATCAGGTTCTGGAAAGAAGAGTTTGTGCAGAAAGAGGATTTGTGAAGAGAAGTGGTTTTGGAAATAAGTTCAAGATCTCAGCTGAGGAAGGATCCTCAGGGATGGGTGTGAGAGAAATGCCAGGAGGTGGCAAAGGACCTTGGCCTTAAAACATGAGACAGCTCCAACCCTGGAGCTGGACAGGACTTTCTGCCCACCCTCCCTGGCCTGAAATGATCACCTGGATTATCAGTCTGTACAGACATCCATCCTTCAGGGATGTAATTGGTTTGAAGAGGTAGATGCAAAGAACTAAAGTTCTTTCTAATTGACTTTTAAATTTGTGTCTAAATTTATGTCTGCAAGTATCATAGGTGGAAAAGATCTGCCAGTGTGTCTCAGCACAGGCAGAAATGTTCCCTACAATCCATAAAACCAGAGATATTTGAGTAGAGGCAGGTACTTCACTATCCATCCTCTGCTGCAGTTTTATGACTGAATATTTTCTTCAGATTTTGGAGTTGGAACCATGGTAACAACGTGTCCATTTCAAGATAAATGGAAAACATAGCATTTATCACGGGCAGGGGATTTAAATGCAAATTTGTTAAGAAGGCTGGTTCCTTCTCAGCCATGAAATGTGATGTGTAAGAGCACTGTGTATATTATTTTTACTAGGCAACTGTATTCCACCTTCAGTTTGATCTATAGGATTGAAGGGAGGATCTTTGTCTCTATGAAGGACAACTAGAACAGGTCAGAGGGAAACAGGGCCTCATGCAGCATCACATGTTGCACTCTGGAAAAGCTTTAAGGATTCAGCCAAGAAAGTTTTGTCTGTTACTTTCCAAATAAGCCTCCTTTTGAACTCTAAATAAAGAATAAATCAGGTATTCCAATCTTGTTGCCATACATGAGGAAGAGAAATAATATACTCTGCAATATAGGTCATCAGCATAGATATTTTTATCCTAAGTTGCATTTTATTTTAAATACTTGGAAGGGGGGGTTGTGTGTGGATCTTTTTCACAATAATGAGATGGTATAATAAGTCTGCACTATAGAGCAGGCAGGTAGAGCATTTAAATTATCATAAATAAATGGAGAGGATAAAACCATCATTAGAGAAAAATGAGAATAAACCTAGAGTTTATCATCAGTCATTTATTCAGCTGTCATTTATTTTTCAAGAGATGATTGGAGCTAATGCCCAAATATGGGAGCCATGCAAGTAGTGGCATCATGGGTTAAATATGTTTGCTAAAACTTTGCTGAAAAGATGGAAAACATCTCTACCCAGGGCTATATTTTCTGCCTTTGCCAACAGATTTTTTTCCCAAACAGGCAGCTATCTTCCCGTTTCTGGAATTCTTTCCCACTGTAGTTTTCTGCCAGCAGTAAAGCCAGCAAGTTCTTGATTCTGGATGTGACCAGGACTCAGCTTGTTCTGCGTCCATTCCCTCAGTAAAACATCATCCTCAAGCACTGCATCAACAGCAGAATTGAAACTGAAATCATTGACAGAAGAGATTTCCCCAGGATTAGAAATCCACAGCTGTGGCTCCAGTGCCTTATGTGGATGAAGCTCAGAGCCAGAGCAGTGGCTTTCCCTGACAGCCACCTCTTTTCAAGTACATGATGAAAATTTGCTGCCCAGACCCCCCAACAATCCCCCCTGTGCACCCCTGGCAGGGCTGTCCAAAGGCTCCTGGAGCTCTGGCAGCCTCGGGGCCGGGACCATTCCCTGGGGAGCCTGGGCAGTGCCAGCACCCTCTGGGGAAGCAGATATGACTTCATATCATTTATGAGTCAATATTTGCGAGTAATGAGTGGCCAGGGCAATCCCTCAGGCTGCAGTGACTAGTTCTCCTGAAGAGGATGTTTTCACCAAAATAATCAATAATGGTTCCTCAGGTATCCTAATCCATGGTCTGGGATAAGGATTCAGGGTGCATGTGCACATCACGGCACGCATGTTGTGCAAATATATATGTGGTCATATGCTTTTTATGGAAAAAAAATCAGCAATTCACCAATAGATTTGTTAAAAATTCCAGATATTTGGAGGATCTTTTGACAACTTCAATATAATCACTTACTTCTTCTCCTATCTGGTTATGTCATCTCTTCAGTTAAAACTGTGAGAACAAAAGGAAGGAAGGAACATTCATGTTTATCAGGATGGGGTATGCATAATTTCCTGGCTTTACACAGAGCAAACAGGAGATTTTCCGTTGTCATGTTACTATGCAGGTAACCTACTAATTGTGACCTGGGCTCTGAAATTGTCAGGATAAATTTCCCTGATCTCCAGCCTCCCTCTGCTCTGCCCAGCTCCAGCCCTTCCCTGGGTGCAGTCCCTGGCCCAGAGTAGAGATCGGTGCCTGCCCCTCCTGAAGGAGTTCTGCTCTGCTGTGGGGTCTCCCCTCCATCTCCTCTACTAAAAGCTCATTTGAGGGAGGGTAATGTTGTAATAAATCAGCTGGGACTCCATTTCTCCATGCAGAAAAAGCCAAATCTTTCTGGTACGGGTCATATTTTATAGGATTATCACAAGGCACTGTGCCAGACCTAATTGGTTCACAATACACCCATACTCAGTTCATTGGTTGGTAAATGGTATTTTGCACATCTATCAAACTTCTGTGTTTTTAGTTAGTTTACATATTTTTCCTACTGATTCTCATGGGGTAGATCCATTGTACAGGTGCCACTGGTTTTTCACCCAGGAATAATTTGTTGTGTTAATGAACTTTTCATTCTCAATATAGTTTTGCATGGGAACTTGCAGGCGATGGAGCTGCACTTGGAAGAAGTGGCAGGCTAGTGGGAATTTAGCAGAGCAAGGCCTGATTTTATGAGGCCCTTCTTTTATAACTTCTTCACTTGTCTGCAACAGGATAATCCAACTTCTCCTTTACAATTTTTTTGTGAAAGCCATGTGGAAAACAAAGAGGGGAAATGATTCCTCTAAAGCAGAGGTGGGTTAACTGGGACAGTGTCTAGCTAACAATAGGCTTTTGTCTAGGCAATAAAACAACAACTCAGCAAATACATCACAACACCAACACCAGGGTTGGAAAAATGGTTCTTTATTCCATTTGCCTTCTTTCACATCTTCTTGGCCAGCACACACCTGCCTGCCAGGTGTCTATTCATGGTGCAACGAGAGATTTTTCTTTCTGCTACTCCCCAGGCAAAGAAATTCTTTCATGCAACAATAACCTAATAGTTGTTTTACCTTCTGCACACCTTCCTTAACCCTTCAAGGCACAAATGGGAGCTGTCTTCCAGCTGGATATTTGATTTTGGATGGACTTGAGCCAAATGGCTGCTCTTGTAGTGATAGGCAGAGAATAGAGGGGGTTTTTGTCCTGTTTTGTTGTGGACAGCCAGCTGGCAATGCTTCACACATTGGAATTCCAGTGGACTCCTGGCAGCAGTTTCCCACTTATCCCTCAAAGGAGCTGCACACTGCTTTACCATGTCATTTTGTTATAGTTTATTTCTTCCATAATGAGCAACATTGACAGGGATATTTTCAAATTCTTAAATATTCTGGCATCCCACTGGTGAAATCAGTGGTTTACCATTTCAGTTAGAAAGAGCTTCAAACAAGGTATTCATTTTATACCTTCCAGCTTTCAGGAAACCAAAAGATCCTGGTTGTATTTGTGATCTGCTTTTAGCAGCCAATATTTATGAGTAACAAGTGGCCAGGGTAATCCTTCAGGCTACAATGATGAGTTCTGAAGAGGATGTTTTTACCAAAATAATCAATAATGGTTTCTCAGGTATCCTAATCCATGGTCCAGGATAAGGATTCAGGGTGCATGTGCACATCACAGCGCACATGCAGTAAATATATATCTGGTCATATGCCTTCTATGGAAAAAAAATCAGCAATTCACCAATAGACTTGTTAAAAATTCCAGATATTTGGAGGATCTTTTGACAACTTCAATATAATCACTTATTTCTTCTCCTATCTGGTTATGTCATCTCTTCAGTTATGATGAAAACTATGAGAACAAAAGAAAGAGAGGAACAGTCATGTTTTTCAGGATGGGGTATACATGATTTCCAGGCATGATTTCCAGAACAAATAGGTTTTCCATTGTCATGTTACTATGCAGGTAACCTATTAATAGTGCAGTGCTCTGTGGCGTGACCTGGGCTCTGAAACTGTGGGTTGTTTGTCATGGATTTGTGTGTGTGTGTGCTCCTCACCTCACAGGTCAATGCCAGCTCATGTAGGCATGGTCCTGTGGGAGGGCAAAGAAAGCAAGTGATGCATTTGTCTCATTCCTCACCTAGCAAGGCTTCCTACACAAGTTTATTAATATTTCATTGTTTCTTTAGCAGAGTTCTTTTCACACTTCTCTGTTCTCTCTTATTTACAACTGAGGAACACGGGCTCTTTTATGTTATTCATTAACAGACATTTATTTGACAAATGCTGCTGGTGTATTTTTTTCCATGCAGAACTTCTGTGCTGCAAAGACTCTGCTGGCTACTTTGCTGAAGGGTGTTAATGCAACAGGAGGAATTCTTGAAAGAGTAAATTTCCCATCTGCAGCCAGGGCCTGTTGGTTCCATTCATTTTTGAGTACAAGCAGGCAAATCTCTTCATTGCAGGAAGAAAAGCACATGTTTTAGCCCAAGATCATAGAGTGCACTGAATGTACATGTGTTGGTAAAACCCAGCTCTACAGAGATGGGGCAACTGAGAGGCGTTTTTAAAGATCTTATTCCATTATCAATCTCGCAGAAGGGTGAGACACAAGTGAAGTAAAACTCAACACCATTCAATCAGAAGTCAGGCTATGTCTTGTTTACAATACCCTATATATGTTATGTGAGCTTTCAGTTGGGCTCTGAAAATTCTCTACAAATCCATTTGTGTTTTTTGATGGAGTTGTTAGTTGTTATTTGTGCTGCATTGTTGTTTTAGTTAAATGAGAACTGCACTGGTAATCACAGAATCACATCCTGAGGTGGAAGTGATGTACAAGGATCGAGTCCAGCCCCTGTCCCTGCCCAGACCCCCCAACAATCCCCCCTGTGCACCCCTGGCAGAGCTGTCCAAAGGCTCCCGGAGCTCTGGCAGCCTCAGGCCCGGGACCATTCCCTGGGGAGCCTGGGCAGTGCCAGCACCCTCTGGGGGAAGAGCTTTTTTTCTAAAATCTGACCTAAATATTCCCTGACACAGCTTCATGCCATTCCCTGGGGTCCTAAATGCTTCCAATGGATTTTAGCTCCTGTCACAAGGCAAAAGTGTAAGTTATGAGAATTTTAATTCAGGTGATATTACTGGGCCTGGAAATGAAACTTCAGATTTGCCTGACTTGTGCTTATCAGTTCACATCAGTTTTGCATATGTGTTTTGTTACCTATTGGTTTTAGACTTGTTTTATCTCAGCAGTGAAGACTGCCATTTTTAAAGGAATGTGACCTTCCCCAGGACACACAGGGCTACTCTTGGCTCACCCTCAGCTCATCTGGACTGACCACAGTAGACACAAGGGCTGTGTCCTGAGCATTCACTCAGCTGGGACACGCAGCCAGCAGCATGCATGCAGCAGCAGGAAGCAAACACCTCCTAGCAAATATTTTTTCTAATTCTAATAGAATATTTCTATATTCTAATATATTTTTCTATATTCTAATATATTTTTTCTAATATTTTTCTAATTGTTCACTTTTTTCTATTCTAATTTTCCCAAACCCCGTGCTATTGAATTGACTATTTCATTTGTATGTTAATCTATACATCCAGCCATTCTCTTCATTATTCATCTGATTTCATACTGTTCATTCCATACACTTATCATGACTCTCACTTAATCAGAACAAAAGCACCAACAGCCCTGAACTGTGCATTTCCTAATCGACCAGCAGAACTCTCCTGTACGTGTTCATCTTGTCTAAATGCTAAACTAAACGCAAAACTTCTGTTCTCTGACTTCCAGGAGCTCGGCTGAGCAGTGGGGGTTTCAATTAAAAACCACAGGAAAGGAAAGGAATATGTCAATAAAACCACACACTTGTAAGTACTGCATACTAGTTTGCAAACAAACACAGCAAGCCTCCTCCGAGTATGAGTCTATTACTGTAAATTCAGACTGAATGCACGATGGTGAAGGTGACTGTCCCAGCATGATCTCCCTTCATTTCATGTGTGGTGAAATGCTCTCTGCCTCTCCATTCAACGGCTTGATCCGCTCACTCCGCAATGAGACTAAAGCAGGAAAATGCCACGAGCGGGAGAATGGCCCCAGCCAAATTAGCAATGTTTTGTTCCGTTTCAAAAGCAAATGAGAACTGCAAAGGAGAGAGTGGAAGGTGAAGAAGAAAAAGAGAAAGTCGTGAATTGATTCTAAGGCAATATCCTGTGTGAGACTTTAAATGTAGACATCCCTTGAATAGAAATGTAAATGCCATGATTTGCATTATAAAGCTTTGTTAAAAAATAACTGTCACTAGAGCAGATTATGTTCATAATTAATTAGTTGCAGGCTGGGTGCAGTCACTTTTTTAAAAAGGTTGCATTAGGGATCACATATTTTATTGTGAATCGCAAGAATAGTGAAGGTGAAAAAATTTCTAAACAATTTACAATTCATAGAAAAACGTACTCGACTGAAATACAGTGCACCCTATGGTGCTTTTAATGCTCTCACATTAAAGAGAGGAAC
The DNA here is from genome assembly GCA_008694505.1 of Cyanoderma ruficeps. Lineage (NCBI taxonomy): Eukaryota > Metazoa > Chordata > Aves > Passeriformes > Timaliidae > Cyanoderma > Cyanoderma ruficeps. The sequence continues at coordinate 1,199,109 of VZDJ01000017.1, read as the reverse complement.
CAGTAAGAGAAAAACATTGTCGTTTACCTAATTAAGTGAGCAAAATGCAGCTTAAATTTGCGGAAGGTTAATAACTAATATTAAATATATTGGCTTCACATTATGTTTGAACTGTTAATAAAGTAAACTCACTGGCTGCTCAAGTATTACAATTGTTTCTCAACTAATATAGAAATGAAAAGGGAAAACCTACTAAAGTATACAAATATTAAAATTATTTCTTTTCCTCTTGAGCAGTAATTTCTTTCTGCAGCTCTTTCCTAAACAGGAAAAGAAAGGCCACAAAGGACAGAAAGAGCAGCAGCTCTGAAATTTGATGCCCCGGTTCCTTGACTAGACAGAGGCTGGGCCGCTGATTTAAATAGAGATCTGCAAAGGTGCTCAGCACTGACCTAATTGTGTTGCTTTTAAAAACTCTTGGTATTTATCAATATTTCCAACAGGACTAGATTGACACAAAAGCTGAACACTTTTGAATGGTCTGAGTTTCATTTTATTCCCAAAAGTGTAAAATTCTGGGGTAACAGACAATTAAGTTTTCCTCCCATCTGAGAACTGCAGTGGGGACAAGCTGCAATGATTTTTGCCATCCTTAGTTTTTTTAAATTGTGAGCTGTCCTGTCCAAATCAATGTGAAAGTCTTTGCAGGACATCTGAAATGTCAACACAGCACATAAGTATAAACAGGTGCTTGACAGTTACTGGAAATTAGAGCCCTGCAATGTATGTTTGAAGATTACATGGGCTCAGGAATGTGCTGCCATAATCCAAGGAGGAGTTGGTATTTTATGACTGTGAAGCCTAACTATTTGAAGAAGTGATGTTGGTGATTCTGGGCTAAATCCTATTTAATCTGGTTCCTGGGGATGCTCGGTGCCAGGAGGAGAGAGGCTGGGCTGTCAGGAGGGTGAGGAGGGAGCAGAGCACTCAGCAGGGCTGTGCAGAAAGAGAGGAGCGCCCAGGGGAGCTGAGGGCAGAGCTGTCGCTGTGGGAATCCTGATCCATGGCCAAGTCACCCTGAGCTGGCACAGCCAGATCTTTCAGTGTGAGATGTCAGAGATGGGGCTGCACTGCTCTCCCGTGTCCTCTTCCCTAGAGAAAATCAGTTTCCCCCAAACGTGTAAATGGAGGCAGTCCTCGTGGTTCAGAGGGAAGAAGGAGAGGGGCTGCAGACCCCAAATTAATCCCCTCAGGGGCCCTCCCCAGCACTCTGCCCTCAGAGCTCCTTCTCCACATACCTTCCCAAAAACATTTTATAGCAACTGCTACTTTATTATTTCTCTGTCTTTTTTTTCTCCCCCCTCATTCCCNACACACACACACTGGATCAATACAGAAAAGAAGGGATCAAGAGATGAAGGTCTGGGAAAGGAGATGAGGAGGTTTTTTAAGGGGAAGACAGTAGGGATGAAGTCAAATAGAAGAGGAGGGGGAGTGTTCAACATAAATGGGTGTTGTTCTGAAGAATACATTAGCCTGATATTTAGAGGCATGGAAAGTTTTTAAAGCCTGTTTAAAACAGGGAATGGTGATCCAGCCACAGTTTGATGAGTATTTTATAGGCTTTGGAGGTATATATTTGTAGCCCTGGTTCCATGCCTGAGGTGTTTTGGTTTTCTGAAATTCCTTTCCCAGGGAATTTTCTGTAACCAGAAGAAATGTTTTTGTGACTCTAACTTTGTTTTCATTCCTTTTCCTAGGAGGGACTTCTTGATGTCCCTTTGGTCTGACCAATGTGATTGAAGAGGTTTGTCTTTGTGTCACCAAAGGATTTTCACCCAATGAAAGCTGAATGAATTGGCAACAAACAGGAAGAAAAATGGGAGATTAAAATAGACCCTATGTCATATTCTGAATTTTGCATTCCAAGGATAACATCCCTTATTTCCGTTGCAGAGGCAAAAAAAAACCCAACCTATTTGAAAGACATAAATATAACCCTGCAGAAGACAACAGAAAAGATCACACTAAACAAAGAACACAATGTCAACTAATTAATTTTAATTTGATCAACTCACTTTTATGGGTGCTCTTTGCTGTGATTATTCAACTGATTTCAGGATGACAGTTATGATGAGTGAATGACAATTAATGTGTAGCTCTTCTGAATCCAAAGCACAAAGCATTTTAACATGCACTGGGCTTTAACTATGGGGAAGATACCTCGAGGATCCAAGAATTTAGAGACACAGTGCCTGGGAGTTCAAAGAACTTTCTTTGCGCTGAGTTATCTATATATAGATATATAGA